>WOVY01000307.1:0-500313 GCA_013436015.1 Rhipicephalus annulatus | reverse complement strand
TATCCCCAGAGAATTCCACGAACCTGGCTCCTCTCAAAAGGTCGCTCTAAGATCTCCTCGTGGGAATGCAGCCCGCGGCCGGCATCAAAGGGGTCGAGGCGCCCGTGCGTCTTCCGCCTCCCCCTCCCTGTTCTACGGCAGCGCTGCGACTAGTGGCAAGAGTGTGTGTGTATGTGCAAGCCTGTGTTGTGCCTTTATGAACAGACATGATGGGCGGTACTTCATTGAGAGGAACTGCCACATCACCATTGGTCAGCATTGTTTTATATAGTGATCCCCAACCTAGGGACTTAGGGAACGGGGGTCAACAAAAAGGGCGTGGAGTGCCTCGCCCAACGCTCTTCTCTTCTCTTCTGTCATCTCGACAACTCCCGTAATGATGTAAATAAATCCGTTAAGTTTGCTCAAAGCTCTCCCCTAGTCCTTGGCTCGACGGAGCGACGGCGATCGGCCCCGCTACCCGCAGACTGCGGTCGCCGCGACTCGCAACAACAACTGGTTGGCAGCGGTGGGATGCCATCAGCCACCTTCCTTCCCATCCATAACAACTGGATGGCAAGCGGTTGGATGTGAGCCTGGAGGACGGAGAATGAACAACACGCCGAGATCATGGAGACTGGCAGCTGTGGACTGGTGAGTGCTGGCTTTGGTTTTTTGGTTGCCAGGCTGATAAGATAGAAGTGCAATCTTTTCGCTGGTAGAGGCTACCACAGAAGCAGTTGTTTACGGAACTTCTGGGTAGAGAGTGAGCTGCACCACACTAGTTCTCTGTCATGGATTTGAGGCGTTTGTTGAAGAATCAGCTCCTGATTCTGGGGGAGGAGCTGGGAGCAGAAGTAAATGCGGGGATGAAGAAAGACGCAATTGTTAGCGCTATCGATGGCTTGAATCTGAGCAGTGAAGATATTAAAGAAATGTGGAGCGAGATTCAAAAGCGTGAGGAACAGGAACGCCAAGAAAGGCGTGAGGAACAGGAGCGTCAGCTAAGGCAAAAAGAAATGAATATAGAACAGTTGCGACTCGAAGTGGAAATGAGGAAGATGGCAGGGGTCCAAGGAGTGGAGGTAGAAGGCAGACAAAATCTTTGTGATTTATCTAAACAACTGCAACCCTTCAAAACAGGGCAAGATGTGGGCCTCTTTCTTGTGAACTTTGAGAGAACCTGCGAACAATCAAAGCTTGGTCGTAGCACATGGGCTCGACATTTGTTAAGTTTGCTGCCATGTGAAGCAGCGGATGTAATCGCGCGGCTTCCGGTGGAGGATGCGGACAACTACGACAAAGTGAAGGATAGCCTTCTAAAGAGGTTCCGACTTTCGCCAGACGCGTTCCGCCAGCGGTTTCGCAATCTGACAAAGAAGCAGGGCAGCACGTATTCTGATTTTGCCTACGAGTTGAAGGTCAACTTAATGGAATGGATGAAAGGAGCCAACGCTTTTGGGAACTTCGAAATGGCTCTTGAAGAAGTGGCTCTCGAACAGTTTTTTTCAAAACTTTCCGAGCCAATGAAGCTCTGGATCCAAGATAGAACCGGCGTAAAAACAATACAGGCAGCGGCCGACTTTGCTGACGAGTACGCGTCACGCCGGGGAGACAGAGACGAGGTTCCTCCAACAAAAGCGGGAGATAAAGGGAAACCTTGGACGGCGAAGCAGGGAGCTGGCGCAGGTACGACTGCACAGAAAAAGACAGACTTCGCTGCAAGTGGTCAAGGATCACAAAACAAACAGGGGGGAAAGGTTTCGGGGGATTCTTCCAAAAAGAGTCCGTTTGAGGCTCGGAAACCACCTACTTGTTACAAATGTATGGAGGAAGGGCATATTGCCGTTGGTTGTCGCAGGCCCAGGCCAGCCTTTTCGTACACTTCTGACTCAGCCACTAGCGAGGAGCTTCTTAGTCCGTACCTTTTTAACCTAACGGTGAACGGAAAGCCGTGCCGCGTCTTACGAGACAGTGGGGCAACCATGGATCTGGTGCACCCGGACTATGTGGCACAAGCAGACTACAACGGCAAGTGTGCATGGATTAAACCAGTTTTGGAGGATGGAAGCATTTGTCTTCCGGTAGCTCGAGTAATTCTTACAGGACCGTTCGGAGAAGTGGAGACGGAAGCGGCGGTGTCAGACAAGCTGCCCCCGCAGTACCCCTATTTGTTCTCGAATCGGACCGACCGTCTGCTGAGAGAACAAGGGAAAAGTTTTCACGAGGGAACAGTACAAGCCTTGACACGAGCTAAAGCACGAGCGTTAGCAGCCGAACTAGAGCGGCAGGAACCGAGTTTTACCGGAAGTCCCGCAACACCAGCTATAGTCAGCGCAGTTGAGCCTGCTATCCCGTCGCCTACTGAAAAAGAAAGAGAGGGGCCAGAGAAGCAGACTAGCACTGATACAGCGGAAAGGGAATCGGAGGAGGGGCTGCTCGCGTTGCCGGTATCAAAAGCACTAAGCAATGTACTGGGGAAAGTGACAAGAGACGAGCTCATCGAGCAGCAAAAAAGCGATCCTAGCCTTAAGGAGATTTGGAACATCGTCAGGGAAGGGGTGGCGAGGAAGAATGTCAGTTTTCCTGTCAAAGAGGGCATCTTGTACCGCCACTACCGGACTGCAAAAGGTCGCATGTTCGACCAGATTGTAGTGCCGGCTAAGTATCGGTCTGACATTGTGGATCTCTGTCACGGAGTTGGTTGGTCGGGGCATTTAGGAGCTCGGAAGACCAAAGATAGGCTCCTAACGGAGTTTTATTGGCCAGGATGCTTCAAAGAAGTTGAGAAGCACGTAAGAGCGTGTGACACCTGCCAGAGAGTGGGAAAACCGCACGAGAAGGGAAAGGCACCACTTAAGCTTGTTCCGCTCATTTCGGAGCCATTTCGCCGGCTGGTAATAGACGTTGTGGGACCACTCCCAGTGACAAAGTCAGGCAACCGGTATTTGCTTACCGCCATTTGTCCAGCAACCAAATTTCCTGAGGCGATCCCAATGAAGGAGGAAAGCTCCGTAGAGGTAGTCAACGCCCTACTGTCTATTTTTTCGAGAGTGGGCTTTCCTCAGGAGATACAGTGCGACCAGGGCTCAGTATTCACCAGCGTTCTCACTACGGGATTCCTGGAAAAGTGTGGAATGAAAATAATCCACAGTTCCGTGTACCACCCGCAGTCCAATAGTGTAGAGCGGTGTCATTCCGTGATGAAACGAGTTCTGCGAGCCCTTATCTTTGAAAGGAAGTGTCAGTGGGATGCTTGTCTTCCGGCAATGCTGTTTGCGCTGAGATCGGTCACTCATGAAGCGACGGGTTTCAGCCCCGCGGAGCTGGTTTACGGACGGACGCTCAGGTCTCCACTGCGACTTTTGCGTGAAACCTGGGAGTCGAAGAGTGCCGACCCTACGGTGGTCGAGTACATTCTGGAATTGCTGGAAAGGCTGTGGTGTGCTCGCGACATTGCTGAGGCGAACATGAGAGAGGCGCAAAGTAGAGCCAAGAGCTACTACGATCGAAACGCGAAACTGAGAGCTTATCAGGAAGGCGATCAGGTAATGGTCTTGCGCCCCTCACGAGCAAATAAGCTGGAGATTCAATGGGAGGGGCCCCTTCGGGTTGTGAAAAAGCTCTCGGACACAAATTACGCACTGGAACGTAAAGGAAGACGCCGAGATGTTGTCATTTACCACCACAATTTAATGAAGAGCTATGTGGGAGAAGTGCAGAAAGTGAACTTGGCTCTTAACAGCACGGAGGAGCTAGCACCTGAAATTCCAGGCTTGGTGGGGGTTGAAAGATCAATGGATGTTACCGATGTCATGAAAGCCGTAGCACCGGCCGAGGGCTTGACTGAGAAGCAGAAAGTCGACTTACGCAACTTATTGTCAGAACACATCACTGTTTTCTCGGAAAGGCCAGGGCGAACTGAGGTTATCACTCATGACATTGAGCTAACTTCTGACACCACTGTGAAGTCGAGGCCGTATAGACTAGCCCCGCGACAGCAGGAGATCTTGAAAAAAGAAGTAGATTGAATGCTCGAGCTTAAGCTTATCGAACCTTGCGAAAGCACCTGCACGTCCCCTATGATTCTCGTTGAGGTTACGGGAAAGGATCCACGGCCTTGCGTGGATTACCGCAAACTTAACGCGATCACGAAGGACCAAACCTATCCTATACCCAACGTAGAGGAGCTGGTGGAAAAAGTGAGCGCCGCTAAATACGTCTCGACTTTGGACTTAGTGAGAGGCTATTGGCAAGTTCCAATGACTAAACGAGCTAGTGAATATGCGGCCTTTGTGGCGCCGACGGGCACATTTAGGCCCCTAGTTCTGAGCTTTGGCCTTAAGAACGCCCCCTTTTGCTTTTCAAGGCTAATGAACCGAGTTCTGCAGGGCGCTGAAGGCTATGCTGTTCCCTACTTAGACGACATCGCTATTTATTCCAACACATGGGAAGATCACCTGTACCATCTTAGCGATGTCCTTAGACGTTTGACGCACGCTGGACTGACGGTGAAGCCTGCTAAGTGCCAGCTAGCTCGCGCCGAAGTACGGTACCTAGGGCACGTGGTAGGGCAGGGCAGGAGGCGACCTGATGAGTTGAAAGTAGAGGCGGTTAGCGAGTTCCCGCAACCGGAAAGCAAGACGGCTATCCGCTCCTTTTTAGGCCTGACAGGGTATTATCAGCGCTACATCCCTCATTACTCGGAGGTAGCCGCTCCGTTAACGGATGCACTGCGCAAGAATGCTCCCGAAAAGGTAGTTTGGAGTGCGGAAATGGAGGGCGCCTTCCAGGGACTCAAAGCGGCTCTTGTTAGCTCACCCGTACTGCATGCACCGAACTATGATCGTCCCTTTATTGTGCAGTGCGATGCCAGCAACAGAGGCTTAGGAGTAATACTGTGCCAGGAGGATGAGAACGGGAACGAGCACCCTGTGTTGTACGCCAGCAGGAAACTCTCTATTCGTGAGGAGGCCTACAGTGCTTCGGAAAAAGAATGTGCCTGCATTGTGTGGGCTACCCAAAAATTAGCCTGCTACCTCTACGGAACTTCTTTTGTCTTCGTCACTGACCACTGCCCACTGACATGGCTATCGCAAATGTCGGGAAAGAATCCACGACTACTACGTTGGAGCCTTGCGCTTCAGGAGCTTAACTTCACTGTGAAGTATAAGAAGGGTTCCGCAAACGCCAATGTTGACACATTAAGCAGAGCTTTTTAGCTTTTCTTTTGCTTTTGCTTTCTTTTGTGTTCAGTTGAGGGGCGTTTTTCCATAATTATTTAAGGGGTAATTGGAGAAATCGAAATTTTTTAGCTATGGGCAAGAGTATTCGTGTGGTTGCAAAAAAAAAAAGCGTAGGTGCAATGTGGCGCATTTCAAAGACCGGCCTGGTTGCCGAAAACTCATTGCCGGCGCTTGCTTGTTCTAGCGGTGGGTCTTTGTGGTTTAAATGGTGTTGGGAGACTGCGGTTACTGTGATCTCTCCCGTCGAGCAGCTGATACTACCCGACGTCCGAGATCTTCCCGTCGGCGGAGGAGCTGTAGCGATCGGGCTATGCCTTGAACCAGCGAGTCATTTGCCACGCCGGATTAGTGCAAAAAGGACAGTCTCGCCACGTCTGGACGGAGGAAGCAACAGAGGCCGGCCCCACGAGACGTCGCCTGCTGAGTGACAGCGGCGCCAGCGGAGTGGAATGTCGCCAAAGAGGCTTTTGAAGCCGCCACTCTATCTCCCGCCTGGGCCAGTCACGCATCGTTAGCGCGTTAACCGGCAGACGACGACGGCGCTGGTCAAAGGGCTATCCCCAGAGAATTCCACGAACCTGGCTCCTCTCAAAAGGTCGCTCTAAGATCTCCTCGTGGGAATGCAGCCCGCGGCCGGCATCAAAGGGGTCGAGGCGTCCGTGCGTCTTCCGCCTCCCCCTCCCTGTTCTACGGCAGCGCTGCGACTAGTGGCAAGAGTGTGTGTGTATGTGCAAGCCTGTGTTGTGCCTTTATGAACAGACATGATGGGCGGTACTTCATTGAGAGGAACTGCCACATCACCATTGGTCAGCATTGTTTTATATAGTGATCCCCAACCTAGGGACTTAGGGAACGGGGGTCAACAAAAAGGGCGTGGAGTGCCTCGCCCAACGCTCTTCTCTTCTCTTCTGTCATCTCGACAACTCCCGTAATGATGTAAATAAATCCGTTAAGTTTGCTCAAAGCTCTCCCCTAGTCCTTGGCTCGACGGAGCGACGGCGATCGGCCCCGCTACCCGCAGACTGCGGTCGCCGCGACTCGCAACACCACCTAGGGTTCTTTAACGCGCGCCCAAATATCGCTTTCATATATGATTAATAAAGCGATTTCGAAGAGCAAACAACAACAAGTCGTCACACAATGTGAATTGCATAACTTTTGGGTCATGGGATGCTCTACACCATTACAAAAGGTTGTTATTGTTTACCCATTAGCTGAGGCGCGAACCCCCTTGAGGCATAATTCTTCATCTTCGTCAGCCACAGCATTAAAAAAAGCGCAATACTGCTTGCAGGTATGCAGCGAATACCACACATCTCCGAAAAATGACGAAGCTGACATAGTGGATGCCTTCTTACTACAGAAAAGTTATCATGATTTATGGCGTAGGGGTTACCCAACAAGTGTGCTTGCAGCAGTTACTCAATGTGTGTTCAGAAAGGACTCTGAAACGCCGCTCTTCCAGCTTTTGCTGTGACTGTGCTGCACGTTCCGCACAGGCCTGCCGTCTTTTTTTTAAACCCTAGAGCGTTTCGATAACGTATGTGAAGAATATTTCGTGTACAAGTTAAGCGTCCACTCATAATGACTACCTATTTATGTCATGAATACTGCATCGCTTTATTTTTAATAGATATATGTCATATTGGCGCAACGTGGGCAGGACAGCACACAAGACCATAGCGCAACAAGGAAAAACAGTGTCTGCATTTACAGATCAAAGGAGCACACGCCTCAACGTGGTCTTTCTCGGAGGAACGGTGGTTGCTGCTCGTGCTCCTCAGTGCGGTGTCCTCCATCATTCAGCCGGCTTTGAGTCGCGATACTATATGTACTGATATTCTTGCAGTAAACAGGCCCACTCAACAAAAATCCAAACGATACACGAGTCCCGAGGAACGTAGAGATTTCAAGTGACGAGTTCCCAATAAGGGGCAATGCCACTGTAGCCGACGTTTAGAAAAGTGGTCTTATTTTCTTCAAAGTGAAGAAGAGACACTTACAATAGCAAGCCCTCTTGTCGCAATGTTGTCTCCTATTGAACGATTTCTTATCGCTCAATTGATGTTACGCGAATTCCCATCGGTGTTGCCCCGATTTCGGTTCTGGGAGCAAAAAAAAAACATCTTGAAGTTTTTGGTCAATTTTTTCTTTGTGACACAAAAATAACGACCTGGAGAGACTGAGAACTATTGCAGTTTAAGGCTTTGTCCTTCACTTGGGATGGCGCTGTTTTTTTTTTTTTGCAAACAGAAGCAGTTTTAAGTTAAAGATGACAACGTATTTAAGAAGTTTATTAGGGTTGATGATTTTGTGCAGTAGTAGCGTTCTTCAGTTTCATTGTGCACAGAGAACGACAGAAAGCAGTCTTTTATACGATGCAATGACAAGGAATCCACTTCAAAGTGGAATTGAAAATATATAGGCATTGGCCACGCATGCATTCACATGATCTAAGCATGGCACTTATTCATTCTTTTGCAAGTACTTGCACACGTGTCGCCAAATCGATTTTCCGCCGCCGTCAGACATATTTCTAGACACGCGGTAGCGTAATTTTCTTCATTTCATTTCTCGGTATCGTACCACCGTCAGAGTGAATATATTGATTTTAGTCTTTACAAGTGAGCTAGCATAAGATAGTTTAGGCTATATGAGTGTCTTCATAAAAATGGAAAAAATACACGCTTCATATCTTGCCATGCAGAATAAAAAGGAAACGAAACGATAAGTGACATTTCGGTGGGACAAATTATCAGTTCGTTGGAAGGCCTTGAAAGATGTTTTTATGCGTGTGTTATCTTACCATCATTACATAGTTAGTTAGCTGGTTGGTTCGTTAGTTAGTTAGTTTGTTTGTTAGTTTGTTTGCGTTGTAAGTAGTGCTTGATTTATGCCGAAGATAGGTGAATAGATCTTGGAAGGTGTCCCGTATACGTAGCTGCATAAATCTGCTAAGTGAAAAGAACTAGATAAACAATATTCAATAGATGCTAGGTGTGCTTGCATAGCCATAAGCCTATAAGATGCTCCTCCGTATAACGAGAAGGGCATGAAGCAGCGCATTCATACATGTACACATGGTCAACATGTCATATGCACAAGCATATATATATATATATATATATGCAACAGTACGTGGTGCTGCTCGAAAGAAACGACGTGCAGATTAAAGACAGATTTTCGGGTATCCCTTAAAGCTGCATAGTGCGGGCAGACAGATAAACATGAGTTAAGCCATCACGCACATTGCAAATATAGCACTCAGGTGAGTACGTCAATTTCATTTTATAAAATAATAACAAAACACGAGCACTGCTGGGACATTGCTTCGCCTAGAATTCATTCAGTCATGCGTTTTTGGCACTATAGCAACACTGCTGTACTAACTATGGTGTAGCTTCGCATAAAAAAGGAGCTGAAGGAGCTTCCGCAGGATTGAAGGAGTTTCACGCCGAGAACTGGAGCCGTTGGTGCAAGGAAGGAAGTGCCTCACCATAAATTATTTCATAGCCGAAAGTATCTCTCTGTTGAATTTTTAAGCCCTAAAAGCTTTTAGTACACCAGCGTTCCGCAGGAGATAAGTTTTCTCCTTTTCGTTTGGTGTGCAACATCGGACAATGAAAGCCAACTTCTTGATGGCACTGTCTTTGAATGATTGAGTCCAGCGAAGATGCATTGCGCCAAGCTGAGAACAAGCCTATGCCACGGCAGCACGTTGTGATGCACGCCCGCTAATGTGCCAGGAAACACGTGCGCATCTTGGCGGACAATACTCTTAAGCCGCTTGCTGTCGGCGAACCGAGCATCTTTTATGAAGATAGCGCAAATAGGTGGAATATCGCAGCGGTGGTTCCGTTCCGCCGAGGGAGTCCTACAAAAGGAGGCGAGGACGTGAGCAACGTCGAAAACACGATCTGCGGCGTCGGGGCGGGAGAGCCGAAAGCGCTGCTTGAAAAAGGCATGAGGGGTGCGGGCGAATGCAAAGAAGAGTGCGTCTGCCGCCGATGCATTCCCCTTTCGTGCACCGCCGAGTCGGTTCCAGCACACTTTCTTATTGGGCTGATATAGCTGTGGGCCCGTGATTGATGAGGCGGGTGCCGGGAGGAACTCCATTTTATGGCCGCCCCATGATGTACACAGGCCGGGGCAGCCGCCCTCGGGAATCGCATTGTGATCGAGTGCAGCCGCCGCCATGTGCGCTGGTGCGCCCATCGGCTTCTCGGTCTCCCTAATGAGCCGAATAAGACTCGCCGCTGACGGACAGACGCGCGCCGTGGCGTGTTACCCGCGGTCGGGGAGTGGGGGGCGTCGAAGTGAGCAACAATAGAGGCCCGTTTATTGCTCCCTGTCGTCACGGCTCTGTCTAAGGCCGCTGCTCCTCCGCCGCCGATTCTCGCTTTCGTTCTCTCAGTGCGATACTGTACCTCGGAGCGCAATGGGTGCACGAATCACGTACTGAATCCGAGGGAAACCTTGCATCTACCTGAATGCAGCCTAACGTTGCAAAGGAGGCCTCTCAAAAATGCTTCATGCAGCCAGGTTGAAAATTGGGATAACCGTCGCGATCCGGGTTTCAAACACACCACCACCGCTTTCCCGACTTGTTGGATAAATTAGTTTGATTCGCAGATGTATGCTTATTTCTCTTAAACAAGTACCACTTTGCGAATATTGGCGAAAATATCCTGAAGCGTTCCATCCTGTCCTATCCGCTTTTTCATGTGGTGAACGGTGCTCAAAACTGGCATGTCAACCGTTATAGATGCTACCTTATGATCTTGTTTTAGAGCAATCACTCGACTTATTCATGTACAAACCAAGAAAAAAAAATGCCGTGTTCTGTGAATCTGACCTTCAAGCTCTGCCAAGGTCGCGCCAGCGTTTCTGAGCTGCTTCAGCACCACAGAAAATTGTTTACACATTGTCCGCGAAAGAGCGCAAAGTTTTTGTCGATCAGTTCCCACCGGGGTTTATTCAGCGTATCAGAACGGAGATCATGTACTTGGTTTCACGTGCTTCGTTCCGCACCCATTGCATGTCACCGAAACGCTGGCAAAGAGCTCGGGTGAAATGCTAGTCACACTGGAGAAAAAAGTTATACCATCTTCCGTTAAAGGGAACCATGTGTGGATACGAAGCATCGGGGAAATTACGGACGTAACCCGAAGAAACTCGTCTACATCGCCTTAAGTAGGTGCACCAACATGCAGAACTTCTACCTGGCTAATGCTATCGGTGATGATCGCTTAATGCCGGTGAGCACTGCCAGTTACCACTGCTGTCGGTATCCATGACTATAGCGTTGCTAAATAGCCGGTTTCTCAGAGCAGACGCCAGAGGCATCAAACGTGATCCCGTGCTAACCTAAGCACAGGCGCTGTGTCTAACGGAAACTTGGAACGCTGCAAGACCGACGATCAACGACTATTAACAAAGCAGATGCGCTCTGTTTCACGGAAACGTGGAACGCGTTTCTAGGAGCGTAGGAGGGTGAGCGCAGATGAGGAGAGAGAGGGGGAGGGGGATGTGTATGCGCATTAGAAGTGTGGACGCTGAACTGCTGAAGAAACGTTTTGTTGCCTTCGCCGGCGACTTGGCAGAGTGGGGAGCGTAGGAGGAAAAAGAAGGAAGGGGACGCACATGCGCAGTAGGGCTTGTCACGCTGCACACCGGATAGAACTTTGGCCTAAGCTGCTTCGCCTCATGCATGCGTTTCCGAGACCAGCACGTTAGACATGATGCAGCGCAAGGTTGGAGGCTTGTCTACAGAATCTCGCAGTTCGGAAGCAAAAAGCCCGGCCCTTGTCTAAACTAAGACATGCAATACAAGTAAATCACTATCAAATAATCATCTCGTCATTTCGTTAAGCAAGCGAACCCGAGCTATGACCTGACAAACTTCGTTCAACTGCGTTCAACCCTGCCAATTTTTTGTTAAATCTCAGGGCTTTACGATCGAAGGTGCGTGTATACAAGCACAAACGTAGGCACGACTTTTAGCCAAGGTCTGTCACATGAGGCTGTTGATACGAAACAAATACACTGTCATGGTTTACTTTCGACACAAAACCGAGGCATTAGTAAAGTGAAAAATGATTCGGCGTTTTATGTAGTATTGTTCTCAATTAAACGTTTAAAGGAAACTTCTTGTGTACGGCATGATAAGCAGAGCACCAACGAAATCAGTATTTACGCTAAATAGACAGAAAGCGATGGCTTCTGTTCAGCCTGAATTTCGCGATTTCTGCTTATGCCTTAAAATCAATGAATGAATGTCGTTAGTTGGTTACCCAGATGTCGTGATTTATCACGCAGTTATGCTTCCGCCACTCCTACTTCATAAGTAAATGTTATAAGACGAGCCGAACGTGTCACACGCGTTGTGAAAATCCGATCTCATCTGAGAGAAAAAGAAAAAATAACTAGTACCAGAGTACTTCTTCCGCTGTGTCCCAAGCTAACTTTCTCAGAACCCCGCAGGCTATAGAGTGCATCTCACCTGGCCTGAGCTGACTGCTTCAACCTGCCTCTTTGAGGACCATAACCATCACAACTGGTCGGAACAGCATTAACCCTAGCCACCGCGGTTGCCTCTATATAGTTTCTACCACAGTAAAGCACAAAAAAAAGGAGAGTGATCTACCGAGAAGACGGAAAATGAACCACAACAACTTCAACTTAGGGAAAACAGAAAAATAAATCTACGTCTATATGTGGAGCAGCAACCAAGGTGTGCGAAAACATATTCAGCCATCGCTAGCAAATTTTCGAAGCAGCAAATAATCCGTTTGACAGAATTTTAATAAAGATGCTGTGAACAGCGAATCGTTCAATATGCTGCACAATATTAGAGGAAAAAAGTATGACCCCAAAGTATGCCTCTGTATACGTTTCATTAATTTAGGCATAGCGTAGCACGTACCGCAGTATACCTCGCCAGATGGTCACCGTTCTTTTTTTATGTTACCCTCTGCGCCCTTTCTTCCCACCAGGATGGAATACGTTTCCATAATACTGCCCCGAAAGAAGTTTCGCTTCTACATAATGAACACGGGCTTTCTCTTTTTGTTTTTTTGTTGTTGTTAATAATGTCTTTTTATCACTTTTTTTCTTATCGTCTAGTTATGTAGCTCTCTTACATGGGCACATGTTTGCGCTAACCCATCAAATTAGTTTTTGTTTTAATCCCAACAATCGAAAGCGTCAACATAAGCGCCCATTCAGCTATTGAGCCATTATTACAGTCTTATGTTTACAACCATGAGCGCAAATGTACGTGTATGATGAAAAAGTAAGGACAGAAAGTGCAAGTTCAGGAGAAATTTTCGCCTTCTACAACCTAGCAAGTATGTAGGTCTGTTGCGTTCTCTGGACGTGCATATTTTTGCTTACTTTTTTCGTTCATGGGTCTGAAAGCACCGGTGAGGTTTCCCATATTGAACCAGCGTCACTGCACCTTCTTTTCCCTTTTCGGTAATGCTTCCATAATTAAAGCATCCCTGTTTTCCGCGTGTTTCATACTCACACGCTGCAACACCTTGATGAAATACGATATTGTTAGCGACATTCTACCAAGCTCAGCACATATATAGTTAAAATTGCTGTGCTCAGCTTTCGCACGCTTTATTTTCAAAACAAAGAAAAAAAGGAATCGGTAAGGGGGACGGGTGGGGAATGACCCACGTAAAAGCAGGCATCAATTGAGCCACGTGATATCAAAATATTGTTGTTTCACCGTGATATACTGCTACTGTTAAACTTCTTGAGTGGTTAACACTTGTCGCGATGAAGCGTTAGACACGATTATCCCTGGGAAGATATTAAGCGAAAAATCAAACCTGACCACTGAAACACGGCTCCAATATTCTACTAAAGCGAATGCTTCGAGGAGTTGGTATACACACTAGAGCTTGAAACAGCTCGAAACATGGAAGATTAGTTTTGGTACTTTAGTGCACTTTTATATGCTAGCATGTAGTACTACTTATTTAGAAGTAACTTTTTCACAATCTTCCCAATTTTTAGTTCCTTCTTGTTGTTGTTTACTTCTTTTGAAAGAACATTCGTTTCCTAGGGCCATGGTCGACAAGCGATATGATTGATTATCAATCGTGGCAGCTACGAGGCGTAACAATGCAGCAAAGTAGGCACATAAGTAATAGAGAAAGGATCAGATACCACGGGTTATGTTAACTGACGAGTGCGTTTGTGGTCCGAACTCCTATAGGCGTCCTAACTTTCGCCCAAAATTAGACAAACCGACGAGAGTTCTTCCTGGAGTCGGCACAGAATTTACCGTGCCCAGCCGTCTTCCTTCCGAGGGGAAAAGAGAGAGCGGAAAGGAAAGAGTTAAAAATATATATTTTTCTCAACGTGCTTGCTATGCATATTGCGGCCCTGTTATGATCAGGCCAGCGGAAGAACAAGCGATCACGCAAAGCGAGAGCCCAGACCATGATTATCGCGGTCATTAGTGTGTTCCGTTTAATAACGTGCGTCCTTTTATTTCTGCATTCACGCTCGCGCCCCTGCGCCCATACTCCGTTCCGCGTCGGGGGAAAAATTGGGGGCGAAAAGAAAGCCTCGTGTGCCACTCTTGCGCAGCATGAGTAATGAGGGAGAATCAGTCGTGCGGCCGGGCTCCGCGTAAGCAGTTTTTAATTGTTCGCCGATGAGAGTAATTAAAGAAAAACCAATTTCTCGTGTCCGCGTTGCACGCTCCTCGCGCCATCGGGAATGCAGAGACACATGCAAGCGCCCATCCGCTCCCAATACGGCCGGGCCGCAGACGTTGTGTGAAAAATATTGTGGCCATAAGTGTGCCTTGGTTCGGCGGCGCTTCCCGTGGGCCCAGCTCTTGATTATTGGCGAATAGAGGCCACTAATTAAGGCGCGCTTACTCCTGTTCGGAATTCAAGTAACGGGGCCTCCCCTTTTGTCCCGACGGCTTCTCTTTGTCTGCCTTTGTTTCGCTCTTTTATTCGAGAAAAATGGACGAGCGCATTGAAACAAACCGGATATCACTCAACATATATTCCTTGTTAGCCTCACTGCCTTCTATTCCCACTACAGCAATAACTTTCGGCTCACCTTCAGCAGTGAAACTCTCCCTTTTCTTTAATACGTCCAATCTCTAAGCGTATACAAGTACTTGATTTGAAGTTATGGTCATTGCTGTGGACGCATGTGGGCGTTAATTATCAACATGTTTCGTTCTATTTTACATAATGCGTTTTGAAAAGGGAACCTTGGAAACGAATTTGCGACGCAGTTTTGGAGCAACACCAGTCCGGTATCGATCGATAATGCGTCAGTTTCGCACCATACGATAACTAGTTTCTGGTTAACTCTCAAATAAGAAAAGTGTGGCGACCATGCTTAGTCATTATTTGGCTGAGATCACCGTGATGTTCTCGCCCTGTTCGAAACAAATATGTGCTCATGATGGTTGATACAATAGTAAAAAAAAGTGTTCCTGACAACTGCTGGCACAAGCATAAATGGCTCCCGTCCAGAAGCAACTAACTTAGGCCCTCTCCATAGGCCGTTCAAACCAGCTTTTATTGTCATATTTGAGAACGATTGCCGGCCACATATGATTAGAGGAGGTATATACAGCCATCGGAAAAAAATGCTTTTTATATGCTCACCAAAGAAGCCGGGGATATCAAGACAGTAATAAATGTGATTCTGATTCTTACCGTATTTACACAATTGTAGGTCGACCAATTCTTTTTTTTTGTTCAAATTCGATGTTCCATTGTTGGGGGGAGGGGGTGACCTAGAATGGAAAAAGAGTTTCGTTTGTGAAGTCTTTCTCAAAATCATATCTGCCTATTTCCGCAAAACTAGCTTTTTTGCAGAACTTTTACGTACTGCCATGAAGCCACCTTCACACATCGGTGGCTTTACGACGTGTCACGAATATTTCTTTTAATGTAAAATGTGCTTGTGCTCCTCTCTTTTTTCATGCCGTGTCATTTTCTGGAATCACTCTACATTTTAGTTGACTTAAAGTCGTCAGTTTACTCGAATCTCCTTTCTTTTTGTTGCTGCTCATATTCTTCTTTCGAGGCTGTACACAAACGCGTGTTCCCCTATTCCAAAGCGTATTAGTGTTTCCCTAGCCCTTGTGCTCGTGTTGGCGCCTGTTTATCGGGGCACAGCACTGTGTAGGTATCTCATTCGAACATGACAAGCAACATTTTCATATCATGTACGTGAGCTTTGCAAATGGCATGATGCTTTCTTTCCTCTAATAATTGCTGCTACAATGACTACAGTGTATGGCTCAGTAATATAGAAGAAAATAAATAGCTGACACTGCTTTAAAAACTTCAGCCTGCCCTTGAATACAATTACTTAATAAGAGAGTCTCTTTAAAATATAACATAAACTGGTAAACATTCGTTTGCATCAACTGAGGCTCTTAAACGTACACCTGGTGTTAGGCGAACAAAAGTATTTGCATTTCGCCCTCGCAGAAATACAAACTCCGTAACCCAATGTTAAACCCGTGAACCCATGTTCAGGATGAAAGCGTCATTGACATCTCAGTTTTCTCTCTCTCTCTCTCTCTTCCTCAGTTTTGGGTATAAATCACTATGCGAAGCTGAGGAATACATTTTCGTGGCCAATTGGCATCCAAGAATTCTTTTAACACGGTGGTTTAGTGCCTAAGGTACTCGGTTGCTGACCCGCAGGTCGTGAGATCAAATCCCGGCTGTGGCGGATGCCTTTTCGATGAAGGCGGAAATGTTGCAGGCCCGTGTGCTCAGTTTTGGGTGCACGTGAAAGAACCCCAGGTGGTCGAAATTTTTGGAGCCCTCCACTACGGCATCTCTCATATTTATAGGGTGGTTTTGGGAAGTTAAACCTCACAAATCAATCATCAGTCAAGAATTTTTGAACGCTTTTGTACGCGGGATGGCCACTTAAATTGCTATTTTAAGCATATGTTGACTAATTGCAATAGTAGGTAAACAAGTAGTAATTGATAATGGTAATGCTAAGCAAACAAGTTAACGCGTTCTCTATGTGCTTGATCAGCGCCAGCTGTCGTGATATAACTTTTCCATAAGAAGCAATCCAAGAGTTCTTGTTCGGCTCCCACAGATAGGAAAGACAACAAAGGCATTCATCGTAGGGACTCCTCCAAAAACCAGTAGCTCTTACATCTTGCTAATGAGCACGAAATCATAGGTTCAATTGCCGATCATAACGACTACATTCCAATGAGAGTGGAATCACAAAAAAACGAAAAAAACATGCGTGAACGGTTCATTGCGTACAAGTTGAAATTTGTTCGTTGGCCAAGAGCACAATACTAAACAAGGCAATTGCCACTGTTATTAGCTGCTACTAAAAATAGCAATGCGTTCGTTTTCATAACGAAACCATTCTCTGCAGTGATGATCAGAGTAATACTCTAGCCGTCAACACAGTAGTATGTCCCAAGCATTCTTGAAGCCATTGCGGCATTCGTGCAATAGCATAGGCGTGTTAAATTACGTCCCTCTGCCAACACGAGAAAACAATGTAAACAGACTCGAGTCGCACTTGGACGCTGGTACATGAACCGTACATTACGGTGTGCACTGCACAACATAGCCAGCGGCCCTTTCGTTGTTCACGTCGTTATTGCAGTGAATCAACAGCACGACAACTCCCGACTGTCCACTTCGTGAATCTTGTTCGTGCGCCTCGGGCCACCCTGAGTGTGTGTATACCTTATTCCCGGAAGCGAGACTGTTCACAGGGCTTTGCGGCTTGCTCGTCTGACGTCTTCTTCCAACAGTGGCGGCTCAAAAGTAATCTAGGCGAGCCCAGTTGACTCCGCACAGGCGGCCCCTTTGTGATGCTCCGAACGCGGCAGCGCTGTGCGGGCCGCATCTCCGCGCAAAGTTTGTTTACGTCCAGCAGCGTCCGGAAAAGAAATCGCGGCGGCCGCCCTCGAGAGGCAGCTGGTTTCGCGCAATGGGCGCTTTCGCCCGCGGGTCGATTCCCGACGAATGTCATTTGTTGCGGCTTGTAATAACAAGAGACCGCGGAAGGCGCGGCTCTCCGGAGCCACGCTCCACACTCGGTGGGCAAATGCGGAGACAAATGACGGCTCCGGGCTAAATTGAGCGCCTCCTCGGGCGGCGACTGACTGACTGCGCGTCGCTAGGCTCCACCGGCTCGGGTCACGCTCTGCTGGCTCTCCCTAGAACAGCACGGCGCTACTCACTCACTGCTCGAGCAATTCGTCAGCCCGCCTGCAGCTCGATCGCGTCCTTTTATCGACAGCGTGGCTTATCGTTGCGTGTCGAACAGGACGCTTCGGTACACCAACAGGGGATTTGCGGGCCAATACCGTGGAACGGGCTTTTTCTGCGTCCAATAATGGCGAAATTCACGAACGATCGGTCTGTAAGAACGCTCGGGTCGTGACGTGTTGTGAAAGTACACGACACTTAGCACTTAATTGCTTCAAATTGACCCAGCGGCTTGTGGAAAAATAGCAGTACGCAGCAGTAGTGCAGTGCGTACGCCATTCGGCTGCTCAGAGAAATTCAAAATGAGAGGAAACGAAAGCAGTGATATAATCGGAGCGATTGGCTTCAATTATTCTTTGGGGTGTCAAGGAATAGTGTAAGCACAACTCGTACAACAGGGGTCAGATATTTAATTCGGGCAGAGTTTATGTTCATTATGGGGCTGAATTTAGACATTCATAAAGTGTACAGTTGGCTATACGATCTGTCACCCGGCAGCGCTCCAGTGGAGGTGCTTTATTGCTACAGCTACTATAATCATGATGTTATGAAACTTCAAAACAACCTTTTGAGGGGAGTTGCGCATTCAGCGTAAACGTTTTCTACTACACAGTTTTCACTGCGTATAAAATTAGTATTCAGCCTACAAGTTTTCGGTAGGTAAATATAACACGTGAAAGGAATATGGCTGTACAAAGAAGAAGCTTAGAAAGTATTTTTAGTTTTTTTAGTTTTTTCAATGCGCTTATCCACCACTTTCTTGAAAGATTACAACATTCTTACGGAAAATTAAGAGAGCACTATACTTAAACACACTAAATAACCATGGTTTTTTTGGCCACTTGCCTCATATAAATTACGCGCCTTCGTAACTTAGTGGTTTCTATTCAAACAGAGCTTGCTGGGGCGGCCGCTTGAAGGGCGTTGTGCTGCAAAGCCTGAAAACACAAATTTGAATCACGGCCATGGCGGCTACATTTAAATCGGGGGAGAAATATATAGAAAGAACACCCGTGTACCTAGATTTACGGGATCGTAAAAAGGCCGCTCCTAATCGACAATACTGAACCGCTGGCAGCCACACGCTCCAACTAGGTGACGTTTCAGATGACGTCTGCGTAAGAAAAATAGGTCTGCGTGAACGATTATCATCTCAGTCTGTCGAAATTAATCACGCGTGCCTCGTAATGACGACATGCTTCTGGAACGTAAAAAAAACATAACTGGCAAGCGTTGTCACTCTGAAAAACACGTAGTCTACTTTTTTTAAATGTATAGCAGGAAAAGCAAACGGACCTGTAATTTTAGACGTAATGTTATCGTGAAAGTTTACTGCATTGCTGCATAATCTTGATTCTATATGACACTGTTAGCTTGGACTCAAAACGAAGTAATTAGGGTTAGTAAAAGTTTTAATATTTCAGTAACTCCTCACTGTAGTATGAATAAGGAATCTATCTTACGAGCTAAACATTTTGTTAGTCCCAACCATACGAAGTAACAAAGCGTGATGCCAGAAATGCATGGTAGATGCTAACTGTTACGATAAATTGAACGCAGATATGATAGCTTAAAGGTTATGATTGTATTTCCTTTTACTGCAACGTTGATTGATTGTTATGTGGGGTTTAACGTCCCAAAACCATCATATGATTGTGAGAGACGCCGTAGTGGAGGGCTCCGGAAATTTCGACCACCTGCGTTTCTTTAACAAGCACCCAAATATGAGCACACGGGCCTACAACATTACGCCTCTATCAGAAATGCAGCCGCCGCAGCCGGGATTTGATCCTGCAACCTGCGGCTCAGCAGCCGAGTACCTTAGCTACTAGACCACCGCGGTGGGGCAGTGGCGGGTTTTCTTTCACTGCAACGTAAAACAAAACGAATGTTCCTGAAAAGATAACTTATCGCACATGCGGAACGAATCAACCTATATGCAGTACACGCGCAGCACACCGCACTAGTAATCGTACAGTCCTGCGTGATATGAAGATTGTCGTGCGAGTGTCGGCCTGCTTAACGTACCAGGAGCCTAGCGTCACGTTTTAATATAGTTGAAATAAAGATTGCGCAATATTCTCTGTCCCATTGGCTGTTACATGCTTAAAGAATGACCTACGACGAACTCCACACCTTTTATCTCTGTTTGGAGCCCTCCATTTGTTTGCGATCAAGTGCATTCTTTGTGATCTCTTGTCTCCGTGGACGATAAGAAAACTGCTGAGAAACATGTGGTAAATTAACCTCGTGCTTGACACTGCTCTTTTTTGAACAGGTTCCTGAGACGGGAGTGGTTGCAGCTTAAATTAAGCAACAGCAAAAAATCACCGCCATATATCCACAAAGTGCAAGATGTCAACGGTGCTTGCTCGGAGGTGCACGGGGCGTTTCTTAGCGAGACCATCTCTGTAGGGAGGCTTCTCAACGAGCCGGCGCATGATGTGTACGTCGAAGGCAGCATTGTCGGACATGTTCCGCGGCCGGCGCAGCACAGTGTTGGCTACGCCGATCGGCAGGCTAACCACCTTCACTTTACGTCAAACTGACCGCCGACTTGATTGAAACGCCTAACGCTCATATATGGCAGACGTAAGCTATCAGGCGTTTTTTAACGGGGTCGAGAGCAGACAGGTGACGTGGCTTGGGAGGATATCGGTACCCGTGCGTAACACTCATCGTAAGAACTTGTCACGTGCTGTGCTGCCTACGAAACGACGAGAACGAAGTGAAGTAGTCGCCAGGAGGCAAGCGCGCGGGCCATCGAAAACCGACGCCTTGCGTGGTGGCGTGACATGGAGTGAGCATTGTTGAAATCATCGGAGAAAGAGGCGACTGGAGCGGCGACGTTGAATGGTGACCGGAGAAGTGTACACTGGCAACACTGGTGTACACGCCGGAGCCACCGGACAGGGCACGAGCCTAAGAAGCTTGCCGGGCGAGCTCCTAGAAGAGTGAGTGATAACTGCGTGATACAATCATCTCCCCGAAAGAGTATTCTGGGACCGTTGTAGTTCTTGGTCGATGCTCGCGCGATAACCTACAAATCGCACTTGACTGTATCCGGTTCCGTGGATTGAGAAATAATTGAAGTAAACGTTCCTCTCGAGTGAGGTAGGTGAAATTATATAGTAGCATGGTCAGTTTGCGATTACAGCACTCATCGTCATCTGGCGTTAAACTTCTTCCCTTTGACTGGGTGGCTAATCGCTTCGGTTGTTCTCTTCTTTACTTATGCGTAGAACACCGAGCAAGATACCAAGAGTGCCGACTCACCTGATAAGGTGCTTCAACTTGCGCTTCGTGGACTCTGAACATTGGTGTAGCCAAAGGGTTCACACACATACCCTCCTACCGTACGATGATTTTCAATTTCACATATTCACACGCGTATACACTTAAAGGAGAATGACGATGGAGATGTTTTGCAGACTCCGGATATTGTAACTGTAGGTTTTTGGAGAGAAAGACGAAGGGGGCATTCTCAAATTACGCTGTCGAGTTCCAAAATAAATTATTATATGCTTCGAGCTGGTCTGGTTTCTTCCCCTTTTTTCTCATTTTGTAACAAGGATGAAACATTCGAGCATAACATTTTATAGTGTGGCCGGTTACCGAGGAAGAACATTATTGAAGCGGGTTTCAATAAAATTACATTGGATTTCATTATTTCTAATATTCGCTCCTTAGGAGCCTCCTCATTAGGTCATTGTCACCAGAACATCAGTTCCGCTGCGCAAAGATTTTTAATCTAATCAGGACAGTTTTTATCGTAAATCTCCAAGTTAAAATTAATTTCTGCTAACCATATTATGATGCATTAGACATAAAATAGTATATGATCCCTTCTATAAAATTATTCATTTATTGGCCAGTCGCCCAAAGTGGGTGTGAGCCATGCATATAAGCCGTCATCATCATCATATTCATCATCATCTGTACAGATGACTTAAAACACGCTGTTTCGCGGTCGCTATTTGCTTGTATCTATTGTTCGCACTGCACCGCGACACTGGTGGAGGTGCTGGACCCAGACACTAATATGATGCTCCACACTCCCACTGGGAACTGTTCATGCCGCCCGGACGACTCACTAATACCAACTCTCGTCTATCGCTTCAGTCGTCGCTTGAAAGGCGTCCCTCCAGAGTTCACCCCTTCGCAGGAGCCCTCTCCAAGACACCGCTCACCACTACCAATGACTAACTCCAACCCACAACAGGTACTCCAAAATAGTACTCCTCCCATCCGATCTCAAGCAACTTGCGACAGCAAAACAGCCTGTTCCAAAATCAGCCGTACAGAAAACGCCTTCTTCGTCTTTCTCTTTGAAAACCTACAGTCCCGCTATGCGGAGTCTGCAATACATCGCCATCGTCATTTTATTTGCGTATATAGACGTGTCAATATGTATATAGGCACGCACGCACGCACGCATGCAAACTAGGGTAGTTGAAACATTTCCACCCTTCCCCTATCCTTCACCCCATAGTAAAAAATTTGACTACACCCCTGGCTCAGGAGCTTTATGACTTGGTGTAGACCGGTTGCAGCATTGCGCAGCTATTATATTTATACCCTGTGGTTCTCGTTGTATAGCCTTATGCTTCGTGCGCAGTACGTATATGCAGTTATGGAATGCTACCTAACTCGGCCAATCTAAAACCATACTTTGTTACTAACAGCCAGGGTGTCCTCCAATGACATACTTTAGCCGCGAAATGTCATAAACACAAAGTAAAAGCACACAACGACAAGCACAAGCGACAAGGCCACCTATCCTTGTCGGTGTGTGTTTCTTTACTTTGTGTGATATTTCGCGGCTAAAGTATGTCACTAAGCAAGTACCAACTTGGTCAACAATCAGTCTTGATACAGGATGTTGTCGCAGGCGGAGGCCGATACGCTCAGTGAAGCACGAAGCGCGGCAAACAGTGCATTCTCTTCATTTAACCAATGCACCTACCGGTCGCAAATAATTTCGATAGCTCAAAGGAATCTCGGCAATCATTTCACCAGGTGAACGCTGCACAGACTTGCAGATCTAACATCAATGTCCGAAAGTGCAAAAAAAAAAAGAATAGGATGCCTTTGGACGTTACCTGACGTTCGCGAACTCACTCACGAGCCGATGACTCAGTGAGACTAACTCAGACTATAACCTATGCTTAAACTCAGATGGCGCCGCGAGTCTGAGTTAGTCTGAGCGTAATATATAGTTCGGTGAATTCGTGGGAGACCGTCTAAGAACAATTTTTGTGAACACGAGTACGATAGAGCCTAGTTGAGGAAAATGTTGGTGATCTAGAGTTTGAGTGAGCTTTGACCCCTATATATCATGCTGGGCTGAGTATATGTGAGCTACCATTTTTTCACCTACTTATGCTTTTGAAGGTCACGGGTAGGAAATGAAGAGAGCGGAGGCAGAGAGCACGGTGAGACACTAGGTTGCTTTCATCACTGATACAGCAGTTGTGCATGCCAAACGCAGTGTAAGAGAGGATAATCGACGTTTCTGTCTATCTAATTTAGAATTACCAGTTCTTTTACGTTTCGACTGTTATTGACATAAAAATTGCCGCCATATTTTTTGTTAGTAACATAATCTATAAAAAAGAATTGTCGCGTCACATGTCTGTATTTTTTTATTTCGTCACTATCACTTCTTCGAACAGATGCTCCTGCAATGTATTACAGTCAGAAGGTTTCGGGTTCGATTTCTAGTTGTCGCAAGCAAGTTTGAAGAAAGCTGGAATTCAGAAACGATTTTGCATTGTATTGTGCCTCCGTTCAAGTTTAGACCCTTCAAGGTAAAGGTAAATTCAGAATCTCTCACAAAGGCGTCACGCGTAGCTTACTGCGCCGCTACTATGCATTATCTTTATCGCTATATAATGTGTAGGTAAATATTTCACTAAAGTATAACCAACGTAATCATGCGTATTGCAAGCTTAAAGAAAAAAGAGTTGCTGTTAAAATGATCTAAAAGAACCCCACATATAAAATCCGCCACAGAGATAACAGATCTGTCGGTCACTGAAGTTTTATTTCATATTATATACTTTCTTATAAAAAAATTTAAGACGTGCTGGTATGCAGGCGCAGCATTCTTCCAAGCTATAAGAACGATCCGGTTAATGGTTGCCCCATCTAAGGGGCTCCTGAAAAGAGCACCTCGTCGTCACAACCTTAATGAGTGCTCTGAAGGAAATAAATATATAATGTTGTAAGTTGCAATTAGCAATTGTACAAGACAGTAAGGCTGGCATGTCTGCCCAGAGGTAACTGCCGCGTTCGCAGCGTCTTTTTGATGGAAGTGTTACAATTACCGCCTGCTATCTAGCTCATTAGCTAAATTACTCTTGAGAGGTAAAAAGAACATTGGGTTTCTGAAAGAGAGCGTCAGGCTTTACTCCGTGCCAGGCCTTGCAAACAGCGAGCTAGCGAGTGTTTGCATGCACATGTAGCCCCTGACAGTTTTAAGGCGAGACCAACAGGTCTGCGCGCTGCTGAAGACCTTCAAGACAATGTCCTTTACAAAACAAAGTCGTGGTAGGGAAGCATTGAAGTGACTGTTTATGCTACAACATATACAGTCGCTCTCAGAAGCGTGATCTCGTGCTGCCATCTAGAAGTAAAAAATGAGAGAACACTGCTGCCATCTGCAGGTACGAGATATAAGCATGCCACTTAATCGTTCTAAAAAAAATTGAGGTCAGGCAATACGGTGGACTGCGCAATCTATTACATTTATTTTATTAGGATACACGATCTTGGTGAGTAAAAACAATGCCCTTTTTTTGCCCTTTTTGTAGAGTCAATGCAATCAAATGTCGTGATTGATGGACGTTCGCTGCTGACGCGTCCCGGTTGGGGCGGTCGCGTTTCGATGGAGAGAGAGTGGTAGAGGGCCGCGTTTGACGTGATGTCATAGCACGCTAAAGGATACTCGTCGAGGTTTGGAGAGGGTGGTGAGTCCTAATGAACCTATGGTTGCGAACAAAATTATCAATAATAATGATATCTGGGGTTTAACGCTGCAAAACCAGAATAAGATTATGAGGGATGCCGTATTGGAAGGCTCTGGAAATTTGGACCATCTGGTGCTCGTTAACATGCACTTGCATCGCCCAGTATAGCATTTCGCCTGCACCAAAATGCGACCACCGTGGCCAGGATCAAACCCGTGAGCTTCGAGTCGGCAGCCGAGCACCCACTACACCACTTCAGCGGACTGGGTGCGAACAAGTCGAGACGTCTCGTAATGGCGAAACAAAACACGAACATCTCTATACTCTGAACTGAATGTTTACTTTATCGACGTAGGACTTCGTTCCGTACTCCAATATTGGTCTCACGAGGTCATTATATTTTAACAACACCACAAAGGTGGTAATTGGGGTTAGTGGGTGGTTGATAGTCGTAAAAAACAGCTCATAAACAACACATAAATACGACGCCCATACGTCTCTCTGTGTTTGTCTCTTGTGCACGTATGCGCCGTTCATAAACAATAATACATTGAAAAGACGAAAATTTAAAAGCAGGCGGAATCTCAAAATGAAGAGATGCTTCGAATACGGAACGATTTTCTTCCTCTGTTTTGCCGGTAATCGCTACCTATACCGCTTGTGGCTCAAGCACAAACTCAATTGTTAAATAGTATAGTCAATACCGTTAAGGGGATACCAGTGAACAAAAATCACCCGTAAACTTATACGCCGGCTTCCTCGTTCTCTTGTCCACGTCTTAGTTGACTTGTTCCGTTGATGATAGGCTTCGACACCTGTAGTATGCAATGCGCAAGCCTCTTTACGTGTCCAGAAATTAAAGTTGAGAGACCAATGGCGATCGAGAGAAGAAAGAGAAGGAAATGGGCCAAGTGTACGCCTTCGTGTGTATAGTTTGCAAGCGCTCTAGCTGTTTTATTATTGTTTGCGTGGTTCTTTTTTATTATTTATATCTGCTGTTCTCTTAATCTGAACGCGCGTGTGCTGTATATTGGTTCTTTCCGTCGGCTCACATTCCGCGCTGCAGAAACTCGTTATCAGCCCCGCCTCAGTGCGTATACGCATGCGAGATGGCCTGCAGAGCCATTAGTGCGTGCTCAAAGAAAGACCCCGGCAGTGCTCTTGTTTCCTCCGCGCACTTTCTCTCCCAAAGTGGTCATTTTCTTTATTCCGGCTCCATGCTGGCGTTGCACGGAGAACCTTCATCGAGCATCGACTATCAAAGAAGGACCCGCAGATTGCAGCGATTCCAACAAGGGTGCCATAAATGGCGCGGACGAGAGGCCCAGTGCAGCGAGCGCATATCGTCAGTCCAAGCCTTGTTCTGTTCTCTTTACGGGCATGAGAGAAGGCCTTCAATTTGATGAGGTGGCGTTCCGCTTTCTTGTTCGTGCACTCCAGGCACTCTGTGGGGCTTCCGTGGCCTTTGTTTCGCATGTTTGCTCCCGTAGTTGTTTGGTGCGCACGCAGCAATAAGGCGGACCTGCGCAGGCAAACTGAACTGGGGCGCTGGACCTATATTGTTTACGGCGGACGACTGCGCGCGCTTATTTCGAAGCTGGAAGTTCTCATTATCCGAGGAAGAAATAATGAAGAACCGTTAATGCAAGGCACTTCTACAACTTGCCATCGGGAACGCCATTTTCGACAGCGAAGCGCGGGCGAAAGAAAGAGTGGAAACGGGAACAAATGCAGAAGTGTTTTCTTTTTGTTTCCTAATACATACTGGTGAGAGAAAAAAATGCTTTCACGCAACGCGTAAATCTGGGACGTGTTTGTGGTACATGTCGGCAAAGAAGGGTCGGAATTCTTGTTCGGCTTCTTTGTATTTCCCGTTCCAGTTCAGCTGAATGTTTCCTGTATTTTTTCATTCACTTTGGCTACATCGTTAACAACATATACCATACGGTATATCAGAAACATCCTCCATCGAAGGAGGTTTATGAAGGTTGGGTAGAGAGAGAGGAAAACTAGGGAATCGAGTTTTAACTTCAAATTACTTCAAGGTTGTTTTCACTATACTGTTCCTTCGAAAAGGGCTCAAACTTTTGACAATTAGCGTTTAGAGTAGGACCTCAGAAATTGCGTTTGACATAGTTGACTTAATTTGGGCGCAGTTAGAATGGCATGAATTAGTGAAGGTAACTGATCCACTGCAATTTTTTTCTGTGTTCTCGCTTATGGTAAGCTTGAAAATATGGATGCTGTAAAAACACACAGCGAAAACATAAATATTGACATCCCCAACCCCACGAAAGGTGACTGCAGAGTTGTTACTCGATAGCGAGTTCAGAAAATACTGCGGCTGAAGTACAAATATCGAGACATTTGGGATCACGTATTCTCATTACGCTCAAAAGCCCTACACACTTGAATAACAATACTAGCGAATATCAATTCAATGTCAATATAACCTTAACACTGAATATAGTCGAAATATGGCAAGAATTACTCTCTCTTTTCATTTTCGCTCATTTAGGTTAAAGAAAACTCCTAATGCATGACGCATTGACTTATGTAAATCACCTTCAGAAATGATTAAAAAATCATAATCGAGGCACTCTGTACAGATGGTTAATTAACAATCGAAGCTGAAACGTGTGGCCCCGGTGTTTTTATCACGTGCTGCAGGATCTCTCGGAGTGTCTTCTGTTGTAGATTTTGGTTTCTACATCACCACACTTAAGAGATGCCTGCTTCAAAGTTGCCGTTCGTTATTGTTAGCTTGAATAACATTAAAATCATCTGAAGCAATTTACGGGGGGGGGCGATTTATGCTACGGCGTGTATCACCTCTAGGTACATTTATGCTCACAAAACTTGGTGATAAACTTGTGCGAGTGCGGTGACCCTTCGAGGTAGCGTATGCTAGCATGACCTGCTTATTATGAAGAGTAGGCACTGGTGTAATTGCGGCCGCCATTTTGTTGTACATCCAGCACAGTTACATGCGCAATTTCTTATCTTGATTTGCTAATCTCCAGAACAGTGAAGCGGCGCATTGTACAACAAAATGGCACGCGATGACGTCGCTTGAATGGCCCCTATACAGTTCCGGCGCACTCACAGATCTCCACATCCTTTCACCTCCTAGCCATGTACAACATTGTTGTGACAATCGTGGTTGCTGGAGTCAATGTTTCGAAGAGTGCACCTGTCATCGACAGGGCAGCGACTGCCTTATTTATTAGCGTAATTACGCAAACGCTTCACTTCCTCTCCCTGTTCAGGGATTTTTTCACCGTTTCCAGCCACCATTTTCCCATGAACGTCTGCCTCGATTTCACCTCCAGAAATCCACCAGAACCGAAAATTCCATTCGAATACGCTGAAGTAAATGAGAAATAATTAAAACCAAATAATGAACTGAATGAATGCGATACCATATTTCACGATAACGCACTTTGAATAAAACTGTCAATTCGAAATTGCCTTTCGCTCACATGTGGTTTCCATCACGTGGGATCTTAATGTTAAACGTCGAATAGAAACTGTGCCACTCGATTTCATTGTGTTGTCTTCAAATGAGTAGAACCATTAAATGAAAAAAAAGGAATGCAGGGCTATGAAAAGGAGCCTGAGAAGCGAAACTGAAGTGTCACCTAAAAAGAAAAAAAAAGAAAAATATTTCGTGAACCACAAATGTGTCAAAATAGAGGGAAGAAGATTTAACGAGAGCAAATGCGGAGAGGGTTGGCCGGAAGGGCATTGCCGTCTATAAGCGTCCAAATAGGAACGAAAAATGAGCAGGCAGCAGGGAGAATTCATTAATCATGAATTCCACTGTTCGGCTCAGGCCAACTATTTGGCACTTGTGCCACCCAGTCCGTCCCCTCTGTGTTTAGTGTGGACAGGCTTATCGCTTCCGGAAAAAAAGACACCGAAACAGCGCGGAAAGCGATCGCGGTGGGCATTTTTTTCCTTCCTTTTCTTTCTTTCTTTCCTTTCTTTCTTGGTTTCTTTCTTTCCTTCTATGCCGTGATTTTTGCCAATGAATTACAGAGACGCGAACATTTTGCGAAGATGCTTTCCCAATGCTGTTTTTAGAACTTACTGCCCTGCAGATAGATGGTGCATATTAGGTGGAATAAGTAATTGCTTGAGTGTAAAATCACGACTAAGGCATGGATTAGGCGAGTGAGGGTGCCACACGTATTTTGATGCTGCTTCGTTTTTTTTATTTCCCTCAGTTTACATTGGTAAGCGCACTTCATGGCAAGCTAGAATGTTTCTTTGACAGTCAGCGTCAGATAGATAGATAGATTTGTGGGGTTTAACGTCCCAAAACCACCATATGATTATGAGAGACGCCGTAGTGGAGGGCTCCGGAAATTTTGACCACCTGGGGTTCTTTAACGTGCACTCAAATCTGAGTACACGGGCCTACAACATTTCAGCCTCAATCGGAAATGCAGCCGCCGCAGCCGGGATTTGAACCCGCGACCTGCGGGTCAGCAGCCGAGTACCTTAGCCACTAGACCACCGCGGCGGGGCCAGTCAGCGTCAGATAAATTTCGTTGGCTGTCAGCGTTCATGCATGCTGTGCAGGCTTTCATATATGTATGCTTCAAGTTCTTGAACGGTGGTTCTGCTTGCCTTTCCCTGAAAAACAGTACCAAAGAGAAGGGCCACTGACTGAGATGAAGGTTCCTAAAAGGTAAAAATATTTGGCAAAACCGTTTCCACCACTCCCACAGAAACATAACAAGGGTCTCGTAGTGGCACCGGTAAAATTAACAACTAAATTGCGGCAAACACTACCGTCTGATCCGCCATAGAACAAAGCGTCGAGATCACGCGAAGGTCGTCTCAATTTCAGTGCTTCATGTGTTGTATTTCATCTGTGCTCGAGGGCCCACATAGCTATCGATATTCTGCCAATAAATTATTCCGGCATTTTTTTTCTGGTTCAAAGCATTGACCACTTCATCTTTATAGCGAGCGCACGTCCATTGAAGAATTGTTTATTTACACCCGTCGACTCCGCCACGGTGAAAGCTCCGGGATCAAGAAGACTGGAAAGTTTCTGCCGCCAAGATCTCGGCGTGGAAAGAGAAGGGCGCGGGGGGGGGGGGGGAGGTCGGCCTGCTCCAAGAGGGGGGTAAGACGCGCAGAACGCACCGTGCGCTAACAACGCCGCCGCCGGCTTCATCCGAGGGGGCTTCCCTGGCAAGGCGCTTGTCACCTGGGCTTCAGCTTTGAGCCTCGCGACCAGACGGAAGCAGGCCCAATCCGGTGTCTCTCTTGTCTCTCTTTATGGCTCACCGGCGTTTCCGTCTACATGAGCACCTGATCAGTGCGCAACGCCGCGCTTCCTTTTCCAGAAAAGCCCTTGTCATCTCTGCCGGGCAAAAACCAGTCCCCTTCTCCATGTTTCATTGCGGCCTATTGAAGGAAATAATGTATTGTCTGAGGCTCGCAGACTTAGACAAATGATTTGTTTATTTCCTTATTTTCACTTGTCTTACTGTACTGTGTTTGTGTCTTCACGTTTCGATGGCCAGAGAAGAACAGAAGAAGAAAAAAACAATCTAAAAGAAAAGATCCGTGTGACAAGGAAGGTCGAAGAAAGCATGCATGGCTGTTGCGCGTGTATTACACAACCCGTTTTACAGAAGAGCTGTTATCGTCGCCGTGTGTCGGAGATAGAAAATTATTACTATCATGAAGTGGCACGCACTCAATCGCCGCCCACTACCAGATGGTTAATGACAGAAGCTGAACATTCGTGCTTTCAGCCCGTTTGCTCCTTCGTTAATTTTTAGTGGGCAAGTGTGCTGAGTTGTGGGGTTGGCCCAATGAACCTTTCCATAAATCGCAGTGCCGCACCTTCCCCTGGTGGATCGGCGCTGGGGCATTATGGGAGAGCAGAGCGTCGGCGGGCGGATCAGATGACGCTTTCCCGCTTTCGCCTGCTTTCATCGCGCTTTACCCCGCCGCGGTGGTCTAGTGGCCAAGGTACTCGGGTGCTGACCCGCAGGTCGCGGGTTCAAATCCCGGCTGCGGTGGCTGAATTTCAGATGGAGGCGTAAATGTTGTAGGCCCGTGTGCTCAGATTTGGGTGCACGGTAAAGAACAACAGGTGGTCGAAATTTCCGGAGCCCTTCACTACGGCGTCTCTCATAATCATATGGCGGTTTTGGGAAGTTAAACCCCACATATCATCAATTCATCGCGCGCCGTGAGTGGTTTTGGTTGGTGTAAGGTGCTGCTGTTGTCAAAAAACGGCTACGTGTGACCGCTCCCACTTTCATGCATGCAAACTAGACTGCGTTGTTCGCCCCAAATAACTGTAATCATCACTAAACATGCCGAAGAAGAAAGAAAGCGGTGCACTCACTTGCTGATGTGATAATACGTGAAGCCCCGGATGTTTCATTCATTGCTACTTCAGGACTTCGCTCTTTGTGATGCTTGAATTATATGATTGATATGTGGGGTTTAACGTCCGAAAACCGTGATGTGACTCTTTGTGATGCTGCAGCTAAGTTTCGCCTTTGTTAAGATGTTCATGTTCTCGTTCACTGGGATTACGGGGCTGAAATTTTACACCCGAAACGTACTGTGTAATTAACTACGCAAATTTATTAAAGCGAGAGCCTTAAATACCTCCTTAAAAACTTACAGGGTCTCCTATCCATCTACCAAAGACGATTCGATGGCCAAGGCCATCTTCTTTTTCCTCTCAGTTCAGGTTCTGATCGTATACTCTACCAGCTCACGAGGCACACGTAGCCAAAAAAATTTTTGGGGGTAGGGGGGCACCTCCTTGATTTCGGGAGGGCACCTCTTTTAAATGATCATTTTTCTCTTTCTAAGCCACGGAGAGAAAAATATCAATGGGGGAGGGGGGGAGGGGCGGTGTGCTACTTCCTGGCTACGCCCCTGCCACGAGTGTGAGCAGGATTTTGCCGCGGGTGCAAACCCATCTTGCATCACGGATGATACAGGGGGAGAGCACTGGTGTAGCTTGAGTGTAGGCAAGTGCTCATGTGGTTTGAGGGGGGCAAGTGTCCCTTTTGCACCCCCGTGCCGGCCACCATTCACTCTACTCTTAGTAAACTTGCGGCACCTATTGAGTTTCACTGCCTCCAAAATCGGAGGCAGTGTAAAACTGATTTTGCATTGCCTCCATGATAAGATAACCTTTGACCGATGTAAGTTGACGACGTGATCACGTGGAGTCACGTGAAGTTTTAAAGACGTCACAATTTATCGCGATGTCTCAACCATCATATATATTGTCGTCATCACGTGATGATTTTCCGGATCACTCGACGCCACCAACGCGAGACGCAAACGGCCAAGTTTCACGTTTGATGAGGCATCTAGGTTTTTCGCCTAGAGGTAAAAATCACATCATATCCCGGAGTGAATAATAATGAGTGGGGCGTAGCGTCCATCCATCCGTACGTCCGTGTTTTCATCCATCCATCTGTCTGTGTCTGTCCGTCTGTCTGTATGTCTGTCCGTCTGTCCTCCGTCCATCCGTCTGCATGTCTCTCCGTCCTTCTGCCTGTCCATCCGTCCGTTCATCTGTCTGTCTGTCCGTGAGTCTGTCTGTGTGTTCGTACGTCCGTGCATGCGTCCATGCGTCTGATCGCGTTCGAGAATTCAGACGTACGCGGGTAACACCGACGATACGCGAGCCAAGGAAGCCGAGCGCAAGCGTCTTGAACGCGCCCGCCTTTCTGCTTCGTACATGCTCCACCAACGATCCGCCACGTACGGCGACTATCCAGGAGACTGAGGGAAGCACACCTTCCTCGCGCACCCAGGTAGAGCCTTCGCAGCAGCCATTGGGAGAGTAGCGGTACAGCGCCATTTAGAATATCTTCACTCAACTGTGGTTTGTATGTACTTCTATGAAGCGGCGCCGTCCATTATACTGTTTGAGATATACTGCCTTTCTTTAATTTCTCGTCTCTTCTTCTGTTGATTACGCCACACGCAGGACAGCATTAGACTAAGAGGAGCTTCGCCCCTCAAACTTTTATCGTCGGTGGCTTAGGCGTCCCGTGGCGGCGGTGTTAGCAAGTGTGATGCAAAACTTATCGCGTCATCGTGACGTAACAGATCACCAGAATGTGTAAGGTCATCATGAATGTTTTATGATCACTTCATCACACGACGACGTCGCTTTGCACTGCCTCTGTGATCGGCCCACTAATCACGGAGCCCGAGCAGGACCAGGTGAAGTGTTGAAAGTTTGGAATGCCTACAATCATACAGCCAGTGCAGAACCACATTAGGTGCTGAAAGCTTTTCAAGGGGAGCGGGAAGGACCGATAAATTGGCTGAAGGTAAAAAAGATGGCTTTCGCCTTCAAGTCATCTTCGGTGAATGCATAAGAAACCCTGCGAGAGTTTATTGCATTCTTACGTCATCTCTTTTTTGTTGCTCTGGTTGTTGTTTCCCTGTGTCAAGACAAAGAGCGCTAGTGGTAGTTTCATTATTATTTATACAAAAGCGACACTCACTGTCAGTTTCTTTCACATTGCCAGCTGATGAAAGCACTGCTGCGGCCTCCCATGCCTTTCTCACACTGAATGAGGCTTTTGCCATTGCTTTTAAAGTAATCTCACCATTAACGGCCTTGCACAACGTTACTTATTAACGTATTATGGCTTAAACATTCCGTGCCCAGATACTGATTGCTTATTAGCACCATAAGAATGTTCATGCTGCGGAATCTTTCTTTCTAAATACGCCTGTGACAATTTCTTCGGATGTTTGGCCACGGCCCTTTTGAAAAAGATGACAGGAACAGTTGTATGTTTCGGGCAGCTTGAAGAAACATCTATACAAACGACAAATTACTAAATTAGCATAATCGTAAACTGTATTAAAACAAGGGATCACAAGAGCTCTAACAGTAAAACAGGATATTGTGAAAATAATGCCCACTAATGCTCATTTCGTTATATATTTCTCCCCATTGTTAACTAGTCGTGATCTTTTGTGCAGTTCAGGTCCAAAATTCTTGGATAAATTTCCAACTCATGCTCGTGAAAACAGGAAATACACAGAGACAGCGTGTTTTACGCTGTTTAAAAACAAATACTGCACGCGAAGTGAAATGCGCAGACTATTCTCGCTTAATGTAGTTCAACACTGTGCCGTAATTATGAAATCTCCGCACCCGACCGAACTCACTTGATGTCCACTCAATGGATGTGCTGGTAGCTGGTTTACTGGTTTACACTGCTCTTAGCGTCCCAAGTGCGATGTTTCTCACACGCAGCATTTTAAACAGACAAATAGCATTCAAATCTACACAGCATAGAGGGGCTTGAATAAAAGTGTGGTATTAGATGCGGAAGCATCTTATACTCGCGCCTTGTAGTGCGCCGTCCGCGCCGTCTGCACCGCTTCTCGAACATTGGACAGCTGACGCGCGCGCATGCGCCGTCGCGCCGTCGCCCACCATCTGTGCCGCGCGCGCTTCTCCTTCGAGAACATTCGACAGCTGACAGCGCATGCGCCGTCGCGCCGTCGCCATCTGTGCCGCGCGCGCGCTTCTCCTTCGAGAACATTCGACAGCTGACAGCGCGTGCGCCGTCGCGCTGTATATATACTCAAGGTCGGCGCTCGCTCGCTCAGTTGCCGCTCGTCCGTTGGTTTGTACGGCGCGTCGACGTCCGAAGTCGCCGTGAAATGAATGCCAACGAATCCACAAACAGAAAGATCGACGTCCCTTCGACCAGCGCCGCCCTTTCGCATACGTGTGTACGTGTTCACTCATTTAACACCCCCTCCTACAACCACGTTAACCAATTTAGCCATCGACCCAAGTAAGTCGCACTTTAACACCCCGTTAACCAATTATATGCTCCGCATCCTCCTCAGTGTTCCCCCGAGGGAAGCTGCGGGCAATTTTTTTTGACATTGATTATTATGCGTGAAGTGCCAGGGTCTTCAACTGCGTATCGCGCGGAAGCATATCACGAGTGATACTGCTCAACAAAGTACTAATAATGAAGCTGCACGGTCAAACGACGAAAGCTTCAGCTACGTGGAAATGCGACCAACGAAGCGCAGGGGGCAAGCCGAGAAAGCTGAGTAAAGTTTCCAATTAAATGGGCCTTTTCGAGGCTACATGTCCATTTTCCGGGTTATTAATAAGTCAAAAGTACTTACTGTTAGTCAAATATACTTAGTGTTAGCTGACTCTATTTTGATCAGGGTGTGCGTCTTCTGTGAGTGCGGATTGAAACAGGGTATTACGCCCGATATTCCCGCAACGATGCGTTCGCACTCCCGCGCGCTGCGGGAAACGAGGTAAGCCGACGCTGCCGCGAGCCGATGACACTTCGCCGGCGCTCCGGCTACCCATAATGCTTTGCAGCCGCCGTAGGTGCCGCGCGCCAACTTCTGGAAAGGTCCATTTCAGTAGCACGTAGGGGTTATAGGAGAGAGAGAGAGAGAAGCAAGAGACAGGGAGGTTAACCTAGTTGAGGAACCGGTTTGCTACCCTCCACAATGGTGTGGAAATAAGGGTCGAAGAGCAAAGAGAGAGATGAAATAAATCAGGAAAAAACATAATACACATGCACACACATGCAGGGAGTTCCGATCACAGTCGGTTGGAGAGACCGGCAGAACGCAGAAAGCGCAGAAGCGCCTTCACAGCCTTCTTTTGTGATATACAGTCCTGTCGGTAGCGCAGGACTCTTTCTTTCGAAGGAGTCTGGTTGCCCTTTTGATCGAGTGCATTGCAAGGCGACTGTTTATGCGAGCAGCATACTACGGCCATTCGCACAGAACATACCGAGTTTTTTCGTCACTGCCGCAATGGCCACAAGCTGTAGTGTCGGCCATTCGTAAGCGAAACGCGTACGCATTTATAAATGCGACACCCAACCATAACCTGCAAAGCACAGTAACGTCACCTCGGCGAAGTCCTGGCGGAATCGGAAGACAGAGAGTTGGGTCTATGGTATATAATCGTGCGGCCGTGAAATGTGCCTCGTTACATTGCAACGTGGTGCGTTCGCGAGCAAGCATGCGGAGCATCCGCGCAGCGTGCAGTTCTGGAGAGCGGAATACCTTCCACTATAGGCAAAACGGGCAGCTCGATCGGCCCGTTCATTGTCAATTATTCCACAATGACTTGGAAGCCATTGAAATACTATATCGTTTCCTTTCTCAGTTAAATGGTGAGTCTCTTCTGCAATCTCCAATGCTAGTTGTTCGTTCGGGCTGTGGAGTAAAGGTGATAAAAGGGGTTACAGTGCCGCCTTCGAATCACTGAAAATAGTCCTTTTTTGTGTCCGTTGATCACTAATGAATTGCAATGCGGCACAAAGAGCTGTGAGCTCCACTGCCGTCGATATGGTAAGGTTGGATGTCTTGAATTGGATTGTTGTGGCTTTTATTGGTATCACAACACATGTCGTTGAACTGTTCTGTACGTCTGTAGCCTTGGTACGTCTCTTATTACAAAATTATAGCAGATTACTTGAGAGCAAATGACGACATGTCTGGTTTTTTTTTTGATGCCAGGTATTGTTAGCCTGATGTTAACCTGAGTCAGGCTACAAGGAGGAGCCGAAGGCCTCGCGGTGGATGTGAAGTATGTTGGCAAAATATCGTGATACGTCATCATCGTTTGGTAAAGGACGAGCGTGGTCTGTCTCCTGGTGAAGAGGCTAGGTAGTGGCGAAGTGTCTGAGAGCATAGGCGTACCAGACGGGGGGGGGGGGGGAGGGGCAAGAGGGGCGCGAGATTCCCCCACTGAAATAAGTTAGAGAAGCTGAGCCCCCCCCCCCCCCCAACTTTCAACTTTAACTGTTGGCTGAAAGCTCGGGAAATCAACAATTAACGCGAAGTTTTCCTTCACTACAGTAATCACTGAATCATGTAGTTACGAGTGAATATTACCATATAGTAAAATTTCCCCAACATTTTTTCTGTGACGACTTTCCTTTAAGGCTCTTGCAGCGCGAGCCGCATATGCGGTGCTTTCGCGCCTTGTTTTGTAGCATTGCAGAGCAGGGCAGCGTTCAATAAGAGCCTAATCACACTACCGTCAGGTAGTGTGATTATAGTCTCGACGTATTTAAGTTTGTTGTTGATTTCCACCTTTCTATATTTATGGATTGTTATCCTAAATATTACCTACAATACGTCAACGCTTTGCACTACACTGAGTTGAATATGCTTATTTAGAGTTTTCTTCTAACAGGTGTTAAAAATAGTGCCAACCAGGCCTATTTAGTTTTTACGAATTAGCTATGATAAATATCTCGTAAACTTCCTAGCGAGAAGCGGCGCTCGGGACGCGTCCCCCATCGAGATGGCCTCAACTCTGTACCCTCCAAATGCTCAACATGCATTCGAGCCAGCATTTACGGTATACCGTGAGCTTAACTGAGCAACGTGGTTAGAATATGTGAACACTTCTCTCTCCCTCTTTTTCTTTTCCTTCTCTTCCCTCTTACCTCTTTCTCATCTTTCTATTCCCCTTCTCGAATTTACCAGTGTAGGGTAGCCAAACGGAATTCTGTCTGGTTACCCTCCCTGCCTTCTCCCTTTCTGTCTGCTTCCTCCTTCCTTCTAATAATGGCTGAAGAGTGCGTGCAGATATGGCAAGCGAATATTACAAGTATTTTAGAAAATACCAAGGAGAGAACAGGCGAAAGCCTATGTTAGCCCTAGAGACTGATTAAAGGACTTAAGCATTCTTAGTCGATGGCATTAATTCCCCCCCCCCCCCCACTTGAAGCATTATACACCTCGCGTTGAGTTGCAGAACCTCCGGAAACGGCTCACCTTCGTCCAAGCGACAATGTCATGCGATGACGTCATGAATTCTGGCGATCTGTGACATAGCGCTATGTGATTGATAACGTTTCAACATCACTTTATTGATAACGTGGTGCGACGTAATATCAACCCCAGTCGTGTTGTGCACAACGGCACCGTTTTTTTTTCGCCCCTTGACACACAGACGGTTTTTCCCCTTGACAACACCAAAGGGAAGTACCTACGAGCACATGTGCAAGCGAGTGAATACCGATTAATGTGAGTGAAGATGACGGCTGACTTACGGCACTTGCTGTAGGTCAATTACATAGTGGATTCTGTAGGGAATTTCTGGAGGAAACGACCTCTTGCAACTATCGCCTTCCGTACACGTTCAACAAATTGTCACTGCGTAAGCCCTGAGAGCGGATGAAAGTGCTAGTGAGGCCAATGGGCGTATAAGCTGCTACAAGAGGCGAGTGAGGTATTTACTCCGTCTCACCAAAACGACCCTAAGTGAGCATTATTTCCAGTGTTTCCATGTATGCGAAATAAAAGTGTTCGGCAGCCCCGCCATGGTGGTCTAGTGGCTAAGATGCTCGGCTGCTGACCTGCAGGTCGGGGGATCAAATCCCGGTTTTGGTGGAGGCGAAAATGTTGTAGGCCAGTGTGCTCAGATTTGGGTTGCACGCTGAAGACCCCCAGGTGGTCGAAATTTCCATATCCCTTCGCTACGGCGACTCTCATAATCATATTTTGCTTTTGGGACGTTAAACCCCACATACCAATCATCAATCAAAAGTGTTCGGCAAAAGGATGCGAGATGCACAACTGTCGGTGCGCCACCACGGCCTCTCAGAGCGCAGCTGTCGCTATGTCTGCGGCCGAATTCCGTTCCCGGACGGCAGCCGCACGTCGCCCCTGAGCAGGGCGCGAGAGGGGCGAATCTGGGCGCGCCGTAAGGCGCTGATGGGCCAGGCCGTTAACGGCTCCGCAACCGCGTGCGCGACCTCCTCTACGCGCGACTTATTACCGAGATGTCGGCGTGTGTCCCGCGAAGGAGAACGAAGGAAGCGGCCGAGATATTCTGAGCATCGATTCCCGCCTAGCACGAGGTCGATCGTTCTCAAAAGGCGCTCGTTCGTTTTGTGTCCCGGCTTGTTGAACAAATGGGCGGCGTCCATTCGTTACAGCGCCGCGCGCGCCAGCCTGGCTCCTGGCGAAATGAATTTTTCCAGGACAATTCGCAGAGACGGATGCGCGCTGGAGCTCTGATTGGGCTTGCGTCGCGTGACAATGCGTCCTCTACGGTGACACCCAACTTCCGCCTCTTGAAACCAGCCGTAAAAGTTTAGCTGCCACGCCAGTCGATTCGCGCAATCTCAAACACGTCCCCCCTCTCTTTATTGCCGACACACTGTTACGCGGAGACATCTGTAGTTCGGTTGTTGTTTAATGTACCCGGTAAATTGGTCGTAGTGAACATGATAACCGAAATAAACGAAAGCCTTGGTGAGGTTACAAACTGATAAATCAGAACATTCTCGATGGCAACATTCGTGTCATCGTGCTATCTAGATTTACAACCGGTTACACAGGTAACAGAAAACCAAGCTGTGATACCGCTGCTCTTAATTTGCGCATCGATCCTACAAGATTGTTAGTTCCAGTGAGCCACAATACCCAGTCGGCTTTTGCTAAGCAACTGCGAAGAAAGAAGGAAATTGTTCGTGCATACACACGCACGTGCGCGGGGAAAGAGGTACATGCTGAGAAATGGTCCGGTCCCCTATAGACACTTTCAATGCTTACAAACACAGACCCTTGACGACATCCGGTTTTGTCCACTTATGTGCTCTAATAGCATCGGTGGACAACAAGAGCTTTAGAAAAAATCCCGCTGATTTTCTACAGTTTCCTTCGATTATTTGGCAAAATATATTCAAATGAATGTTCTCTTGAGCTACGAAAAATTATAAAACATTCCCTAGTACTATGCACGTTTTTTTATGTGAAAAACGAAAAGAAGACTTTGCTTACCTTTGAAAAGAACTTGAATACGCGCTTCCAGTTTTGACGTTAGGAGCTGGTAAATGAGGTGACCGGAAGTTTTTTTTGGGGTACAACACTTGCAACCTTAAAACTGTCTATACAGTCCTTTATAATAATATCTTGTTCTACTTCCTAAAACCACCGTATGAATATGAGGGACGTCGTAGAGGAGGACTCCGAAAAAGTTGACCATATGCTGTTCTTTAAAGTGTACTGGCATCACACACTGCATGGGGACTCCATCGAATGCGACCGCCATGGCCCGGATCCAACTCGCAGCCTTTGGGTCAGCAGCCTAGCACAGTACTTACTGTTTCACCAATGCGGACTATACCCTCCTTTATATATGTAAGCCCGAATTCGTGCACATACATGCGGTAGTGTTGCATATATAAACTTTTTGGTGTATGAAGCAAGAGTCAGCTCTTTGAAACGGGAGAAGTTAGCCCTTTCCACAAACGCCTGTATCTTGAAATGGAGTATCTGAAAGGTTATAACCGTTTTTTTATGACATCAATTGTCAGCAGAGTCAAGGCGCATATTCACGCCATTGTCGCCACTACCATAAGATACATTCCAGTATTGAGCGCACATTCGAAGCCCTCGAGCCCCCCGTTATTTGCTGCGAGGACGAGAAGAAGAAGCGTCAGATCGGAGCGGGTTTTTTTTTTTGCGATGTAGAGAAGCTGAGGTGAGAGATGCCTTGTGAAGCCACGTCTGATAAGTTCGTTAGAAGGTTCAGAGACCTTGAAACGTGCAGAACGTATGTGTGCAAAACCAAGCAAAAATGTCTAAGCCAAGCGAACGAACTAGCACGGCTCGCTAAGTCATGCTCTGCAGTGAAGTGAGCACAGCTTTCTGCCTGCATTTTTCTCCTGACGTGAACGTTGTGCGCACATTAGCCTGTGCAAACATCGGTCTGTATGGAGCGCCCGGTAGAACGCGAGGCTTGCGTTATCTTATAAATTTTTATAAAAATTTATAAGATTTCCTATTTAATTTAAAAGATAAGATTTGTAAGTCCGCAATTTATAAAAAAACATTTTTTTTTCATATCCGTTAGCGACTCCGTTAGTGGTGGTATACTTATCACGCTAGCGCCGTAAAAATACGTACGCAACTACCAGCCCTCTGTTTCTGTTGCGCAGCAGCATCCATTTGCCTCGAGTTTTGCAAATTTAAATATGCTGTCGGAGCGAACATGTGTAACGCTAAACGAAGTTCAGAATGTTCTGTCAGTAAAGAAAAATTCTATCACGTTGAAATGACCGTTCCAAATTCTTCAACCGTGACTGGCAATTAGCGTTGCCCGTTTAGCCGAAACGAGATGGTGGGGGTAGGGGCCAGTGCGAAGAACGGTCATTTAACACGGTCGTTTTCTCTTAGCCCTTAGAAGGATTACGTGTGAGACAAGCTAGTTGAAGACAAAAAAAAGCGGGGGGGGGGGGGGGTGAAAGCATAAGAAAGCGAAAGTAAGGAGAGAGACCGACCACCGCGTCAGGCCCGCGGTGCGATGCGGCGTTGCTCAGGCGTACATGAGGCCATAACGGGCTGCTCAAACTGTCCCCATCGTGAATCGTATTCTCCTAATGCACCGACGCTGCTCCGCCGATGCTTGACGCACTAAGCACTTTGTAATCGGCGTCGTTACAAAGGAGGACGGGCTTTAATCACCCTCCCTCTACGTGCGAGCAATATGAGTGATCAGGAAGGCAACGCGACGCACGAGCGACGAGCAGCGTGTTGCTTGCGTGCCGCACAGATTCGGAAGGGTGGCCCGTCACGAAATTCTTTTTCGCTCAGAAAATGCCCCACGGACTGGCATACGTCCGTCCAATTTCTTACAATGCGTGGGCATCTGCTATACGCCACGGCAGCAAGCGAAGACAATGTCCCTGAAACGAGTGGTGTTTGAATTTCGTTCCGCGGGTGTACGAGACGCATTTTGCCCAATTCCTGTTATTCCCTCTCTTTCTAATGGCTCAGTGGGTCTACGCCAATGTCTGAGTGGCTTCCACAACTGGTTTCTGCAAAGAAATGACAACCATAAAGTGCTGCGCCCAACAACGAACAGTAGGTAAATTACAATCTTTAGGTCTCGGCATCGCTGCGTGACGAGTTGTCCTGGAATGAGCCACATTTCCCACCTTTATAGGGGAACCAAACCAGCAAGGATAAAAGGTTTCGTTATTGTGGACGTGTACAGAGGCACTTTTTTTCTATTCATGCACTGCTAAAGGCATTCTCATACTAATGTTTGCACTAACGCGTAATCGTCGCCGCATCAGCCATTTCCCAAAATGAGCGCCCAGACCGGCAATGCCTGGCGTCCCTTCCAACGAAACGCAAAACGAGAGTAGCACCTGACAAGCCGGCGCACAACAAGTAAAAGTCAAGCAGTTGTTTTGACTTTACTGATTTCAGCGAGAGAGGTTGCCTGTTCCACACCATGACCACGGTGTTTGTGTTACGCCAGCGTTCTTTTTGCCTCGGTGTCTCTGTGTGTGCGTGGCGCCGGAGCCTCAATTCCTGGCAAGTTCGGCCGCTTATCGCGACTCGGAGCTTGTTTTCACACCGCGTGCTCCGGGTAGAGGAAAGGGAAGGTGAGACCGGCAAAAGCGCGCTGGTAGCTCGTGTCAAGTCGGAAGCGCATTCGGTTCCCCACGGCGGAGCGTTGGGGCGCGTCGCGTCCCCGCCAGCTGCTTGTCCGCCATTTGGAAGGCGCCCTTCCGTGCGTATACGGCTCATGCGACCCGGGAGCACACAGCATTGACTAGGGAGGCATACAGCGTGAAAAGCAGAAAAAAAAAACGAAGAAAGTGTACCGCGCGACGTGGGGTCGCCGAACAGGAAGTGACGCCTTTCGTCAGCTCCCGAATCCTGCCGGCAGAATGAATACTGGTGGCTCAATCGGGTGTGCGCGAATCCAGGGACCAGAACTAGCGGAAAAAAATCAGGCGGGTTCAAGAGTTTCGTTCTGAGGTCGATACAGCGGCTCAGCGCCCGAACTTTGCTATTGCCAAAATTTCTTTTTCTTCTTTTCCGCATTCGGGCGCAGGTGCGATTCTGCTGCGCCGTGTCCTGGGCGCCAAAAGTGGCGTAAGTGACTGCAGGATTCCGGGCTAAGACCTGCCAATTCAAGTCGCCTTTCCTCTTTTTTCTCCCTCTTCCAACATGCGCGCCGCTGTGTTCATGGCAGTCCGCGACGGGCGTGCAGCCTGGGCGCTGTTGTTTCTAAGCTTCCGTATCGTGGAACGACATCGTAAACAAACTGTGTGTCGCGAACCGAGAGACAAGCGCGAGCCGTTAAGGTGACGGCAATGCGCGGAAGAATGTAAAACAAAGACACTTGCCGCTTGCCGCTTGCAGGCATCAGGCGTTGTGCTTCAGGCGTAGTCCTGTTTGCGTCGTTGTTGCTCTGGTTTCTAAACTCCGTGCTTGCCTCGGAATCGGCGACGTTTGAATGGGACCATGCGCAAACAAATCGAACACTCAACTGAAGTTGTCCGTCCAGCAACAAGAAAATGATAACAAATCGCTATTGTCCGTGCGTTCGACACGTCGCGCTACAGCGAGCGAGTCCTCTCGCTTTCCTGCATTTCTATTCGAAGTTGTAGCTTTAAACTGCCTTTCTATAGCGAAGTAGCCATAGAAGCCACAATGCATCAAACTTGAGTTTACAACTCACACAGAGACTTTGTTTTCGTAAACATTCGATAGAAAGGGTGCTTAGCAAGCAGATGTGCGCAAACTAGGAGTAGCAAAAGCGCAACGCTGCTATACAAGGGCAGGAGAATGGCGTCATGAAGTTGTGAAAGTAAAAAAGAAAGAATGAAATAAGATAGGTTATGGTTGTAGAAACAAAAGGATGTAAACCCAAATTTAATGTCGTTTTTTTCTTCAACAGGGGCCTGAGTAAAAGTGAGTTCTCGACTAGAATGAAAAAGTTGGACTGCTTATTGGCACATTCATGGGTTTTGCTTATTGGCACAATTCACATTGGACTAATGGTAATTTATACAACGAATAAGTCATTTACACACGTGTATGAGCGCGCATGTGACTGTTTGTGTGCCAGTGCTGTTATGTTCATAGGTAGGCGAAAATTTTGGAGCTCACTTAAACTCACTCTCTTGTGCTTTGGACCCACTCGAACTCAGACTCACTAAACTTTTTCTGAGTCGGACTCACTCTGACAGACTCGTGGCACGGCCGCTGGATGACTACGCACGCAACGTGGTGCGGCCTGCTACGTCGCTCAAAACCGGCGTGAGGAGGCTCGATCTCCGTGCCGCCGCAGCGGCGCTACTGCTGCGGGACAAGCGCACGCAGATGAGAGCGTTCATTTGGTTGTGTCCGCATGCTTCGCGCAACGCGTTTAGATTTCATAGTCGCGAGATTTCTTCGATCTGTTTCCAGACAAGGGAGTAATATCTCACAGATTCCTGCAACGCCACTAATTGGCTCACATAAAGCCGGATGACGTATGCAAGCGAGCGTATGTTGAGCCACAGGACCACCTTTCTAAAGAGTTAGCGAGTTATTTATCAAGCCGCCGCCTTATTCAGTGTGCTTATTTGCCGAGGAATGAAAAACCTGTAAAATTTAAATTCTTACGAATGCTTGCAGAATGATATCTTTGGATAAAAAATTTCTGATTGTAGAAAAATGCGATAGCTGTTGTTAACTGTCATTCAGCTGCACTGCCAACTTCGTGGGGGGAGGGGGGGGAAGGGATGCGGAAAGCTCTGTGAAGTGGTATGTTCTCTTTGTTCACACAATGTTACGCCACGGAAAAGCGCCTTGCTCATTGGCTTTAAAATCGTACCACCTTCCTTGACAGATGCTTGTGGGTGAGCTTCATACGCTCAACAGTGGCATTTAGGTATCCGGCCCAGTTCGCCAGTAGCGGCCGTAACAGTTTGCTCACGAACCCCTTGCACAGTTCCTCGGTGTGGTCTTGGTCACCCCTGTCACACGTCAGTGCCTGGCACTTTATAAAATGTGGCACGAGTACGGAAGCCAAGAGTCTGCAAAGAGAGAGAGAGAGAGCGATAAATAGAGAGGAAAGGCAGGGAGGTTAACCAAGCTTGGCTCGGTTGGCTACCCTACACTTGGGGTGGGGGAAAAGGGGAATAATAGAACGGAAAGAGACAGAAAAAAAGAGGAGTGAGAAAGAGAAGCATAAATAGTCAGCTCGAGACTACACAGCACGGCCTCGCACAGTTCTTTCACAAGCGGTCGTGAAGTTTGGTGGTCCTTAAAAAGTACAAGAGGGCTTTCGTGGCTTTGCACGTATGGGAAGCCGTCGGCTAAGGTCCCAGGATCTTCTCTTCTGTAAGCGGCCGTGAATCCAGCTGACAGAGCTTGGCTTCCATAATACGTCGTTCGGTCTGGTATGCTGGGCAATGACATGCAATGTGCTCAAGCGTTTCCTCGCAGGCGCAGATGTTGCATGCCGAAGTGCTCGCCATTCCAAGCAGACGAGAGTACGAATTCGTAAATGCCACGCCCAACCTCATGCGACACAGTAAAGTTTCAGCGCATCGTGGGCAAAGCTTGCTACTTCGCCTGGCGTCTGGACACTTCAACACATTTCTAACAAAATTGCAGGTCAGCTTGCATAAACTAGCTGCTTTGATTGTTGGATATCTCAGCGCTCAGCAATCAAGGTTTATCACAAATCCGTAGACAGCTTCACTTGGTGTTGTTACCTGCAGTAAGGTTTTGCAAGAGGCGCATGGTACCTGCAAGCAAAAAAAAACAAGCGTAAATAGCAAACTTACATTAAAGAAGAATCGAATATTTTTGCCACAGAACCGTAATCAAATGACAAGAAAACAGTCACTGAACTTAATAAATTTAAAAGCTTGCTAGAAATTTCTTACGCACTACTTAGAAAGAAATGCATTCTGCTCGCATACACGTGCAAGATAACCAGCTAAGTAAAAAAGTGGGGCAATCTCCAGCTCAGCTTCTCCTTCTGTGCAGAATTTTACGAAATTGAGCTCACTCGCAAGTTCTGTGGTGGCAAACATGATGGCATCAGGATGGGGGGGGGGGCAGTTTCGTCGGTCTCGATGGCTAGCGTCAGGCTTGCTTTCTTATCTATGATCATTTCATCTACTATCATAAAACAGAAAGCTTCTTGTTCTGTACTCAGAGCTTCGTACTCAACACATTTCGTAGTCAACCAATTTCACCCGTTGATTGACCAACATAGTTTCGCAGTGTGGCCCGGCATGGCAACACAACCAGGTTTCTCGTCCTCACGTGCTCGTAGCCTTTACTTGAACATGCCTTCCGAAGCACACACTTTCGTAATAATATTTCGTCGTATTTAGGCTTCTTGCTGCCGAAATCGCAAACTTGGTTCATGATAAAAAAAAAGCTTTTTTGTTACCTTCGTCGGCTGAATTGAGCAACTCCACAAAGTCCTTGATTTCTTTGCTCTCATCGTAGTCTTGAAGTCTCTGCCTCATTATGTCATGCTCCTCCTGCAGTTTCCGAAGAGCTTCTTGATTACGCTTAATTTTCGTTTTGAGACGGTGCTCGGTCCTTTTCACATCACCCAACACGTTCACAACGTTCAGCGTTGTTTCACACGCTTTGTCGAGAAGCAAAACATTTTCGGGACGCATTTCTGACGTCCCCTCGATAACGAGTTCTTATCGCCATCAACAGGAAGAAAATGAGGCAAGTGCACTTGCTTTTGTATGCTCCAATGCCTCACGGTCAGCCAGTTCTCCTTCCACTCTCACCAAAACATGGCCACAAATGTTTCGACGTCGCTTCCGACCCTGCGTTTGTCCATTTTCGTTTCTCATACACTCTGGGTAGTTCGGGAAGACATTGGGTACACCCATTGGAAGCAATGTCTTAAGCTTCATTGACTTCTTATAGTCACCGTCGGTAAAGTGTAGTTCACACACCAAAGACCTGTGACTTGGCTCTTAAGGGTTTCCTTTTCATTTTGCTCCCTGGCGAGAAATATCTTTCAGCCATGCTTTACGGCGCTCTCCGTCGCATGGAAACTCGTGGTATCGTATTGATGGGTCTTTTCTTGCATTCGTATCACACAGCGGCACGCAACAGTTGCGCGGCTTAGCGCCACGTGTAACACAACAACCATCTTGACTTTTCTGCACACCCACGTGTGTGCACTGTGCACAAATGGCGTGCAGGCGAGATCTCTCCAACCCACGGTGCTCCAACCCGTACAAAGAAGTCCTCTATACTGTTTCGTTCCGGCTTCCCGGGGAGAGAGCTGGATAGATGGATGGATTGATATGGCTGTACCCTTTAGATAGGGCGGCGGCTAACGGCACCTAGCCGTGAACCACAAACAAAATATATCTTTTTTTTTCTTTTTAAATAGTGAAGTTAGGACTGATACTTTGCAGTGAATGGTTTAATTTTCACTCGTGCCTTGACTTTAGCCACAAATCAGATAACCTCCTTCTAGTTAATTCTACCCGCTTAAAGTCTATTTTGCTCTCCCTGTCCCTAAACCCCAGTGCTTTGAAAAACTCTGTGCCATCATCCTGAACTATAGGGTGAAGCCCTTTACAGAACATTTTCTAGTGTTCGGCAGTTTCCTCCTCCTCTCCACGCGCACTGCATACCCTGTCTACCCCTTCGTATTTGGCCCGATATGTCTTGGTTCGCAATACTCCCGTCCTGGCTTCGAACGGAGGAGAACTACCCTGAATATTATAATAGATCCTTTCCTTGGCAATTTCCTGCTTAAGAGTTTGATAGATCTCTACTGCGGACTTCTTAATCATGCCAATTCTCCACATGTCGGTATGCGTTTCCTTCACCTTCTTCTTAACCGATAGTTCTTTTTGGTTTGGCCCCCGCTCTTTTCTAAGTATTAACCCGTCAATTTTCTGGGTCGCTTCCTCCATTTTGTATCGACATTTCTCATGTAAAAGTAGCTGAAAACCTTCCTAGCCCAACGTTCCTCCCCATTTCTCTCAATAGCTTCTCAAAATAGCTGTCCCGTACTATCAGCGCCCCCACCGAAAAAAGCGGCAGCAACTGTCAACTTTCTTTTCACAGCGGTGCCCGTAAAAACCGGTTCGACGTAGCAGGCTGCACCCCATGCGGTGCGTAGTCATCGAGCGGCCGTGCTCGTGGCTCCATTCGAGTCTCAGTGAGGGCGAGTGAGTGGACTCATGAGGCCGTTAACCTAGAATTAACTTGTTCGACCATTGTTCCAATGCTTTGTAAAACCAATATCTCACGTAATCAGTGCTCTTCTTGGCGCCTTTTTTTATTTGGGTACCTTAAAAACGAGTGATTAGTGGTTGCAAACAAGTGAGGACGTTTTTTCCTAAAAAAGATGACAATAACATGTAATTATCAAAGCTCCCCAAGAAGAATCGGGGGAAAAGGTGAAGGTACCCTCTTACGTAATTCACGCCTCTGATAAATAAATATTTAAATGGTGTATGAACGACACTGCTTTGAAATACTTGTGAGTAGACGCGATTATAAACATGCATTTAGTTAATCCTGATAATGAGTGTGTCTGATACATGAGGCCACAGATAATTTATCAGACATTTCAACAGAGTTTAATAAAAAAGCTAATGATCATGAGAGGAGCATGGGTCCTGTAACCTTAGATCTGGTTTAACACGTGAAAACAAGGAAATAACGCTTATACGCATAGAAGCGGAACGGCGGTGGCTGTCTATCTATTGCGGATCATGCGACTACATCCGTGGGGCAGGTAGAGTGGCGGGGCTACGACAGTATAAGAACCACTGAATAAGCTTATCTTTTCACAAGTTCAGCCCGCCTTTCATCTGGAACGCGCATTTTGTCGTGTATGTGGAGGCATGCGTTCATCATGGCTTCGTACCCTAAAACGTTGGGTGATGGTCGCACTTTAAGCCGCACTAGTTGTGTGTCGCGCTGAATATGTAACTCAAAAAGCAGTTGATGATTACACTTCTTTTTTAAAACAGATGAAATGTCCTTTCTACCCTTTTCATTTTCTTTTGCTATTTTCTCCTAAATTAGACTAAGCGGCACGCAAACAAGGCATTAGCGGAACGTGAAAATACTTACAACCCAAGCGTCGACTGTTCATTGGAACTAGGCGAGCTTCTATTTGCTCAAGTGATATATGGCTGTAAGTTTTCTAGTTGTTATAAAACTTTCATTAAAGTACAAAAATGCTACGCCTTGCCGATTAAGCACTACGTCTGTCGTTCGCCTCTACTTCCAATTGACCTGATTTTAGTCACTTCGAGCCTGGCCGGCGCTCGATGAAAGAGCTAAGTGCGATCACCATTGATCAAAACTAATGCTTTTTTGTCAAACCTGTCAGCCAACTCAGTCTGTTTTTCCTTCTTTTTTTAACAGTTAATGTGAACTCTCTTGAATCAATCCAGAATTCGCAGCGCTCTCTTCGAGGCCCCTTTTCTCAAGATGCGAATCGACGAGATGAAAAATGTTGCGCAAGGCCTGGTAGGAAAGCTCATAACAACCTTGGTTACTAAGAGAGTACATTATCCGAGTTCCGTTATGATCATTAATCTCGAGTTTCGCTGAAAGAAAAAAACGAGAGAGAACAACGTACCTTTCGCGAACTTCGTCCAGTGGTAAATGAAGTTTATTTGTATGGCTTTGTTTCAAGCAGCCGCGAACTAAGGAGCCAAGCCTTGCGCTTATTAAGTTTCAACAATGAATGGTTCCGTGCATCGAAAGAAGTCCGAAAAGGGCCATATCTCAAAGGCGCTCTTGAGCGTATCGGCGCTTGTCATTTGCGGTGCTAACTGGCTGTGTTACAAATCCTTACGGACCCTCCTTGATGTTTTTCTGAATGCTTTTCTAAAAATGTAGTTTTTTTGGTTTTTTATTAGGTTAAATGTGAAATTTACTATCCGTCATTTTGCTGCATAAATCTTCCGTCGGCGCAGTTTTTTTTTCAAAACATACGAGCACAAAAAATTTAGACTACTCATCACCAATGAAACCAAACTAAAAGTGTTAGTTCTGTGTGCATCATAAGATTTAGGCAGCCATATCAAATACGAGCCTGTTATAATTCTCTGAAAGTATTGTCAACGCATCATTTTCAATCATAAAAGTCGTAAACTTCGCGCTAGATTAATGCGTAAAGCGGTATGTACGTTGGTCATCCTAAGGGACATGTACGTGAAACCTGTAAACTATCGAATTTGCTTTCTTTGACGATGTGTGTCATTTCAGTAATGGCAACAGACGTACATTTGAAATTTATAAGCGAATCGAAAGTTGGCCGATCAGCACCAGCGTACCCCAGAAACGATCAGCACCACAGCACGAAAGCGCCCCGTAATGTCACAGAGTCTGCAAAACAAGTTTGAAAAAATTTAAATTGCCGATAGAGAAAAGGCACACAGTAATAAAGACAACGATGGAATTGGAGACAAATTTTGAGAATTTTATACTTCCTGATTATTTTGTGAAAGCACTGCATCTGTTTCAGTTATTTTTGTTAATTTGCTCGAAACCTATATTTGATATTTTTGTGCAGTCCTAGCTCCTTTGTTAATTACCATTTTTCATTAAAACTTGGCACACTTTCTTATCACATGAATAGGTATGCAATGAACCTCTATTAGCAAAATAGTGCGACAAGACTTGATATGGCAGCCTGTTATACAAAAGTGCTCATAGTGTTAGTGAATACTTTTTGGTTATTTAATTGCAATGTTCTTACTATTCATAAGATCTAAGTTATTTTGGTTCATTGCACAAGCCAAAGCTTTTTATATGTGTCTAAAAATGAAGATTTTTAACAAGTGGAATTTGAGTTTAGAGTGTTCGTGCTATAAACACAATTTTATTATATTTTTAATTGTGAAGAATGAACAAACAATATGACTTGCTTCATAACAGCCGCATGTGCCTAAAAAGATGTGCTTTATGTTGCAGACTAATATTTTTAGTGAATATTGCTTTTTTTATTTTTCGTCACTTAGCCTCCTTGCTAAGATTGCGGCAGCGCTCCCGCTCTTCAAAGAAGCTAACCGAACCGCCTACAGCAGTATAGTTTGTTGTTAGGCTTTGTCACAGACAATGGGTGTCCCTTAAGCACACGAAACATTTCTTTGTCTCAAACACGGTTTTGTTCGTTGTGGTGCTTATTGGTTGTCTTTAAACATCGGAAACTGCTTGGCAGTCCTCTCAGCTGTGTGCGTCGTGAATGATAAGAGGTGATTATGTTTAGCGAAATAATGTCATGCACTCCAGACTTTCTAAAATTTTATACGACCTGAACACGCTTTGCATGGCTTGCATGGCAGGTAGAGAGAAAGTAATTTTAGAGTCCTATTACTAGCATTTAATTTCCATAGACTTCGTTCGGTCGGTGGCCACTGCACTAAATTTAGTGATATATCACTATTAATTTTGATAATCGAGCTGTATCGTTTATATTTAAGAAAGTTTACGTGTCTTCCTGCGAAGAAAATTGAGCGCACAAAAAGCGAAGGCAGAAAAAAAAACGTGGGAAATTAAGTCCGTAGATCATCTACATTCACTGAGTGGAACAAAGAAATGTTCGAAAAAAATTTGGAGGATGACGACCAAGCCTCAACACACGTGGCCTCCACAAACGTACGAAATGAAACCATGTGTGCAGCACGGCGATTACAAGGCGATACTGTGCAAGTGTAGAGTCGTCAGTGAAAGTCTGAGTGTGCGCGTGTAATTAACGGCTACATTATCTAAAGTAAAGACTATGCAAATAAATGAAAAGTTGTCTTCCTACAACTTCAGAATTCAAAAAAATACAATCTCAAAAATGTCACAGCTCTGCCGCGAAGACGAAGGAATGACCGCGATAGCAACAACTTGGAAGGTGACACGCAGAATGGCAAGCAGATCGAAACGTGCCCCGCGTTCCTCACGCACAAATGACGCACGAAACGTACTCAGAAGTACAGACGAACGTGAATAAGCGTCTCAGTTGTGACTTTGCTGTGCCTGAAAAGCGCGCCCTTTCAACAAACGGACACTGTGCAATGATTGCAGTGTACTATGCGCGCCCGGTAACTACCACAGAATCGTTTCGGTGAAAGCCCAATGCCGGTCTAGACCTACAATTGTCCACACCGCGAGATAAGCGCAGGTGTGAGGTCAAGCCCACTCCCTCTCCGCGGGGGAAAGTACACGTGGGAGATAAGAGCGTGCGCCACCGCGTCGTGACGATGTGGCGACGCGCGCTTATTGCGCCATCTTGCTGGTAATGCCGAAAACACGATAGTTCCCCCTGAGATGCTCGTCACCAGCGTTAAGTGGTAGATATAATTAGCTTGCCGTTTGAACTTTGAAGGAGGTGCTCCTTCGTAGCTGAGTGGCTAACGTCTCGCACTCGCAGTGCAGAGGTCCCACATTCAATTTCGCGTGCTGGAGTCTTTTTCTGGACTATTTTTCTTTCTTGCGTTTTCATATGTATAGATACCGATGCAGATACGGCGAATGACGCCGACACTGACGGCAAAATCAAGCTGAGAGTGTTCATATAATTGCAACAAAAAGCAATCAAATTACAAATACGTAGCATCAAGTGGCTCAGCCTTTCTTGGGTTCGTTGCGTGGTTGTTTGTTTTGGATTTAGGGTTCAATTTGCATGGGAGAAAGCTTCGTAATTTACGATATGTTTTTTTCAAGACAGAGGCTTTGAATTTCTGTATTGCTGTTTACTGAGAGACAGCCCGTACACAACAGTTCCAGTTCGTAGTGCCTGCACTGGCCTAACTGAAGCGATCAGTGGTGGCTAGTCAGCAAAGTCAGCTTCGCCTCAATAAGGCTGTTTGTGTGGAGAAGCCTGCTTCTGGTGCTTTGCTACATTTCACACGCGACAGCGGGACAATACATGTATTCAAGTTTGTACTAACGCTATTTTAACCGAGACGCATCAGATGTGATAATAAATATTGATCTTTGTTTTCGGAATAGCGCTCAAGTTTCTACATTTGCTCGAAGAGAGGCTTCGGTGCGCCGAAAGGCTTTCATGTGTCACCACTGACAAGTGAAAGAGAAGAAGGAAGGAAGGAAGAACAACGAGAGAGAAGGCAGGGAAGTTAACAAGGCACATCCTCCGTTTGCTAGCCTGCACTAGGGGAATGGGAAATGGGAGTATAAAGATGAAAGAGAGAGGAAAGAGAAGGGAAAGAGAGGAGAAAATTTTCAGCACGGGCGCTGACAGTGGTTGTAATATGCAAAAGCCAAAGGCAGAGCTGTTGACAAGAGAAGCGTCAACTTAGCAACCCTTCATCAGTAGAAAGGAAATTGGAATAGGGAGAAGAGAGAAAGAAAAAACTGGAAAACAAAGGGCTCCTACTTGAAAAGACGGGAATGTATCGACTACGGTAGCAGATTATCACCTACCTATGCGTGGTGTGGTGGCAGCGGTGAAAGAGCTGGCAAATTAAAACACACTTGCCTGATGTCTGTCCCTATTCACTCGAAGATTACAGCCTTGATTTAAGCTATTTTTCTTTAGTTGGATGTGCACTATTTTTATCCTGTTTTTTGTAGCTGCCTCTCGCTTCCCCTCTTCTCATTTTTTTACGCATATGCCGAAGTGTTTGTCTCATGATGCCTGCTGAGCGGACACAAGTGCTAACATGTATATTAAAGTTAATAACTACAAAAGTTAGTTCTTCTTTTACTCGGTTGCCTATATATATATATATATATATATATATATATATATATATATATATATATCCTGATGAAGGCCAGACTCTAGGCCGAAACGTCGAAATAAACCACGTTGTGACCGCTCACGGAGGATCTACTGGACTAATATATATATATATATATATATATATATATATATATATATATATATATATATATATATATATATATATATAGGGAAAGAAGTGTATACCTAAGGGCTCGTTTTTCCGTCTTTTAACACAATATTACTGAGATCTAACAGACAGTAATGCCAAGGAATGTACAGGGGAAGTTATTAGAATCAATGGAATGTAAATAATAAGAAAGAAAAGTGGATGAAAAAACAGGAATCGAACCTACGACCTTCGAATAACGCGGTCGATGCTCTAACAACTGAGCTACCACAGCGGCCTTCCCTCCATCCACTTTTTTGGGTTTATATGTGAATTTAGAAGTAGCAGTGACAGTCAGCGCCATCTATAAGCCAAACGACGAGTGTGAAAACACTCTTATGCGCATGTCTGGCGTCACGTAACACGTGAACTTATTATGAGCGGGCAGCTGATCAATTGTCCCTCTTATACAACCTAAACACACCAAGTCTGCCATTACGAAACCCTTGTTCAATGAAATAAGGGATGATGATGATTTGTGGGGTTTAACGTCCCAAAACCACTATATGATTATGAGAGACGCCGTAGTGGAGGGCTCCGGAAATTTAGACCACCTGGGTTTCTTTAACGTGCACCCAAATCTGAGCACACGGGCCTACAACATTTCCGCCTCCATCGGAAATGCAGCCGCCGCAGCCGGGATACGAACCCGCGCCCTGCGGGTCAGCAGCCGAGTACCTTAGCCACTAGACCACCGCGGCGGGGCAATGAAATAAGGGAAAGAAGTGTATATATATATATATATATATATATATATATATATATATATATATATATATATATATATATATATATATATATATATATATCTATATATATATATATATATATATATATATATATATATATAATCTTCACATGGTCAGATGCGTTCAAACACTAATTACGGTAGTAAATGTAGAAATTGACACCATTCACTTTTTAACCAGTGGTACTAGCCGGTCGAGTCAAATGGGCGAATTGAAGCCCTTCTTAAAAATAGTCCATAGCAACTTTGACATTTTAGAAAAGCGGCCATTTGTAATCACTGTGGAGCGATCTAATAATCTGGCAACGAAGTGAAGTGTCTTAATTGATGGTTGATAACGGCGAGCAAAAGAGTATATATATATATATATATATATATATATATATATATATATATATATATATATAAGGGAAAGAGGTGTATACCTAAGGGCTCGTTTTTCCGTGTTTTAACACAATAATAATGAGATATAACAGACAGTAATGCCAAGGAATGTACAGGAAAAGTTATTAAAACCAATGGAATGTAAATAAGAAGAAAGAAAAAAGAAAAGTGGATGAAAAAATTACCAACTGTGAGCAGGAAACGAACCTACGACCTTCGAATTACGCTTTCATCCACTTTTCTCCAATTTTTTCATCCAATTTTTTCATCCACTTTTCTTTCTTCTTATTTACATTCCATTGGTTTTAATAACTTCCCCTGTACATTCCTTGGCATTACTGTCTGTTATATCTCATTATATATATATATATATATATATATATATATATATATATATATATATATATATATATATATATATATATATATATATATCCATTTGTGTGCCACGCCGCAGTGTGAACTAAGTAGGTAAACGATCGAAATAAGAGGCAAGCCCCTGTTTTTCGTCAACGAATGCAGGCGGGCTCGCCAGTGCCGAGTTAGGGAGCACCTCTTCTCATCCTCAACGTCGTGTCGCTGTCGCGCATCTTCCGCCAACCTGTCAGGGTAGCCCGTCTGCGGAAGAGACCTCCCCGCGAGAGACTCGGTGGGAAGGCTGCGGAGCACGTGTCATGTCCCAAGGGGTGCGCGCGGGGGGTCCGGCACGCGATAAGTGGCCCCGCCGGCAGGCCCAATATTTGAGCAGGCTGCCGCCGCGGCACTGTCAGCGACCGGCCTGGTGGTTTCGCGCGCCGGGAAGGGATGCGCAAACAGCGTGACGAGAGGTGGGCGTTCGAGGGGTGGCCGCCGAATGCGTGGACGAGACCTCTGCACGTCACGGCATGCACCGCGTTGGACCGCCTGACAGTATGCAGGGCACCCCGAGAGACTTGAGAGGCGTGTGCGCACTAACAACGCAGTCTCCCTTTTGTATGTTCCGAAAAAAAAAAGTGCGTGGCTTCACAGCATCTTTTCATTGACCTTGGGGAGTGGCTGGCTAGCCGCCGAGTGAAGTGGAAACATTCACCATAATATGAGGCTCTGATGGTATCGTTAAAACGGTGAGTTTCTCCTAAAATGAGCCCGAAATTTGACTGGACTATCTCTTGGCCTGCACTCCAAGGCACACTTCAGCTGAAAACGTCACCAAGGCAAACGTGGACACCTATAAATTCTGATGCATTAGCTCTCTCACACATACTTTTTGAAAATAGTCCAGGCTGGGATAGATTGTTATTCTAGATAACAATTTTGTCTCTTCTACATCATTGGTACTTCTTTTGATCACGGTGCAATATAAAGATGAAAAATATTGTCTGAGCGCATGCTTTTTCGTAACTTTTATTGTACTCGTATAGAGTGTTTACGCTCCAATATGTGAGTGAGGCAATCTATAAAAAAGGAGCCAAAGAAAATATTGCTGTAACCTAAACAAGCATCTGTTTAATTTAGCGAAACTTTCTCGCGCTAAATGTGTATTTTTTCATGGTTTCTTCTTCGTCACAAACTTTTCTCTTGTGGAAAGCTAAATGTTCGACTCTTTAAGCTTGTTTCGTTTGAGAACCTATACCTTGACTGCAGCAAGAAGAAAAATAATTTTGTCTCTCTTTCTTGTAAATACAATGGTGGAAAATATAACGGTAACTGCTGGTCAAATATACTCATTGCCTTTAATATTTTGAATATGTACATCACTATTTTGTCAGAGAGGTTAGCAGCAGTGATTATTCCAAATTTTGCTATGTATATAGTATGTGTACTTCCATGAACCGATTTGCCGTTAAGCTGCTGTCGAGACATACGGTTCGGGCGAATCGTGATTAGCATGTTCAAGAGCACAAGCCTTACTTTAACTTCTGTCGTAATATTTTGTTATCAATTAGTTACATATTAAAGTGACATCACCAAACGCTCCCAATTAACTTTGATTTGAAAATACACCTCACTATGTAAAGGCGTCGGTGAAATTTAGTTCAGTGACAAATATCGTAGACAATCATCACCATTAGTTTAGTGTTTAAACAACAATGCTACAAGTTTTACACCCAACTCCCGGCTCCAGTCACCATAACCTCCTCCACCCCCCCCCCCCCGCCCGCCCGTGCTTGTAACCTGTTCGTCTTTCCAGCCTGCGCAAGTGTGCTTAGCGCACTTACGCAAGCCGGAAATACGAAAAGTGCTGGATCTGTGTGTATTATTGCCCGTGTCTGCTTCGTTTTTAAGTATATAGATACGTACCAACTGGCTCGCGCTTACTCGCTTGCAAGTGCTTTGGTGCAAGGGCAATGCCTGCCTCTTACTGTTACTTTTAGCTCTCCGAGCACACCAGTTTGCTCGCAATCTTCCGAAAAAAGGCCAGGCAGGTAAACGCGTCGCACAACCCGTAGTTACAATTAGTGCAAACGTCTTCAGAGCAGAGTGGCTCACTTCTAAGGAACCCCCGGAGCAGAGTAGACGTGTCGAACGGTCCCGCTCCTTGGCCGAGCATGGGCCGGATATTGATTTAGGCGTGTCCGCCGACTCAGCTCCATTAGATGGCTGCCCGGCAGCGCTGATTGTTGTCCCAGCGCCGGAGCAGACTGCATCCGGCGACAGCGCGTTCTTGTCGAGGACCGGAAGTGCTTGCGCCGTCTGGCTTAATTACCGTGCGGATGCGTTGATCCACGTAACAAATGGTTTCGCCGACTCTAGTGCGACACCAGCGCCGGATGCAGCGGCGTAACGCGCGGCCGGCGTTCTGTGTCCGAGGCCCCTCTGATGGATGTCTGTCCACTGCCGGAATCTGGCGCCACATAATTGAACGCCACCAGGCGCGTACGAGGAAAAAGGTGTGCGCGTGTGGTTGAAAAATGAACAACGCCGCACGCGACCACTAGCGTTCATCTATCTGGTCAGATCTGGGCCTCTGCGTGCACGGTCCCAATTTCGTGGGCGTCCGCACAATAAGCTTACACTGCAAATCGAACGTGAACAATGGGACAGGTGTGGACGCGTGTGAGCCTATCGGCAAGTCCCATCGAGGAGCAGGCCTGTCAGAGCACACTGTTTCCCTCTTTGCGTCCTCTTATTGCGTCTTCTTATCACAAATAATATTCCCTCTTAATCACACTCACATTTGCGTATGCTCATTGGAGCTAGACAATATTACGTCGATTCAGCAGTTAATCATTTGGTGCGAACATGCTAGTACTTTAGCAAGCTTTTCAACAACTAAGTAAGGCACGGCGCCAAAACGTCTGTTCCTCGCAAGAATCCTCACCGCACCGCTGCCTAGAAATGATAAATGCCACCTCACTACGTCATGCCAAGCCACTCATGTGCCGAAACAGTATCAACGGAGGAACCACTGCCAGGCCGTGTTCGGCAACGTAATCCGCCGCGCCTGACTACCGTGGCAGTTGATGTGACGGCATGTCAAGCCGCGCATGAACCACAGCTACAGCTGCGGAGGAGTCGCGTCGAAGCTACTGAACTGAATAAGTATAAGCACGCCAAGCTTACATAAAAAGTGGCCTACCAATCGTTTAGCGAAGAAATACACCACGAATAGACCACACTGCACGTGCGTATGTTCGCGAGATTCTTAAACTGCCGCGCGTGGTCGTGCTGGGGCAGTTCGTATAGAAATGGGTCTTCCGAGGAAGAACCACTGACCTCAAGAAGATGCTGCCTATCGCAAGGCTCGACATGGTCCAGAACGGGAACGAGATTAGTGGTGGTGATCCTACTCGGCCTACATCAACAAGAAGCGACCCACATGAAGAGACAGAGGCTAAATCTCGAATAAACTCGGCGCGAGAATGAGCGAGAAGCTGAAAAATAGCCTTGCTTAAGCAAAGTTTGAAACCTAGCCTTAGCCAAGTGAACTAGCATTAGCCAATAAAGCCTCCTGGTTCGATGAGCTTCTCTGTTATCAAGTCTTGCGAGGTCGAGTGCAAACTTCTATTGTATGCCTCTCTCTCCACAGTAAATTAACATCGTGGGCTACAGATTTACAGCTTTATAAAACGTTCCGGCAAAAATATACGGCAAAAAATCACATATATGTGGCCTCGAGAATACAAAAGTATCGTCAAAATAAACCAAGTACACTAACATGCGAGAACAATCAGTATGTGTAACAAAAGTTACAGAGGAACACGTGGCATATATCATCACCTGTAGCCGTTGCGTGGCGCTGGGGCGAGATTCGGATAGAAAACTATAGGAGCACACCATTCTGTTTTCTGCTTGCACCTCCATACCAAACATTTCTGTTATCTCAATCCTTTTTTGTGGCACGCCCGAAAACCAGAGCCATTACATTCGATTTTAATAGACACACATACACACCGTTTGTACAACAGCTTCGGCGGCAACCCGCAGGCAGTAATAATGTTCTATCACACTCTTCCGTTCTACCTCGCGTTTTTATGGGTTGCTTATCAAGAAAGAAAAAAAAATGGGCAAAACGTCAGAAGCGTGGAACAGCTCCCTGCTTTTCACATCTCATCATCACGTTGTGTAGCATCCGAAAAACGAGGCTATATTGCTAGGCATTCGCGTGTTTGCGTGTTATTCTTCGTAAAGATTACGATTGCATACTTTGTCTTTATCAGATGCTGATGCATTATGTGGATACATTGGCAGGTGTTCTGCAAGAAGAGTTTAGAGCTGTTTGAATGTAAAAAAACCTGTTAGACAGTACAATATTGGCAGTTATAACCAAATAGATGTTCAAACGTGCCTCCCATTTTCCCTATCAGGCGCCAGGACTCGTGCGATAGAAAATATTTGCCCAATATCTAAGCAAACCAGCTTCCTTACAGTCTCCCTGACCACTTAGTTCTCTTCTCTCATCTTCCCTTTCTTATTGACGCAAGAAACGAGGGAGTCGTGGAAGAAACGAAACTTCTTTTCAACATATAGCTCAAAATTCTGACACCTATTCAAACAAAATTCTGAGCGAGATCACCAAGTCTGCGCCTTAGCATAATATACGCGGGACACTTTCTGCCAAACACAGTAGATTGCTAGTTCAATGGGCTATAGTGGCCACACTGTCAAATATATTTTATTACTTCCTTCTAAGCACCCTTTCTTGATATGGCTCTGCAACGCGAAGACATAGAGGACGGCTTCATGTTACGAAAACGTAAGCTATTCACTCAAAAAATAATGAAATTGGACACATACAGTGAAGTCAGGGCTACAAAGAGAGCTTACAACCTCCAAAATACAGAGAAAGAGAAGCGTAGTAGGAATGTCAAGCCCACTATTTTGTTCATCATAATACGCAAGGCTGAACATAGGGCACGCAGGATTACATCCAACATTTGGGGTATGTAGTTCGGTGCGAGCATTTCTACTAGCTCCGTCACCTGCGAAGGTGTGAAATCTTCTAGATGTCATTATAATATCTTTCCTAACTTCGTTTCAACAGAGCACAGAAATTAGCATGCATTTCTGTGTCCTCAGACTCATTGATTTACAGGTCACATGGGACTTTCTCTTTTAGATGCGAAGGTGGCCACCTCGCATATGCAGGCACTAGATTGCGCATTCTGAATTCCGTCAAGGTCGTCTTTGTTTAGCTTTCCCTTGATGAGCACCAGCGTCACCGCTGCCACCAGTGTTAGCGTTAGCGCCCGCTGCTTCGCATCTACACATGGTTCCCTTTAGCAGGAGATGGTCCAAGTTTTTGTAATTTCTATGAAAACGAGAGAGTGGTGACCACTAAATGCACCAACTCTTGGGGTTTACACAAAACAGCGAAACGTTTGCAGTAATATGCTTTTACTCATAGCAGGTATTATATATTTCGCTTTTCTAATATCATATTTTTTTAGAATGAATATGAGACCACGATAAGAAAAAATATGAAGGGGCAAAAATTATGCATTGATCCATCAAATATATCGTCTTATTATGTCATTGAGATAATGATAACATCTACGCTTTAACGCATCAAAACCATGATATTGCCACGTTCCATTTCCCAAGTTTTGTTATCGCCCCAAAACACTACACAATTCTCAGCGCAAACCGCGTCTGAATTTTCGAGAAGCTTCCGGACTTTAGTAGATCATTTCGATAAGATGACGCCCACTCTGCGAACTGTACAGATTATTCTGGAACCTATGCCACCGCCAGCGATAACGCTAGAACATTCGATGGCAAGAGTATAAATGCCGACGCACTTCGCCGCTTGTCAGTTGTTGATCGACGGCCGACGCTCTGTTCGCAGCTCTCAGTCCAAGACTGATTGATTGATATGTGGGGTTTAACGTCCCAAAACCACTATATGATTATGAGAGACGCCGTAGTGGAGGGCTCCAGAAATTTCGACCACCTGGGGTTCTTTAACGTGCGCCCAAAGCTGAGCACACGGGCCTACAACATTTCCGCCTCCATCGGAAATGCAGCCGCCGCAGCCGGGATTCGAACCCGCGACCTGCGGGTCAGCAGCCGAGTGCCTTAGCCACTAGACCACCACGGCGGGGCTCTCAGTCCAAGACTGCTACTGTAGTCCGACTTTCCGTTTACTGGGCACAGGTTCGCCCAAATAAACAATTTATTATTCGACTCGCAGTGTGCTCCATTCGTCCATGTCACGACCCCGTGACAATATGATTATGAGGCACGCCGTTGTGGAAAGTTCCAGAAATTTCGACCACCTGAAGCTCTTTGACGTGCACCTAAATCTGAGTACACCGGCCCCTAACATTTAAGCCTCAATCTAAAATGCAGGCATTACTGCCGGGATTCGATCCCGAAACCTTCGGGTTAGCAGTCGAGATCCATAAGCACTAGACCACCACGGCGGGGCATTTCCTTGAAATATGAAGGAGCAAACAAAATGCATCAATGTATAAAAAGTTCATCCTCACTACTGCATCGAGAAAAAGCGATGATAGGACCAAAAGAAAAAAAAGCATTAGTTAGACGGTTAGTTACATACTGTAGTTTTCCTGTTGCCTTCAGTCAATTTTGCCTGTTGCTTTCAGACGTTAATATGTTGCAGCCTGCAGTGATACAATAGCTAAAGTGTTCTGAGAGCGAAAATTTTTATACGGCACAATGAGAATTTAGTGCTCATTAGATGACATATGGGAGATTTATCGCGCCTGTCTTTTTACGCAAGGAGAGCCTTCTTGCTAAGTAGGTATATCTGTGACAAATAGTTGTAAAAGAAACCGTGCACACGAGGAAAAAGAAGAGCACATTCGGAAATGTGTTCATAATCTTTATCTGTAGTTGGAGAGATCTCTTACCGAGCAGCCATGCTGATTGGGGGCGCTTTACCACACTGCTGCATTGAAGCCTTATATTCTCGACGTAATAAATTTAAATATCTAGCAATTCGTTATGCTACAACCCCAGAAGACGCAGGTTCAATCCCGGCCATCGTGGCTGCATTTATATGGAGGCGAAATGCTAGAGGCCCTTGTCCTATACGATGTGTGTGCGCGTCAAAGAACTCCCAGTTGTCGAAATTTCCGGAGCCTTCTAGTGCTGCGTGCCTCATATTCATATCGCAGTTTTGGCGCGCAAAACCCCGGTAATTGTAATTACGCTCTCTTCAGTCACCATACAAACTATCGTCGTTCTTCGCCTTATGCGCTTCCGAAATTAAAGAAATGAAGATTTGACACTCCGATGCGAAGAAGCTGCGGGTGCAGCGCTTGCGAGGACCGAGCAGAGGATCCGTATAGACAGCTGGGTTGGATAAGCCGCGCCTCCAGGGAGCCATATACTGACCGCGTGGTCTGGTCTCCTGCGCCTGCCACAAGATCCCCTCGGGCGTACCACCCTATCGATTATGGTCCGAACAATCTTTGAGCGCGCCGGGAGGTCTGTCAAGAAAGAGCTCTTTAAGCCGCGTGCTGGGTGTATGTGGGTGTCGCGCAGCCCAACGTCGTTGCGCAGCTGCCGAGTGACCTGCGCTGTCGCTATTTGGGCGAGCCCGCAACATCAGCTGAACCATGCCGCATCCCCTTTATGCACCGGTTGTTTGCGGTGCCGCCCAGATATTAGCGCGCAGTTTATGACTCTTTGGGGCGAAACGGTCTCCGATGGGCCGTGTAAAGCGCGCCTTCTTTTTTTATGACGCGTCGGTCCACTCGAGGCTGTATATCTCTCCCCAAGCATGCGCCAGCCGGTGATTGAGGCGGAGAATGTTGCGCGCCTGCGGGCGTGGTTCACTTTTAAAGACGATAGTCTTTCTTGGGGACCTTGGACGCGAACATTTTGGTCTGTAGCCGTCTTTCTGTCCGTCTGTACACTTGTCTGTTTGTCTGTAGTAACGATATTCCAACCAAACGGCATCAAACGGTACCTCAAATGGCCTATTCCATCCGCAGCGCCCACCAATATTGATTGCTCAAGTTTCAACGTTATTACTTGTTCGATTGTCAATAAAGAAGCAATTATCGCACATATCTTAGGCACCATAACAACACGTCGATTTTTGTACGTGTTGCTTTATGTTAGAGAAGGCACACACAAGTTATTCTAAGGACTGAAGCGTTTATCACGCTGCGCTCACAGTGCAACGCGATGCTCACAAAGGCAAGTGTTCCCAACGCTTTGCTAAGACGGCATGGTGGTGACACCTTTTCGTAGCTTTGCGTTCTACACCTTATCGCCTCCAAGACAGGCGCGCATCTTTCTACGCGGGTGTGCACGCCTTCCTTCGTTTTCGAAGATAAATGTCAGATGGCGCTCGTGTCTAACGTGCCTCGAAGCGCTCGTTCGCCTTCGCCGCACGGATCAAGACACTCTAACGCAGCGCTTCCAGAATACAATTCACCGATTTTCTCGCGCAGAACATCAAATAAACGTTTTGTTCACTCTCTCCACACGCAAGACTAACATCGCAAGACTATCCGAGTATACCCTTTCTATCCCAAAATAGACGCATGCTTCAACTGATGAAAGATTTCTCAATGGGGGGGGGGGGGGGCTGAGCTTTTTTACTTTCGACAGTAGTCACTCTTGGCTGCACGCTCGGGAAACGAACAAGGTCATAATAACAGTAATACCAGTAATTACTCAATTATGTTCCTACGGGCGAATGAAATTGTTACGAAGCTATAGTGAAATTTCGCCGACATTGTCGCTTTTAGGATTTTCCTTATATATATATATATATATATATATATATATATATATATATATATATATATATATATATATATATATATATATATATATATATATATATATATTCTGGCTGACGAGTTGACGAGTGAGGTAGGCTTGCCCCCTCTCTCACGAAAGAGCTGGTACGCAACTTGGTGAACGCATTCGTTGCCAAGCCCTCCACACGACAATCCATACCACGGTCGCCGATGCCGTTCGCGCCGCCGTAACAGAAGCCTTCGCAACCGTAGACTCACGCCTAACGAACATAGAGACATGATTCTCAAACATGGAAGCCACCGTAAACAACACCGTAGCTGGATTAGAAGCACCCAGAACTGCCACAGACACCAGTTTTGCAGTAATTGAACAAAGGATGGTCAGAAAACTAGCTATCATATGCATCAGGGTGTCATCTCACTGTTCCACCCAGCGCAGCGAACCGAAGACGCCCTCAAGTAATGCTCCAGCTAATGCATCATGCCAAGTGCCCACTTGACTATATGGCAGTGAAACTTCAGGGGCTTCTGTAAAACAAAAGCCCACTTGCAGCTACTCGTACAAGAAACACAACTGCCAAATTGCCAAACGCCTCCAGATGTCATCGCACTGCAAAAAACAATAACTGCTATCTCACTCCCGGGTTACATCGCTTTCCAACAATTCACCGACGTGCACAACCAAGAAGCCCCTAGTACAGGTACTCTCGTCCACAAGATCCTCACGGCAAAACAACACGACTTAAAATTCCCGGACATTACACACACGGTCGGGGAAATTCTTCCGCGAAAACGCTCGCATTAGTCAGTCTTTGTCCTCCACGTATATTGCGCACCTCGCGCACGTGCCGACGACTTCAACCTGCTCTTCCAGAAGCCCACATCACCATCTCGAGGCGCACGACTGCTTATACTAGGAGATTTCAATGACAGGCACCCTGACTTGGGCTACCTGCAGGAAAACAAACGAGGCAAGAAGCTATGGCAACTCAGTCAGGACCTCCGTCTCACTCTACTAAATGACCTGCAGCAGTCACCGACCCACATAGGAAACAGCGTATGTAGGGACACGTCACCCGATCTCGCATACTGCAAGAACATTGCGCAGACCAGATGGGAGAACACCTGTCAACTCGGTGGTAGGGACCACTACATCATTGCCATCCAGGTACAGTCGTCCGCTGCCAAGGGAGTACACAAAGCGCTCGCTCGAATTACGGAATGGGCCAAATTTAGAGACGTCCGCGAAAGAGAAGCCCCGGAACGCATAATAAACCTCAAGGAATGGACAGCTTCACTAAACGACCACGTGCGACGCACAACGCGCGGAAGTAAAGCAGCGGAGAAAACGGCTGCCACAGACTCTCGTCTTCTCCACGTGAGGGACCCACACGCAAGCCTTCTGCGCAGATGGCAGAAGCAACGCTGCAACAAGAAACTGCGCGGCCACATATAGACCCTTTCTGAAGAAATCGAACGAAACAGTACCTACCTCGCCCGCCAACAATGGGGCCAGCTGTGCAGCGGACTCAGTGGACAGCTAGGCAACAAGAAGACGTGGCACCTGTTACGCCACTTACTGGATTTCTACGACTCGAAAACATGCGCACGGCATAGGCGAGTTGTCCACCAACACCCCGGGTCAGACGAAGATCTACAAACTGACCTGGCGGACAAATACATCAACCAAGCCCACCAACCAGCGACATCACGACCACCCTATGAAGGTATCCAACTCAACTCTTGATGCCGACATCACAGAAGCCGAAGTGTATGCAGCCATTCTAAAGCTTCGCACAACTTCGGCACCAGGTCCAGACGGCGTCTTCAACAAAACAATCCGCAACCTAGACGCTTCACTGAATATTTCAATGACTGCTGGCATGCCGGCAGTATACCAGAAGAATGGAAGCATGCGAAAATAGTGTTTATACCAAAGCCCGGAAAAAAAAGCAGATTTAGCAAACCTTCGCCCTATCTCGTTAACTTCATGCCTTGGCAAGCTATTTGAGAACGTAGTCTTGGCTAGAAACACTTGCAAAAGAACAAGACCTTTTCCCTCCAACCATGCTCGGTTTTCGTGCCAACTTATCTACTCATGACGCCCTGGTACAAATCTACCACGATTTCATGAAAGACCCTGTACGTGCGGGCACCCGAGCAATGCCAGGCATATACCTACGCAAGGTGTTCGATAACGTGACACATCAAACGATAGCCCAGCACTTGCCGTCAACAAACCCTGGGGAGCGTATTTACAACTAAGTGTGCTCCTTCTTACACGGCCACAATGAGTGAACTTCTTTGAATGACAGCAACGCCACGAAGCGGCTTTCTCTATCCAACAAAGGCATGCCACATGGAGCCGTTCTTTCACCTTTCGTCTTCAACCTTGTAATGAGCCAACTTCCACAGTTACTAGACCGCATACCCAACATTCGACACACCCTATACGCGGACGACGTGATGGTATGGACCCCTACCGGCTCCGACGGAGAGATCGAGAAGGCACTGCAACCTGCCATGGACAACGTGGCCGAACACGTCGCACGTGCGGGTCTCGAGTTCTCTGTGGAGAAATCTAAACTCCTCCTTCTTCATCCTCCTGACTACCGTAAGGTTAAACACCACTGCCACTACCAGTGATCACTCTCACAATCGCCGGATAAGAAATACCGATAGTGCAGCACACGCCCGTTCCCAAGCTTCACGTACAAGCCGACAGGAGCAATACTACGCACTAGAGAGGCTTGTGGTCACCGTCACTCAGACTGCCCCTCTGTTAGGAAGAATCTTTGCGTGGAAACACGGCACGACAGAACAGTAATTTGTGCAGCTGTTAAACGCCTTCGTAACCACAAGAATCACTGACGCCTTACCGTATGTATGACTCCTCAAGAGTGAAAAAAAAAAGTAGACAGACTTATTCGCACAGTCCACAAAATCACCTTGGGCCTCTCCCGTGTCACATCGACCACGCACCTCCTCAGCCTTGGAATTCACAATACAATAGATGAACTTATCGAAGCTTACCGAACTGCAAAAATTGAACGATTGCCTGGTAGTAAGACCGGAAGATGGATACTCCAACGTATCGGCATTCCCTCGTCACCAAGCGCACAAGACTTGATCTCGCTACCATCCTTCATCAGACAGTGCGTCATTGTGCAGCCGTTGCCGAAGTACATGCTCGCCGGCATTCATGACGGTAGACGATCGGCACGTGCCATAAACTTTCACAGTACCTACGTTACGAACACTAAGGTGGCTCATGTCGACGCGGCAAGATACCCAGCCCCCAAACAGGCCTATGCAATCAATGTCTCGTTGAAACGTACCCCAGTCGATAAAGAGCCTACCACGATGTGTGCCGGTTCTATACGCACAGAGGACCCAACTGAGGCCGAAGAAGCTGCCATAGCACTCGCCACAATTGCCGGATTTAAAACAATCATTAGTGACTCCAAATCTGCCATCATCCGATATGCCCGTGCCACTGTTTCCCCAACCGCGGCGCGCATCCTCCGTCCTCTGCCCCAAGCGGCACGCAACGCCTCAGGTGACACTGCTGCCAGCAGCACAGACGATGACGATCACCGTTTAATCCAACTCATCTTGGTCCCAGTGCGCCCAGGAAACCAGGGTAACGAAGCCGCCCACAGACAAGCTCGAGGACTTGTACGCCGAGCAGTGGGCCAGACTTCAGACCACGATACCGATGCAACCGAACCACTCGTCACCTTTCACGACATCACACAGTACTACAAGCTATCAAGGCAAACCAGACCACCCCGCACCCGCAACTAAATAAAGCTCAACAAATCACTTGGCGGCGGCTTAAGGTAACTCATTCATTTCCCCGTACATATAGAGACACATATATCCACCCTTATTCACATCTACGCGCACCCTTTGCAAGACAAATACCGCAACCTTGGACGACATCACCTGGGGATGCAGCAAGGACAATCCCCCATCAAACCTCTTAGGACAGTCACCTTCAAGTGAGGCCTGGGAGAGAATGTTCACGACCACAAGCCTGGACACCCAGCTCCGGGCCATCAAACGTGCTGACGAGGTGGCGACAAGGCATGGCCTGACAACAATCTTCACTTAGGAAACCATCAGCTGCCTTAATAAAGTTGTTTACAACTACTGCCAAATCTAGGGCCCTGAAAACATACTGTCGACACGCGGTGAACAATAATGGAGAGATCATGTCCCCCTTCATTACGCCATTCTTTATTTGGAATTTGTTGCTTTCTTTATGGAGAACTGTGGTGGCTGTGGATCCACTGTAGACTTTTTGCCGTATGTTTATGTAGGGTTTGTCGATGCCTTGATTCCGTAGTGCTTACATTACTGCTGATGTGTCGACTGAGTCAAACGCTTTCTCGTAATCTATAAAAGCTATGTATAGAGGTTGGTTGTATTCCGCGCATTTCTTTGTTACCTGATCGATTGTATGATCATGGTCTATTGCGGAGTAGCCTGTACGACACCCTGCTTGGTTTTCGGTTGATTGAACTGTAATGTCACCTTAGTTCTATTAGCTATTATTTCTGTAAACTGTTTGTAGAGAATGGACAGTAAGTTGATCAGCCTGTTATTTTTCAAGTACTTGACGTCTTTTTTCTCATGGATTAAGGTGATGTGTGTGTTCTCGCAAGATTCTGGTACCCTTCCCGTCAAGAGGCACTTCGTATATAAGGTAGCCAGTTTTTATAACACAATTTGTCCGCCATCTTTCAGCAGGGCCGTTGTTACCTTATTCTCACCAGCGGCTTTGCCTCTTTGCATTTCTTCTAGGGCTTTTCTTACTTTCCCTGTCGTTACTGGTAGGATGTCGAATTCCTCTGCCTTATTATTGTTTCTCACGATATTATCCTGGTTGTTTCAACGTCTGTACAGCTATCTGTAGAGCACCTCCGTCACCTCAGCTATCTTCTCCCTATTGGTTATGAGTTATCGCATTGCCTTCCTTGTACCTTAACGTCTACATACGATTTCTGCTTAGGCAGAAGTTTGCCTTCGCAGCTTGTAGGCTTCTGCCGCTCTTTACAACCTGCTCAATTCTCTCCGTGTTGTACCTTCTTACGTCGGCTATACCTTACGCCTATGGATTAAAATTGTAAGATACACTAGCTCTATTTTGTCTGCTGCATTTGAAACTTTCATGGTTTGTCGTCTTTTAATGAAATTCTTCGTCTTCTGAGATAGTTTTCTAGTGTCCTGTCTAATTAATGTACAGCTGTCAGCAAGCTTACCATGAACGCTCCGCCGCGTGTACTGAGACAATTTGACTGATGCTAGCGCCGCGTAGCTAAGAAATTTGGTGCCGGGATGTTACCCATGCATGCATGCCGACTCACTATCCAAGCTTACGGAGTTATAATCTCGGCAACAGCGCCCAGCGCTCCACGGCTGTCATCGATCCAAGCCCACCAGGTCGTGCGTCGGAGCGTTCGTGTTAAGCTTGCTGAGGAATGTACCACTAACTTCCATTGCATGATGATACTAGTCAGACTATCTTTTATTGTGTAAATGCTAACGCTGGTTACCTCGTTTAATGCCTCGAATTCATTCTGAAGCGAAACTTTGAATTCCTGTACTTCCCCTCTCACCACCACCTCAATAATTGGCTTCTTACCTATTAGTTTATTAATTTTTTACATAGTATAGGAGTGGTATATACCAGTTCCAGCCTCCGTGTTTCGAAGACCTGAGGACGAGCGAGAAAGAAAAAAAAGGAAAGCAAACCCGAAAGAAGTCTGATTTACTGCCCTCCAGTGGGAAAAGGTGATTTGTGCATTGGAATGAGGAAAGTAAAAGTTGTAGCGAAAGTCGGTTCTTCTCGTGCATGCCCGTGAACTGCAGGAAGCGATCTAAAGCAATTGGGTAGTGTGAGCCGGCGTACTTGCGCTGGCACTCTATAGAGTGTGCTCCATGTTCTAGAATAGGAAACATATGGAATTAGAAATGAAAAGAGATTTTAATGACAACCATAGCAAAAAGCAATCGGCGAATCTTGCACAAACCCGTGCAAAGCTTCAAAGCAGCGATGCTGGGCGATTATGAAGACTCGACTGGTTGATTATAGGCCTTAGCTGGGTGATGCAGGTTGTTTATAGGTTGATTCTCAGCTCAGAGAGCTTCGAGTGAACAACGGATGGTCACAGACACGACACGAATCTCCACACTCCAGAGGCAGAAACTCGTGCTGAAACCATGCATTCACACCTCTCATAGGTTTACGGGCCTGACGTCGTTCGTGTACGCCTTCCATCGCGTCGGGGTCTTCCTGCAGCCGCCATGGCCTAACCCGTTACTTAGTATTCTCTCGTTGTACCTACTAGGGGCCCACGCCTCGCTTCCGACGCTTCGCAGCCGTTTGTTGGTGGATTCACTGTTGCCTTCTTAGTGTACCAGTGGTAAGTAGTGCGATTTACCCAATTTCTCTAGCACATGCCCGTTTATAGCGATGGTAGTTTTTCCTTTTTTTTTCGCTTCACCGCACTAGGAATAACTCGTTACACAGCTTCGCCACTAAACAAGAATAAAAGTGTAACTCAACATAACACCGAACTTTCGGGCGCCGCCAAGCCTCCAGTTTGTGCAGCGCGGAACAGTTCATTAAAGCCATCAAGGATCCAAAATAATGTAACGCAGTCACATTCAGCAGTTCGTGCATGTACCTCAGAGAAGTCCGACGATGTCACGCGTAAGCTGGACGAGTGCCTTCAGGAACACACACAATAATTCCGCGTCATCTTTCGTATAGTTCTTCGTTCGATCTTCCGAATTCCGACTTTATTTCTACTCATATCATTTCTCTCTTGTTCAGGAATGGATTGTTTGTTCACTTTGCAGCAGTTTGGCCATCATGCAGTGAAATGACCGATCACCTCGTCAGAGAGTCTGTCGCTACTGTCGCAGACTGCGCTAGGAGACACCACTTTAAAGGGACACTTAACAGAAAAAGAAAACGGCTTTTGGTTATTAGTAAGTTACACTTCCAAAATCCCTAAAATACGACGCTTACGGCGAGGCGACGATTGGTAAGCGAACAAAGACGCGAAAAGAAACCGCGAACGGAGACGCCACATTGAGATTCCCGCCCCAAGCACAATGGCGTAGATTTTGAGGACGCCTACTTATAATCTACGTAATTTATAACCGGTCAAAATGAAATGTATTGCCATATACGGGTGCCACAGACCTAGCTTACAAAGTTTCAGAAAACATTGATGAAGCCAATGTTGCGAAAAAAACGAAGAGTATATATTGAAATCAGTCACGCTACGTGTAGAGATGTGGCACGAAATTTAAAAATGAACCTTCCAGCTTGATTTTCTCCTCTAATAATAAACCTATGATAGGGAAACTTGCGACATTATAGTTTCTCAGAGTACAGTTAATCAATCTAAACCAAATCACTGTTTCGCATCGGTGTCCCTTTAAGAAGCCTAAGTAGCCCACGAGAACACGAATGCGCTCAGACAGTCTAAAACTTCCGTTTCTTGTATGCTTTAAAAGAAGACCTCGTGTTGAAACACTACTTCGAAATAACGACAAGATTAAAGTTGATGAACACTCTATTTTTCGTCGCAACAGTCACATATATGTTGTCTGAAGTCATTGTCTGTGATTATTTTTCTCCTATCGCTGTTCTGTTCTCGGAAGAGCAGAAACATTTTTTTTGCTTATTTCTAAATAGGTCCAAGCTTCAGCAGATTTCTCTACATATTGATTCCATTCGAAATATTATATTCAGTGCTGATTGCAGTTTCTTTGAACAGAAGCCATCCACTTCCATGTATTGTTATAAGATTCTCGTTCAACTAAATTTCAGTCATATACCCACACGTTATTGCAGAAAACAGTAGGCTCGGTTAGGAGCTTGTGTGGCCGCTTCACACAGAATATAAAAAAGGAATAGCAAAAAAAAAGGTTTAGAAGCTGTAGCGAAAAAGCTAGCAAGAACGTCTGAGGTCATAATTTCTCACTTCCGACAATTGCCTGGGGCGCAGCATTCAAATTTCTGAATAGTTTTTTTTTTCACAATAGCCACTGACTGCGACGCCTCAAAGCTATACCTATAGAAATATATCGTGATCGCCATTATTTACAGTGAATAAATGCATCGAAATTGCCCTTCCCAGAAGCGAATTGACCTCTTAATTACATTCATAACGTATTTCTTCGTTGTAAATATGAGTCATTGAACTGCCTTTTCAGTGAGTTTAAATATGGAATAAGAATCGAGCTGGTTCATCATTTATGACAACTAACACCTAGTGCGGTTAACTTACATGATTCTGGACGAAATAAACTAGCTCATTGTGCTGTACTTATCGTGTCCACGTTCCAGTAGCGCGCACATGCTTATCCGATCCAGTGAGGGCGTGCTTTGGCAGTATTGATGATGATGATAATGATGATGATGATGATGATGATGATTATTATGATGATGATAATGATGATGATGATGATGATCCTTGTTACTCTCGCGCACACCCACAAAGGGGGATCGGCCAAGAACCGGGAGGCAAGATCTTAAGTAAAAGGCTTATGGTTTTTCAAACACAAAGTAATTTTGGTCTGAAAAAAAATGATATAAACTCGAGAAGTATTCTTCCTCTTTGTCAGCGGCACCAAAAGACCCCCGCAAAATATCGAAATAAGCACTGTTTGTTTATTGAACTGTCCGCAGCCCTCGGTATTGTTTAAAAAACAAAGTCAAGATCTCTTCTCCTTAGAAACGCATGGTATCTTGCACCAGTTCAAATATTCCCTTAAGCAATGGCGCCAAACCAGCCGTGCCTCAGCAATGCGGAGTTGCGCAAGATGTGCTTACTTAACACTCGACTCCATCTTTTCGTAGATTTTTAACGCCATTCCTGCCTTCTATGCGGCACTTTCCGCTGGCGTGCATATCACAGGCTTACGTCACCGCGTCTTTTCCTGCTTCTTAAAGAATAGCGTCGCGAGTTGCGGCGTCCGAATAAGCCCTTATTTGCCGGAGTATTATATGCTTTGGCCGTGGACTTTGTTTACGTTGGTCGTGTGTGGATATTGCAAACAGCAGCTGCAGTTCTGGCGCTCCACGTGATGAGAAATGATGGTCATCTCTATAGGCGTCGGCTGCTCGTCTGCGAGTGTAGAAGGGCCGGCCACATTCCCTTCTCGGGAAAAGCCAGAAAATAAGAAAATATTACTCTAGCCACGCCGTCTGTACACCGTGCGGAAACTTACGTGGAGGTAGCGCTGCGAAGTGTTCTTTTTTTTTGACGCCCATAAAGAATATAAAAATAATATCTGTGCAATTTAAGCCACGTCCTAACCCGTGTACGGGTGGGGCACACTTATGATTGTTGTGAGCTCCGCAGAACTGTCAACTTGTCTGTATTAAACTAACAGAAATATCTTTAATTGTTACGATCATTCGTATAATTATGAAGCTGCACCTCTTTGCAACAAAAAGAATTCTGCTCAAGGTACTTTGAATTGTCACGCTTTAGTTTCACTTAGCATGTTCTGGAGCGTGTGAGCAAAGTTTGTTGCTGCGTAACTTAAACCCGAACCTAGCTGACGGCCCCGTATTATGAGATCATCTGCGGGCTTTGAGCAGTACCCACAGGGGTGTCTTAGTGGCGTCCGATGAGGGTGGACTGCAAGGACGCTCGTTTGCCGTGGATTGGGCACGCATGGTAAAAAACCACCCACATATAGTCAAAAGCATACTGGGTACCTCCTAGGGCATTTCTCATAATTATAACCTGCTTTTAGCATTTCAAACGCCATAATTTTAAACCTGAATATAGAATGTTATATAATAAATGGCGAAGAGAGGTATACAGACCGAAGTAGTCACTACACGCCCAAGTTTATCACATTAATTTTTGCTTCAGCGATATAAAAAGGCGTCAGACAATGGCTATGGTTCGTTTCACGGGTTTAGAAGAAGCTACAGTTAATTACCAGGTCGTTCAATGTTCCACCTAGCCGCGACTTAGCAGTCCAGAGCTGTGGCGCTTGAGCTGCCTTTTCTGGTGGTCGTGGCGGTCGTCTGGGCCCTCCAGCCGAAGTGCTCGCTTGGCGTGACCGGCTCTCATCACGGCAGTTCGAGGCTGACGTGCGTGCGAGCGGCTGTATAGGGAGGGAGGCAGGCGCGCGCACGGACCCGCCTCCGCGGTTGACCGGCCCGGGCTAATGGACCCTGCACGGGGCGCTCCACACCCACCGCAACTCTAAACACAACGAACCGACAGCATGCAGACAGTGGGGCTCATTTGTGGAGCTGTCCTCGAGCCTTTTTTGACTAGTTGCGCAGACGGAAGGCGCTCTTGAAAACAGCTGGGCATGTCTTGCGCCAGGCGGGTGCTTTCAATCTTTCTACCCATGCAAATGGTCGGCTGGAAATACATTTTGACGTGTTTCATTCTGTAGTGAACACACAGGTCACCAGGTACAGCGTCCACACATATTATTCCGGAGATAAAGACAAAAGCAAATACATTATTTCGATGTGTTTCATTCTGTTCTGACCAATAGATCACCAGCTACAGCATCCACACATATCATTCCGAAGTTAATACGAAAGCTTAAAGCAACGCCTAGCGGCAGGTCGCCCACAGCATCCAAGATTGCAAGCACAGACGCTATAGTAGACGTCGGAAAGTCGACGCCGCATGTCCGAGGGTGTTCTCCAGCCAAGTACTAATTTGAGATAAGTAACGGGCCTTCCTACAGCGTGTTGTCACATGCGATGTTCAGGATCCGCCCACCGTTCGCTCCGAGTGAGCATCGCTCTACTCGAGCCACCATCGTCGGTGCACGAGGGGGGGAAAGAACACCACCGTCGCAGAGCCGTCTCATCGAGTCGGGTGGCGGCCTGCACTGCGCTCGCAGCTAACCTGATTGCCCGACTCGTCGGCGATTTTCGAAACGTGTCTCCTCGGAAATCAGCGGCGTTCTCCTTCCCCCCCTCTCGCCAGCGTTCGTCTGGTCTGAGAGGCCCCAGCACCACGCTCGCGAGCGGTCTCACGCAAGCAGGTACCGGAGCAGCGCCGGTGACATAGGAGGCAGCGGGGGAAGCTTGTATGGCCCCGAGGGGCCGAGGTACTACAACACCGCCACTTGGTCGTCTCTCCCGCGAGTGTCATCGGTGCCGTTAGCTGCAGCTGTCGTTCCCGCATCGGAATTCGTCTCCGTGCACGGCTCGCGGAGCGCATCAGGCTGGCGCCGACTAGGAAAGGAGACAAAGCGGCTCTTTCTTAACTCACTTCACCCGCCGGAGTCGTCGGCCTCTTTCGCGTCTTCTGTTTGTGCGCTCACCCTACCTTCGCTGGTATTTCCTTCTATTGCGCGTTGCGCTTCTCTATCTCGGATATATTTTCTTTTCCTTTCGAAGGCACTCGAATAGCTCAACGGTGCCACTCGCTCGGACCACACGAAGGCGCACGTATCAGCTTGCGCGTCCTTGTTTTCGTTGTAATTTTGGTGCATCGATTGCTTTGCAATTCTAATGAATACATCCTAAATCTTTTTTTTTATTACACGCAAGTAACAGTCTCACAGATACAGAAAAAAAGTACGCTATAAACTAAATAAACGTACCACACTCAACCTTGTCATATCACCAATATTTCAAAAAATAAACCATTTTCATGAAATGCTGTTATTGTACCTCACAAGCATATTGGGAAGTGAAGCTCAAAATATAAATTTAAAAGACGATTTTGCACCCGTTTTTGCCTTTCCTACGCGATCTGCGAAAAACTAAGCTGTCCATATAAAATTTTGCATCTATGCAACATCGGCGAACTGCCACGAGGTGTTGATATTCAACGTAAAAGTGAAATGTAATAAATGCTCCCACAAAAGTTAGGAGCCGAGCCATTATGTTGGTATGCTGTCAGCTTTGGTCACTAGCTTAAGCAGCATTTCGAAACTCTCTTTTGAGCACCTTGCATTTCAGAAAGACGACTCGCTTCCTTTTCGTCAGAACACAGCATGGCGATGCTGTTGACAAGTATATCAAAAGCACTGTTAGGATCGTGATTTTCGTAGCACAATTGCGTATTCCCTCTGGTTAGGTATGCTTACGCGTGCAGTCTCCGTGTACAGCTGCACACATGTTTCTCATCAGCTCAAAGAACGACTGCCCCTATTGTAGCTGCGTACTAGTTTAAAGCCGAGTAAGCCAATCAGTGTACGAAATAAAAATACAAAACTTGTAGCAATGTGAAAAAAGTGAGTCATAAAAATCCCTTTTATGATCGCTCTTCTATATTTGGTTCGTTGGTGAGCAGTGACAAAATAAGTACTGCTCTTCTGATAAAGGTACTTTTTTTCTGTCTCCAAAGCATGAACACTTAGCAAAAAGAACATAAATAATTACGACGCTCATTCGCCCTGTAAGAATTATTGATTCTATTTTCATGATGAATACTTCGTTTTTTATGCATGGCTGAGCTGCGAATAGCGTTCAGAACAACATAGATTCGAATGGCCCTTTGGAAGCGCAGAAGATATAAAAAGGTTCGTGCCCTTTTAAGAAATTTCTCAGAAATTATAACCTGACAGGACATTTTTTTATATTTCGGTGGTAGGCGGTCTTAAATACTAATAATTCACAAGGAAACACTTGAACTGTGTATGAAAACTTCACTCTTCAAAAGCAAGTCATCTGCACGCATACCTAATATTAAACAGACCTGCCTTCCTTATATCGTTCTTCTTCTGTGCTTTCGTTTAACGCTCCGCGGTTTAAATTTTTAGCGGTGAGCTTGTAGTAACCCGTTTTGCAGTTTATTGTGTGTTTTTTTACTCACGTAAGTTTCTGTTACAGGTGTACACAAATATAAAAGTTTGTGTTTGACCACGAAAAGATTCAAGGCATAGAATTCCAACGAAAATCTAAAGTGAACCTATAATGCAAGACTCGCATCGGCTCGTAAAGGGACACTAAAGCAAATAGCAAATGACGCTAGAGTGAAAGATGAATGTTTGGGAACGTCTGAAACGTTAATATTATCAACAGGGGTGTGACATTTTGTAATGATCTCAGTGTCATCAAGAGTCCCGAGTACAAATATTCACTAATAATAAAATCAGTTGCAAATAAAAAAAGAACCTTCTATGCATTACAACACGCACCGAATTCTGCTTGTTTGTTGCTATTTGAGTTATGGGGAGAAAAACGCTTGGCGTTACCATGAAGAACGGAGCGAAAGACACGAGAGTTCCGTTTTCGCCGAACTGCGCTTCGCTGACGCTGTCAACGTGGTTGCGTCTCAGCGGTATAGTTTCGGTATCGCGCACTGCTGCGTGTGCTTTGCACGGAAGTCGCTATGACGAAAGTTCGACGAAAACCGCGTGCTGATGATGTTGCCGGATGCGCGAATGACGTACGCCGCTTCAGCTGCAGCAACGAAACCGACGTGACATTACACTGGCTGCCGCAAAACAAACCCCTGCGCTGGAAGTATATAAAGTGGGGGTGCCTCCACGCCACTATGCAAAGCAGCCAAAAAACCTGCATGTGTGCTCACTGTGTGTTCATACGGAGTAATACGAAATCAACCACAACTTAGGTGTGGCTTGCAATGGGCCCTTACGAGCAGTGCTCTTCTGGACAGTGGCCTTCAAGCACAGTGGCTCGGGGAGCCTTCCCGACGCACTGTGCTCGAAAGAGGCAGATTTGCAGCTACCGTGCCAGTTGTCACGTGATCACAGAGGGCGCAGCTTGTGCGCCTCGACGTCGCTGCAAGCGCCCCAGTGAGTCGACAGCGCTTACTACTCTTTGCAAACATGAAATAGGTGTATAAAACTCTTAGCTTAGCCAATTCCTCCTCTTTTATATAGGCGTTTGTCTTTATCAGGATATTCAGTCAATTGGCTTCGGCACTCGGACGATTGGTCCGGAAGATAGCAAATAGCCTCGGCTGCTGACCCGCAGGTCGCGGGTTCAATTACCGGCTGCGGCGGCTGCATTTCCGATGGAGGCGGAAATGTTGTAGGCCCGTGTGCTCAGATTTGGGCGCACGTTAAAGAACTCCAGGGGGTCGAAATTTCCGGAGTCCTCCACAACGGCGCCTCTCATAATCATATGGTGGTTTTGGGACGTTAAACCCCACAAATCAATCAAATCAATCAAGATAGCAAATAGCGTCACTAGTGGTGTTTGGGCCACTAAATGAAGTCGCAATATTCTTTAGACTTCAGAACAAATATTGTGATTTCGCTGAACGATGTGGTTCAAGATGCATCCCCTTACGAAGTACAAGCATCGGTCACATAGCACAAAGAGGGCTCTGGTAAAATTGGTTTATATACGGTGAAGCTTTCTCTGGTTGGTATTATAAGGTAGACAGAGTGCACGCACAAAAGCATAGCAGTGAATGAATTGAAAGAAAAAAAAATGGCCAGGCGTGTCTATGTTTAGCGCCATTTCCATCAAATGTTTCGCCCGTCAAGTTTTTGAAAATTACTGAACTAACAGGTATAAAATAAAATACGACACATTGCGAAAACTTCGCTCGATTTGCGCAAGAGGTCATTGCGTTTATGCAGATTACAGCTGCCTCTTTTTTTTCTTTTAACTTGGCAGAGAGCTTCAAAAATACACCTTTATATATTCTAGCACTTTATACCATTAGCATAACTTGAAATGCGAGCAGTGAAACTTAAATCAGAGTCCCTCTTTCGCGTAATTACTCCGGGCTTTAACGTGCAGTTGGCAGTTCCATTTCACGGCAGGAACTATACGCAAGTATCGCAAGTGCGCGCATTGCGGAACTACGTAACGTAGATGATTCGCAGCTTTCGGAGCGCAGTTTTGCCTGGGCAGTACGTACGGGCGTATAAATATGCGCTGCGGCGACACGTAAAACGAAAGTTAAAACACGCTCATTACTGAAGAAAGACAAATGCAAGGCGGTCTTCTGCAGGGTAAAAGGCACAATGCCCTGACAGGCTATATACAAAACGTTTGAACAAGCTGGTGAAATACATAAAGTGCCTCTAGGGATGGTGCAAGCGTCGCACATACGTGGTGCACGAGATGAGACCGGCGGCAAACCGTTAGCGTTCGAATAAAACGTGTCACACATCTGAACGGGCTCTCTTGCACGCGGAAAATTCTCAGTGTTGTTCCCCAGCTGAAGCGGGCGTCTGTGGCCTAATGGTCAGCTTATTGAACGCACGCACGCACGCACTCACACATACACGTCCTATATTAAATAAATAAATTACCGGTGATCACGATAATCCCTAATGCGAAATTTGAGTGCAGCTGTAAGCATGTATTTGCTTCGCGAGTCTGTTGGCGACGACGGCCTTAGCGTCAGTTTAGACTCCGCGAACTGCATAACCTTTTAAGTTGCATAATGATGATTATGTAACAATGGCTTCAGCAGGTTGTGAATACTATGGCGTCACCTCGTAGCCTCCTGCAGCGCTCTGCTTTTCTCTGTTCTGCTCGGTAGCCAACCGAGCCAAGCTTCCCTGCCTCCCAGCCTTTCCTCTCTATTTATCTCTCTCTCTCTACTTTTCTCCTCACCCTTTGACTATGCCCTCCGCACTCGTGGTCTAGTGCGGCACTCTGCTCCCCTTCTCAATCTTTCGCCATCCTCTCCGCGAACACATCTCTTTCGATGGGTTCGTTCTCTCGGTAACGACGGAAGAGGCACGCCGATGCTCAACGCAGCAGCGGGTACCCAAGAGCGGTGCTCTAAAACTTGAACAAACGTCTCCTCCTCGAACACGGCAACAACATTAAATTGCAGCGCTACATGATGAGTGCTGCAATTTCTCGGCTCGTCGCATATCTGCTTGACAAGGCGCGCAAATTACAAACAGTGAGAGGTTTAATTTCCAGGATATACCGTATCAATGCGATGCTAAGGGCAGCAAGAGTCTGATGTCTGAAACTCGGTTCTATTTTAGGAATATTCAACAAAAAACAGTGATCAACGAGCGTTTTTTAATTGCCTTCTGGACCCTGCGTCAACGTATACTCATCTTAAGCCATCCCAATAAAACACTAGAAAAATAGAGAAATTCAAAATTACATGATGTCTCATTTTGAATCAACTACAAAATCAGATGCAGGTGCTTGTGGCGGAAACAAGTGAAACAGGTTTCTCGACACAATTTTCGTGACCTCATCACCCATCGTTCCTCGCCCAACTATAGGCTTGACGCTGCTTTTCTTTAGGCACACAGAAAAGTTCAAAAACAACGGCGAGTGAATTTAGATTTCGTGCTACGATTTGTAGCCTTTTTATATTTTTCTTGCCATTTATTTTATGTATTCATCTCTCTAAACAGCCGTGTGAACTTTTTTTTCTCGTGTGTTTTAGCATCCTAGAACAGAAAAAAAAAGGGAAGTGCTGTATGGTTCAGCACAATATTGAGACATGTAGATTGAAACCACCCACAACGTCATGATGTTGCGTTTACCCTCCGCTAGCCTCACTTACAGTTTGTTCTTTTTAAGAAAAATGAAGTAATGGGACATTTTCGCGAACATTTCCCAAATAAACAAGCATATCAATACAATGCCCAAGTTCATTCTGTGGGCTTTTCGAGTGCTGCAGAAAGACTTCAGCAAACAAAGTGCAGAAGTTACTACGCCTCGTTGGTCACTGACGTTTCACGTCACATGAAACCATTGAAATATTTTAACAGAGAAGCTGTTTTAGCTATCCGTAATTTGCATCATTGTCGCATATGTGCGGTTTGGCCTACGCAAAAAAACTACCACTATCATGAATGCTATGAACCACAGAGATTAGGGAAACCTACTTATCACCACTGGCCCACTAAAAATAAAAAAGACAACAGTTCGACCTGGCCACGTCACGTTCAAATTCGATATAGCCAAGCTCAACCTATAGCCAAACCAAGCTTAACCTAGATATAGCTAAGTTATTGAAACTTCAACCTATCTACAACCAACTTCTACCTAGCTACACTTAAAATAAGCCTCCCATCGGTCTATAAGAGGTTCACACACTTGGTTCTGTCTCTGGAGTTTGGACGTCCGTGGTCTGTCTTTGTTATTCAACTCGAATCTCTGTGCGCCGAGAATCAGCATAGAAACAACCTATGTATATAGAATCCCCTAGATAAAACCCAGCAATGGTCTATAAGCATCCTATCAGCAACCTTCATCAGCTTGCTAAGGCTTGTAAACAACATAGAAGCGACTAGATTAAGTCTACGGATTTCGTCCAGTTTCGCTGGACAAGCGCGGCTTAGCGCGAGCTTTGCCCATTTCTTTTTTTTTTCATAACCACTACTCTAGTCAAGGTGATCTTTACTTCACTTCCAGTGGGAAACCGGCTGCACATTAGTTTCAGGCTCGTTTGCAACTGTGACTAGCCTCGGTCAGGCGACCAGGTTAGTCGCAGAACGGCTGGTCGCAAATGGCCACTTTCCCAGCAAAGCGACTGCTTTGTCTCACTCGCACACGGCTCAATTTTTCAATCACGCGACTGCAGTCGTAAGCCTTTGAACCAATCATATGATCAGGAAAAGGACGTCAGGTTATTTTGCAGAGCAATAGCCATGCGACGAAATATGAATTCTGTGTGGCGACGGTTATTATAGGTCGCACGAGTGTGTGAACAACACTTACATTATGTCAATTTTTCCACTTTTTAGTCTTCTATCATTCGCAACTATACTTGCACATGATCACACAAACACTGTTCGTCGCTAGTGTTAATGAGCCTTTCTTTTATGAAAAGTGCTCATGAAATGATGGTGTCAAGCGAATTATGGCGAATTTTGTTCTGTGTCTCATTTTGCCCTCCTAGGCTTGATATTGTTTTTACCTGTAAAAAAAAACATGCCTGATTGTTGGCATCATACGTCATCCACACGGTGTACAAAAATCATGCGTACTTTGTTTTGCTTATATTTTCCCAGGCTTCTCTCTGAAACTCGCTTTTCGATACATCGACTCATTGCGTAGCCTCGTGACGACGGCTTATTGCGTTGAACAAATAACACGGTCAATATATAGTCACAGAGAGATGCATGCGCAGTGATATCCTGACTCATTTGCATGTTTTGAGTTGTGAGGCTCAAAACATGCAAAGATACCCATGGGTCATAATTCGAAGAACGTTCTAATGCTTCCACGCTGTGAGCGCCACAAGGGTTGCGCAATTCAGCTTACACCTGGCAACAACAAGCGCCTGATTCAGTTTTCGAAGCCCACCGGAGTGCCCACGTGTCGTCCACCATGTTGCGATTCGCGCACGAATGTGCGCGAATTGACTCTGATCGAGTCTAACTCAGTCACCGAAAAGCGTCGCAAACGTATGAAAAAGTGTACTCCTTCAAAAACAAAAGACTGCGCGGTTCATCGAGGTGCCATACTTTGTTGTATCACCCACTTATTTGCGTAAGTGTCGTAAAGAGCGACCTCTAGCTAGCCCGCTATAGCAGTCCTGCCAGAGCGGATGAAAAGTGGGAGCGGCGCGCATGCCGCATACACAACTCTTCGGCGCTGCTGGTCCCACGTGACCGTTTCATTTGGGTCATTTTATTCAATGAAATTAGGAAGCCTCGATGACAGTATGCCGCCACGTCACAGGACGCACGTGTCCGAGATACGAAGAATGCAGATTAAAACGCACTTTACGCCTCCCTCCTTCACCCGTTTTCTTTTTTTAACGGAGCTTTTACAGCTCACTTTAATATGATGATGATGATGATGATGATGGTGGTGGTGGTGGTGGTGGTGGTGGTGAATAAATGAAGAATTTATTTGTGGTGGAAACATAAAAGGCCTCCTTCATGAACCTGCACGCGCTCTGTTCATTTTCTCCATAGTCGTCATCTTGATCTTGCGCCTCGCTCGTAGAACACGAGCGGTGATTGCTACGGCACAGGATAGTAGTAGTAGTAGTAGTAGTAGTAGTAGTAGTAGTAGTAGTAGTAGACTTTTATTCAGCCACCATTTACAGGCCGAGCATTTCGACCGCCTGTGCAACCAGTCGACGCTGTTCTTCTTTCCCTTCGGAGCCGATCCAGTCGAGCCAGGAGGTGATGAAAAGGGATGGGGGTGGGTAATTGCTGGATGGCTGAGCAGTTGGGCAGTGAAACAGGCAGTGTGACAGGTCGCCATATAGGGCAGGGGCGGGATACAATAATCTGATGGGCCAGAGATCGAAGAGAGAGAGCAAGAAAGAGAGGAGTTGACAAGAAAGACTAAAAAAAAATAAAAAAAAATTTGGGGGGTAATATTTGATGGCGGGATTCAAAAGCGCCTTTGCATGACCCGAAGGGCAGCACCACACCCGTGCACTTGGCTATCCATGGGCACGCTAGCAAAGCACAGCACGGCTTTGTATTGTATAGTAGTATAGTACAGCAAACGTTGGAAAAGGGAAGTGGGGGTGACGAACAAAGAAGAGAGTGAGAAATGAATGTGAGTGCAAAGGAGCAGAGGCGTGACGTTGAGGAGGAGACAAATGAGCATGGCAGAGAGTAACGCATAGCATAGACAGAGTGAGCAAGAGAGAAACAAATGTAGAAAGAAGGAAAAAATGGTAAAGAGGAAGAAATGAAGAAAAAAATGGAAATCAGGTGAGAAATAGAGAAAGAAGGTATAGAGAGAATACAAAAAGAGCTAGAAAGAGAAAGAAATTGAGAGAAAAGAAGGCATAAGCAAAAATGTAAAGAAAAAAGAAAGAGAAACAAAGGATGCTACCCAAGAATAGCATAGTTTTGTATGGTATAGCATCTATACTATGCTTATACTATGCTAGTACGAAGCTGCATCAACTTTTTTTTGAAGAAAAATTAAAGTTGAAAGGCATCGTTATTCTGCTTTTTTTTTCCTCAAAGCGAGGCTCCGTGGTCCGTTCGCTGGCGCTCCAGTTTGAAACTAACTCCGTTGGGCAGTGTCTCTACGCGTCCTGTTCGGGGAGGGGCACGGTCGTTGGGCTGACTGACAATGCGCGTCGGTGATGTTAGCACCTTCAGTCAAATAAAGGAACAAAACACTGTGAAGGGGGAGCAACTGTCTTCAATTGAAGAAGAAAAGGGCGCGCGAGGGAGCCATCGCGTTTAAGGCGAATGTGACACGCGGCAAGCGGCATTAGCGCCACAGCGAAACTTCGTTATGCAAACTCAACTGGATCGTGAATTTCGCGAGCGCACACGCTCTTTACAGATGTGCCTGCTTTATTATTTTCTTTTGTTCACCCTTTGTTTCTTTACTTTTGTTTAACTTTTCAAAGATTGAAGCCGCCTCGCGCAACGCGGTGCCGAGGCGGGTGCACTAGTGCGAAACCTCCAATACATGCGCTGCCTGTGGACCCACGACGCTGAGCGTCACAGCAGTTTCGAGTGCAGACATTCTGAGCATCGAAAGAAAAACAAAAACGGGCAATCGGTTTCGGTTCTGAAAAAACATGGCACATGCGCTCCTCCACACTTCTTGGGGACCTTCGACGCAAAAATTTTGGTTTGTCTGTCTGTCTGTGCATTTGCCTGTTTGTCTAATCTTAGCGGCATCGGGTACTTGAAACGGCCGACCCCATCCGCAGCGCCCACCAATGTTGCTCAAGATTCAGCGTTCATACTTGTGCAATTGTCAATTAAATAGCAATTATTGCGCATGTCTAGGGCACGATAACAACACGTATATATTCTGCATGTGCGTCTTTACTAGAAAAGGTGTACATAAATAATTTTAAGGAGCATAGCGCTTATCACGCTGCGCTCACCATGCAACGCTTGCACGAAAAGGCGAGTGTTTCCAACGCTTTGCTAAGACGAGACGGTGGTGGCACCTATCCGCTGCCTTGCGTTCTACATCTTATCACCTCTGAGACGGGCGCGCACAACCATCTCAGAACCAAGCGCTTTGTTTTTCAAGAAAACTGCCAGATGGCGCTCATGTCTCTTGTGTGACGTGATTTAATGCGCTCGTTTGCCTCCGCTGCACGCTCGAGGCACTGTAACGCAGTGCGTCCAGAATACCATTCACCAATTTTATTGCGCAGAACAAATAAATGTTTTGTTCACTCTCTCCACACGCAAGACTATCGTCTTTCGAAGACATTTGCAGATTAACATGCAGATACGAGGCCAATTTTTTTTCTTTCAAAGCACATGCAAGCCCCATCATCCAACCCATTTGCCGTCTCTTCTTTTTTTTTTGCCGAATGGCGCGCATGCTAGTGAGCGCTGTTCACGGCGTGCCGTGTGTCTATACGAGGTTTTATGGCAAAAAAAGAAACAAGAATTTAGGCTGGAAAAACATCTTCTCAGAAAGCACTGACAGCCTCCTTCATTATATGGGTGGGCGTTCTGCGCTTGTAACTTGCGTTCGTGCGAAACGTTTATTTACGTTGTTTGTTTGTTTGTTTGTTTGACAGGAGACTGCTTAAGCTCGACCCGGATACATACAGTCCCTATTACTATTGTAGTTAGCATAACAGGCATGATTGAGGGTGACTATTTAGTGCGAACGTTTCAATACATGCACGGAAAACTAACCGCAGGCAGGTAACCTCAATATCAGAGTACATATGTATAACCATTGTATGCCTACTCGGGCGCACATGGCTGCAACCTTAGACAAAGTTATGCTGAATAAAATCAATCTTCATCTGGATACATTATTTATGAAGAAACGACATCAGCAAATGAAGAACACACAAGGTGGGATTGGTGTCGAATATCCGCCCGCCCCCGAAAAAACTTTGAGGATGCTTAAGCATCGGAGTCAAACACGATAGCGTAATTGGGACCCGTTCACACTGCCTTGTCATTCACTTACCATGTTGGGCTTCTATGTGGGCTTCTCAGTCGAAAAGAAGCGTCATTGCCTCTGGAACTGTTCCCTTCTATCCTAGGGTGTGTACTGAAAGAATAGTTAGCGAGGGGCCTGCAGTACGTAATAATTTATACCTTTGCGAAGTAGCGAAGTACCCAATACACCTCTGTAAGGCGACACGCGCGCCTACGAAGACGCACTCCTTGATGAGGCTGTGGCTGATGATGTTGGTGGGTAAATACGACTGAGCACTTCGTTATGAGTGGGCCTTTATTCCATCCACTCGTTGCGTAATTCACATATGTAAGACGCCTGGTGCGAGCCTACGCTTCTGATTCGCAATATTACATCTGGTAACGAAACATTTGGCGCTAAAAGGACGCCTGTATTTTTTTCCTAATCAATTTCAAGCAATCGCGTAGGTATATGAGATATAGCACCCGAGTTCGACGTAGAATGCCTTGGTTAGATGCCGCATTGAACCTATGGTTTTTATTCTTTGCACCTATCAAGATTTTTTTCGCAGCGTTAATAATTGGCATGAAAATCATGGCCTTCTGAAATGTTGCACCATTTGTCATATTTTGCCCTGACAGATACTTATCACCATTTAGTGAAGTTTCCAGGCCTGACATACGTTATGATCGCAGATCGCTTACCAAGATTTGAACTTTTTCGAATTTCGGTTTTGTTATCTTCTCTCCTTCGGCTTTCGCACGACGAGGGAGTTTAAAATTTATACCAAATGGAGTGTCTGAAAACAAGCACACATGGCATGAATTTTGATTGTCTGAATAATTAGAACTTTTAAGGTGCGGGACTCTGTCGTTCTATACTGTTCAGGCAGCGAAAAAAAGAAATGCTGACAAAAGCTTTTAAGCGCACATCCTTAACGACATGATTAGCGCTTTCCTTTTTTTCAGACTAGAAAACTTACCTCGCACAGAAAAGCGCTCAACTTGGCACGTTTTCACGGCTCATCTGTTTGAGCCGATAAACAAGGGGAGATAAAGCAGCCGAGTGTAGACCGAGGTAGAAAGGCTTCAAGAGCTGGCATCGCGCGAATCAAATCGGTGAGCGCTTTCTTCACTTTTTTGTTTCGCCCACTCGAACCAGCCCCGCGCTGAGCGGCCGGAGAGCGATTTGCATCGTGACAAGTGCGAAACAAAAGTTTTCCGGGTCCCCGGCGGCAGTACCAGGGATGCGGCGAGCTGGGTGCGCCGAGCAAACAAAGCTAAGCTAACTGCGTCTCGGTGCCGGAAAGCATTTGGCCGTAAGCACCTTAGTCCAAAGAACCGTTTCGCTCGCTCCGCGAATACCGAGAGGCGCGCAGGCTGCGCGAGTGCATTTCGATTCGAAGGGCCTCTCCAGCGGCACCGTGTCGTCTTGTTGGGAGGCGGCATGGGAAGACTTTGAGGAGCACGCTAGGCGGTGCAGCTCGACGTTCGCCGCTCGCGTTTGCTGCTGCTGTTTTTGCTTTGATCCAGTGCCCTTCTTTGAGTCCAATGTGAAGAAGGCGCGCCTGAATGCTATACAAAACGGATGGGGAGAACGAACGGCTTAGGTCAATGCTGTCTGCCTGAGTAAAGCTCAAGTATGTCCGTGGCGGCGAAATAAACCGGGTTTTGTTTGTGGAGCTCATGGCTCTCTCTCTCATATATATATATATATATATATATATATATATATATATATATATATATATATATATATATATATATATATATATATATATATATATATGGCACAACGGGAGCGTTGTCAACAAGGATAAATATATTTATCCTTGTTGACAATGCTCCCGTTGTGCCATATCCCATACCTTCACGAAGACTAACTGGCCCATTGAATTATTACTCCCACTATATATATATATATATATATATATATATATATATATATATAATGAGATCTAACAGACAATAATGCCAAGGAATGTATAGGGGAAGCTCTTAAAACCAATTTATTGTAAATAGGAAGAAAGAAAAGTGTGGGAAAAAACTTGCAGTGAGCAGGCAAGTTATTTCCTGCTCACGGCAAGTTCTTTCTTCACCCATTTTTCTTCTTATTTACAATAAATTGGTTTTAATAACATTTACACATTCCTTGGCATTATTGTCTATTAGATCTCATTAGTATTGTGTCAAACACGCAAAAACAAGCCCTTAGGTATACAGTTCTTTCTGCTTTATCTTCAAGGTCAGAGAAACATTAGTAATGGAAGAGCACTTGAAAATGATCTGATACGACTTCAACTTTCAAACGCTCTACGCCTTCATTAGAATCTACATTCCTGGGAAATATGCTGACCCTTATTGCAGCTTAATCTATCGATCCGCAAATAAGACTTTTGATCGGTGCCTGCTGCTCAAATCAAGGCCATACTAGAGTTTTAGAGTTTACCCTCAGCCGATTTTTAAAAGGGCGCATCTCTTGATTAGCTGGGATTACCCAGCCTAATGACGGCATTTAGTTTCTTCGGATCGATTCCCTTTCTGTAATATTAGAGCGATAAAGTTTGCGGAGCCTCTGTTTAATCAGGACGAGTGCGCGTGCCGAACGCATATAGCCGGAAGATTAGAGCAAGCTCTGAACTTTTAACTCCGACATAACTGGAAAACAGGACCCTTTCCGGACGACATTTCAATAGCCTGGTTCTAGTTATTAATACTGAATTGCATTAATCTCTGAACTACCACGACCGCAGCTCTGAAGTACTAATGACAACCGCCTGCTTGAGCATGGAAATTCGGATCAACCGGCACGCTAATTGTACCGCTTCAGACTGCCTTCACTTGTTCGCTTCCCTTTCTTCCCCCTCCTAACCATCACGACACACTTTCGTCTTTTCTGCACTAAAATACGTGGACGCCGTTTATTTTATTTTCATCTACCTATCTACCCTATGCTGTACGCCAATCAACGTTGAAACTATGCACTTCACAGTTACATTGGCCTACAAACCAGTTTTTGAAGGCTTTCTTTTTTTTTGTTGGTCTGTGCCTCTACATATGAGTACCCCTGAGAGAAGATGAAAGGGAGAGAGCGAGAGAGATTCCAAGTAGTCTAGCTGTCTGACTGTTCTGCACGAGGAAATAGGTTGCGGTCATTTGTGCATACGCATCCGAGGACTCTGGCTGCAAGGTTTTCATCCCCGTTCAGCCCTAGAAAAGCTCTCGTCAATGGACAGCCGTACTCAGATCGTTTCTTTGTACACATAGACGACGATGCCGGCTGATGACGCGCGTGTATCACGTGACTACCACGGCGAGGCCTTTTCTCATCTGTGCCCGCGCTGCTCGTGGCATATTTGAGTGCTCGCGGGTATAGAGAGAGATTTGTCCACGTCTGCCTGTGCACGCGTGCTTGTATACTTCATTTACTAAGCTCTCATTCATATCAACATAGTAATTTATACACAGCTATCGCTCAGTGTTTCACTTTGGGCAAAACTGCGACCTCAATTATGTTCTGTGAATGCACTCCCATTTATTAAAGTGATTTCAATAGAATAATACATACACCTAAGAAAGTAGTATGTGAGTTCATCTTAGTGTCTTTAATCACAAAATATTGAGTGATTAAAGTGATATTGAAAATACGACGTGCCATATTCTGACCACTCTCTGTGTACCTCTGAACTTCCTTTGCGCAGGTGCGAAGTGCGGTCGGGGCCAGAGTTCGTACTTCGGAAGTACCACTTCTTCGATGACTCCAAGTTCCATATGGTACAGTTCTTCTACCTGGACAGCTCGTGCACGGTTCCGGCGTATGCGCTAGACGGCTGGGGGAGGCTTGAGCTTTCCAGCTTGTCCTGGGTGGTGCCCGGGGCTACCGAGGCCGAGGCTTCACTGTCCCACCTCAACGTGATAGCCTACACTGCCGAAGTGGCCGAGCGGCTCAGTAGGGCAGTCAACAGGTACGCAAACAGCTTTCATGACGCTGCACTTGTGCGCGCCCGTCGCTTATCATCCACGCGTAGACATCAGGGCGTGCGGGTGTACAGCAAAGTGTTGCGCACGAAACTGGACCATGCACTGCAGCTGCAGTTTTGTCATGGCAGTTGCCTCAGCACGGATTTGTTTTGCAAGTATATGGAGGCCTCCGCACTTCCCAAACAAGTTTCAGTGCAAGAATGGTCTAACTTGCATCGGAACGCCTCAAACAAACACTTGGTCGCAGCAAACTGTAGTATTTTCACAGCAGTTATTGTATATAAACTGAAGCAACAGCCCCACTTGTCAAGTATGGTTTATCTTCACTGAACATTAATAAACAAGGCGTTTTATGCGTGTATCTCCATTTTGCATCAATATGCATAGTTTCTGCGAACATTCGCGGAAAGAGACCTGCAAAAATAAGAATAAACGTGTTTGCGAATAGCTGTGCTTCTCGTGGGGGCATTGCAAAACACAACTCTGTGTTTTGTGATATTACTCAGTGCATTTGCACCAAGTAAAATTGCAGGGCTTGCAAATAAATAAAAACTTCCATTTTGTTTGCCAGGTATCTTTCTAGATTAGGTTATGACTAACTTCGACGCGGTGAAAGCGCCTCTATCACACAAACTTGTGCGTTACAGAGATGCTCAAGCGGCATATTGGTAGCCAATGTTTGCAATATGATTATCAATCTAGCAAGTGGCAGCCCTGCTTGAGAATACTGCCATTACATGAAAGACCATCTCAGTGTACGGTAAGTATTTATGATGCACAAGAACAACAGCAGAAAGTCAACAAATATTACAAAACTACAGTGGCCTAACTACCGGGTAAGAATCTCCTCAGAGGTGCCCAATCATCTCGTTTGTCCACTGAGGTTTTTTTTCTGAATATATGTGCCGGAAACAGTTGCAGAAAGCAGCTCTTATCTTACTATTGCAACTACAGCTTTTTTGTTGTTATTATTGTTGCTGTTTATTTTGCATTGGTTAGTATGCCTACTCTAAAGAGTTTGATTTAGCTCGAGTAGTTTGGCCAAGTGCGTGTACATGGCAGTTGAGTCGACGTCATGCCTGAAGTCGCTTTCAGCAACGACGAACCGCACTATGCGTTCTCCTTGCGGGCTCTGTTGTTTCTGTTTTGTTTCCGGCACTACAGCGCGCCGCATATCATCTCGTTTAAACGCCGCCTCGCCAGCGTATTAGGGCGCAGCTCCAGACTCGGTGCGTTTGTTTGTGTCGGATGTGGCGCGAATGAACCCGCAGTTTTAACGGGTGTCGACGCAGTCATTTCAGAAAGAAAGTTGGCATTGCTGAAGAGTGCGCACGTAATTATTGTTCGCTTTTTATAGAAATTTAGCACGTTCTTCTTTTCGTGCCCTATGGCATACTGATACTGCTTCTTTTTTGTTCACATATTGGGAGAGAGAGGGGGGGAAGATAAATGAAAAGTAAGGGGCTACGTTGTTATTCTACTTATCAATGCTAATTAATAAGTAATGTTTCGCCCAGTATCGTAGTGTCTATTCATGTATAGAAGTATATAGCCATGTACATAACTCGCCACACCCAAAAAGAATAAACAAATGAAAAAATTTAAATGAAAAACATCTCCATAGTTCTTGCAATAAATTTTAATGCTTCTTTAAGGCGCAGATAACCTGTTTTGAGGCAGTACCTGCAGCAAAATTGTCATTCATATACGTACGTAGCAAGCGATGGTAGCAGACAGGGTATTTCTTACTGCGGTGTTTCTCGTCTCGACAGGTCGTGCCCTGGAGAAATCAAGCGGCCCTGGGAGACGTACCTAAAGTATAGCCTCGTCAGCTTCGTGGAAGGTCGAATTGCAGACAAGCCGCTTGTCGAAGATTTTGTTTGCACAGGGGGCCTGCAGTTTACCCTCAACGAGCTACAGCTGGTGCGTCCTACACCGCCAATTGACCGGAAGTTAATCTTCAGCTTGGAAACTGTGCAACTTTTTTCATTATATGTTCCTTACAAGTTCCTTCAGACTTACGGACACATTCAATACAAAAACTTTCAATTGCGCCCGTCTGTCTTAAAATAGCAAACTTTCTTATAGTTAAATCCTAAGTGTTTGCGTTACGAAAAATTATTGAATAAGCGATGTCGCTGGAGCCAACATTTTAATAAGAGGCCTTGTCTTTGCCCTGACCTCAGGCCCAGACATCAGGTCAACTATGATGTAGACAAGCCCTCTTGTCTGAACTCTGGCTCCAGCGATACTCATTGTTGAACGATTTTCCATCGCTTGAACTTTTTGTTTTCTTTCATGTGTGAATTTTTTAGTTGTCAAACGCATAAATAGAAACAATCGCAAGGATTAATCACTAGCTAAATGTATCGCTAAACACAACGCAGTCCTGGAGATAATAAATAAAAACACTCGCTAGGAATAATCACTAGCTAAATGTATCGCTAAACACAACGCAGTCCTGGAGATGAATAAATTATTGTAAAAACTGGAGATTCCGCAATAAGTTCCAGCTCAGAACTTTCATTCGCTTATCTGTTTCTATGCACTAATGCATGCTCATTTCTGTTAAACCGTTATTTAAATATTCACACGTCCAACTAACATGACTGTGCGATTCTGACGCAGATAACGAGGCCAATGATTCGATTCCATATACAAATTTCACCACTCTGATGTGTGGGAGCTTGCCACAAAGCTTGCTTAGTTAAATCCGTTAGAATAGTTTCGCTTACGTACTACCAGTTTCACCAGAAGGCTTACTATTATTTGCAAAGTTTTTGTTTCAGCGGCAAATTATAAATTGTATATACTTCCAGGTTATCAACTAAAATCGCGTTTCTGCCAATTCCTAAGCTTGGCTGGCTTATATTAAATGGCAATTTAAACCACTCATGCTTTGGGGGTATATCGGCCAGATTAGAAAAGAGATCTGTGCGATTAACGTTCAAGAATTTCTGTAACTGAAAATATATTTGTCAAGAAAGATGTTTTCCTGGGAAAATTCGAGTAACTGTCGGAAATGTCTTCAGCTCGTTGTCAGCCACTCGTAACAGGTGGTTCTGGCGCTTGAACCTTCAATGCTATGAGAAAACGCTCTAATTGAAAAACAAACCTTTGTGAACGCGTGCGTATGCTATTGTTTAAGAATAGCATACGCCAATTAGTAAGATTCCCAAGTCATGCAGTCATAAATACACTAAGACGAGCAGAAAGTGTGAGGGAATATTAGATGTAGCCCCAATTAAGACGCTGTTCCTTCTCATTTCGCGTACGTTACCTACGACGTGCCCATTTTGGCTCGTAATTGAGTAAAGTCTGAAATAAGAGAAGAAAAAAAAAACTCTTGTACATAAAACTGGTAGTGTGCAGGTAACATGGCCACGCCCCGTTCTCTGGCCTCTCCATCAATACGATTTTTATCGTGAGCGGGCAGCAACAGACGTAATAAATGGAGAGTGCAGAAGGGTGTCATTTTTTTTATCTCATCAATACAGGCATATTCACTGCGGTGAAAAACTCTAGTAATAATCAACCACGGTTCAATCACTCTTAAGCTTGTTGGAGACGCGTCACCATTGGAACTACACGTCAGAAGAAGCGAGATTATACGTTCTGGTGCTTAGCCATGCACCCCTACGGGCAGCATAAAGTAGCGCGACCTTCAATCTTCAAAACACCCGACCACTTCTACTACGTTTAAACACATGCGATCGCTATTTGTGCCATAGCAGCCAAGATAGAGCAAATTAATTATTCATTTGTGGTCATTCGTTGCAAACCATTCATGACATTGGTTTGCTCGTTTTCTTAGGGAAGACGTAACACTACTAAAAAGCTTTTTTCTGGAAACTTTATTTTTTTGCTTTGCTTACATTGTGGTTAACAGTGGGAAATCGGAGATTGGCACAAATTAGAGCTGGAATGCCTACTTGCCGATTCAATATATGCACAGGAGTCTCGCTCTCGTAATTTTTCTCCCAGGTGTTATTTTTGATTTGTGGGGTCGTTCGCGGAAACACGCATTGATCTTTCAGCTTCTCATGTTCGATAAACAAGAAATGGATATTGACCACATAGGAACATAATGGAAGCCCACGTGCGTTCTTGACCGAATTCTTGAATAGGCAATATGTAAGAGCGCCTACTCAAAACATAGGGAAGCATGCATGATGCTCCTCGTCCATCCACACTTCGATCAAGTCTCTAAAAATGCCCCAATATAGCACGGTTACGTGCGGTCTTAGAGTTCATAAACAGCGAGCACGGGGTTGTCAAAGCACCACGCGCAATAACGAACAAAATGGCGAGGCACTGGCACGAATTTGCAGGAAACAGTAAGACATGACCTGTGAATACCGATAAGCGTCCTCGAAGTCTGCGACATAGCTGATCTACTTGTACGTTTTTGGCTGCTCTGTTCATGCAATTGAGCCAATAGACCTTTTCCTTCGGCTTCAATTTAAGTCGTTTGACGAGAAGGTTTTCGATTCTTGCTTTTGGCTTTCCAACAAAACAATTGTCTCCACAAAATGCTTTGCGCATGTATGCTGTGCATTGTGACATGCCTGCGTCGTCGAGTTTTGTGCCTGTGATGCACCATGGTGCGTATCATTCGATCTTTCACTGTTTTTATCTGCAGTACTACAATGGGCCCGTACTGCAGTATTCAGTGAAATCTTCGTTAGACCCTAAATTTCTCTCCATAGAATGTAGAAAGGTGTGTGGCGTTAATTATGAAGTCACTCTTGCGCAAGTTAATGCTATCGTAGAATAGATATTGCGATAGCGTATTCTCACTTGTTCTGACTGTTTGCCGCTACGAGCAGATCCGCATCGTGCACCAAGGCCGTCTACCGAACCGGCGCCAATCCGATGCGCCTGCAGCCGAGCTGTACCTGGGCGACATCCACAGCGACGTGCGCAAACGGCTCTCGTATCGGCCTACTTCGTACCAGCCACCGCTGCTCGAAGCTAGTGTAAGTTTCCGCATTTATTTGCATTTGTGCATTGCTCACACCACTTACGGGTTCTCTGGGTTCGCGTAATCAGTATCACCTCCTTCAGGATTCATGAATCAACTTTAAGGATATGCAAGGTCTAAATGCATTCTATATGTAGCAGATGCACCTCAACAGTGAAATTGGCGAAGCTTTCTATTTTTGTTTTCTTTTTGGCATCTTAGCTCCTCGTAAGAACTGAATAAGCTACTTTTTTAACAAAGGCCTGCAGGAAGGTGGGGCAGTGTGAATCTAACGCAGCACAACGAAGCGATTTTTTCTAGCTCTCCACCACAAAATGTGAAGGGGTGGACAAGTTAAGTGTAATGACAGTATGGCGCACCCAGAGGATGGGGAAGTATTCGATTTGAAATTGTAGGGTGTGTCCTCCGCCACACAATGTCAACGTCTGTAGATTTTAACGTTTATTTCATACTTGCTGCCTATATGAAAAAGCTAAGGTGCCATGTCCTTTTTCTTTGTGTAGTGCGAGGAAGAGGTGCAGTAGTGCTTGGTCATCGTTCGCACTGATGGTATTAAGGCAGAGAAATAATGAAGGAGACGCGGCCGGCATAGCATGGAGGCAGACGGCGAAAAATCATAACCGTGGTGTCAGTCGTGACATATTCACAGTGCCCAAGTAGGTGACCTCAGACACGACCTCTATGGTTCGGTTCACAAGACAGTCTTGTTTACCAGCCAGACCACCGCCCTTTCAAGCGACTTCACTCAAACTATTTGGTAAACGGCATTGAAGTCCGCACGAAATCGAATGTTTCATTTTTAAATGCGACGCATTGCATTGCGCACTGCAGGCACTTTTCTCGTATCTATCTATCTATCTATCTATCTATCTATCTATCTATCTATCTATCTATCTATCTATCTATCTATCTATCTATCTATCTATCTATCTATCTATCTATCTATCTGTCTATCTGTCTGTCTGTCTGTCTGTCTGTCTGTCTGTCTATCTATCTATCTATCTATCTATCTATCTATCTATCTATCTATCTATCTATCTATCTATCTATCTATCTATCTATCTATCTATCTATCTATCTCTGGCCGCCTACGTCTAGGTGATATCATGATCACCTTCTTAATTTGAGGTGAACCAAAATTAGGATGGGGGAGCGTAAGATGGTTTGGCTAATATGACTCACTGGCATACTGTGGCAATCCCGTCACGTAAGTCTTCATACCCTTCCCGCCAGACATGTGTGGTACAAGCGGGCGGGATGTGCCACAGGTGATTGACCCAGTTTATATCTGCCCAAGAAAGGCGACTACAGACACAGGTAATTCTAAAGCGATAGCGTTAAGAAAAAACCGACAACGGCAGCGTTGATCCGATGAATGCAAAGAATAAATGTCAGGATTCCAGCAGGAATCTAACCCCAGTATCCACCTTTTCCCTTTTCCTGTGCTGTCCTCTGGTGTTTCGGTAGGGTTTAGTAGGGGCCGCGAGAACAGACATTGCTTCAACGAGGGCATCCGAGACCAGGACGTGTTTCGCGACTTTTCCGCTAGGGAAAGGCGCATGCACCGTGGCATCGTGGAAAAGTCGTATTCTGCGTGGCAATCAAGTATTCTGTCAAAAGCCACCACAGTTATCGAAACCGCTTTCGAAAATACCAAATGCAAACGTAATGTTGGTTAAACGTCAATTGTAGTTGCAGTGCTTGCTGTCTAACTATATAACATGTAGCATGTGTCACGTCAGGTTAGCCTTAATCGTATACTTGAGCGCTATCGATGGACGTTGGTCTACGCAATTCTAGCCAGACTTACCATCATCGGAAGCAATAGTGCTATGTTTCGGCTTGGCGTTTGTAATACCCATGTTGTTATCGGCATCGTTACGCTACTGTAAACAACTGGTTATATAAAACATATGTGACTGTTAAACATATGTTTGAGCGCACAATATTTGTACATATCTTTAGCGTCATTCCGTAGTTTCTCGTTCAATAAAAATTACAACACAGTCACTTTCCATCCGCATGCTTCGCAAAACATCAATTCCCAAAGTACGTGGAATCTGCCTATTTTCTTTTCATTTTCTGAATGCGCAGTGCTAGGCATCAAGTGATCCGTGTACAATGAGGATTTATGATAAGGACCTGTGCGCAATATAAATCTGGATCGATTTCATGTGCACATTGTTCGCGCCACAGTGTGACAGGGTGAATGGTGGCGCAGAAGTTATGTCAGTGGGCTTATTATAAGCGTCGAAAGCACCAAAAGAGAAGCCTCCAATTGGATCAGTCAGTGGATAACAACTAAAAACATTGCTCGTGAATTTCAGATATTTTTTATATGTCTGCTTTCTATTTATATTAAGCCTTGTAAGATACACTTAGACTCCTTGTAATTAACATGATTATTTCTCGTCAGGTGATACAACCCCGCAACAACTACCGAAACTCAATCTGTCTGTGAAGTGTTGGAACATTGGCTGATGCATCAACTTCCAGTCCCAAATGATAAGCACGTCACATACATGGTCAAATTCACTGTCGCCAGCTGTTGCCGTCGGGAAAAAACTCACATTTCTAATTAGAGATAAAATAGCAACTACCGTGGCGACTGCACCTTTATCGTGAAATCGCGTCATTGATACACATATACTAGACTAACAAGAATAAAACCTAGTTCACATTGGTGAATCAGGGGTCACGGTGCTCAGGCTGCTGATCCGAAGGTCGTAGGTTTGCTTACGGTCACGGAGACCGCATTTTGGTAAAGGCGAAATGCTATAGACCCGTGTACTGTGCGATTAAAGCACACGTTGAATAGCACATGGTCGAAATTTGCGGAGCCCTCCAGTATAACGCCCCTAAATCATGCCCTGGTCATGGGGCGTAAAACCCCAAATATTCAAAATAAAATTTATGGACCATCTTCCCGAAGGGAACCATGATGGGATGCTAAGCAGCAGCGGTGCGTGGCGTTGACCCAAGCGTCGACGCGGGTGCTGGAAGAACGGTTTGAAGCGAAACTTGGTGTAGCCTTTACTCGAGTTAACGTTTCTTTGAAACACAAAGACATGGAAGGCAAGTTGGGTTTTGTGTAAGTTTTATCGCAGATAAAGACTGTTCGCTCGAACGCTGCGAGCAGTAGAGAGGGTGAAGCGAGAGAGATGACACACGGCGAGCGGTGACAGGCTAGGGAGAGAGTGACGTCAAAATACGCGCAGTGCGAGGGAAGGTTTGACCTACTTGGCAACGCCCCAACACCTGTGGCCACGGGAGCACGGTACGGATTGAGGGACAGTGTTATACAGGCTAGCCAAAGAGCTTCTTCGCATATAATACTACACGCTCAATTTGAGAAAGAGAAGGCATTGTAATATCAGAGTATTGCCGAAGCTATCACTGACTGTGGGGTAGGACACGACGATCGCAGTGGTTTGCAACGAAGAGTACAGTGACGTGCATAGGGCTTCAGTAGACGTGACTGCAGTGAGTGTCGCCTAACTCTAATTGTTTTTAACTCGCTGATTTCTCCACCTCTGTGCGATACAGAAATAACATTAACCTTCTTCATGGTGCCGGTGCTTGCCAAAACGTGTGTGGTGCTATACTTACCACGAGATTTATAGTTAATGCCACGGGGGCGCACGATGGAGGAGGGCAGTTGCTTCGCTTAGTCATCTAGGGGGGGGGGAGTCTGCCCTATACATTTATTAGATGGGAAGCAGCTCTTTGACTAGCCTGTGTAACCCTGTCTCTCAACACCGGGGAGGTGCCAAATAGGCCACGCCTTCCCTCCCAGTGTCTGCGCTTGACGTCACTCTTTCCCTAGCCTATCGCCGCTCGCCGCGTGTCATCTCACTCACTTAACCCTCTCCACCACTCGCATGTTCTGGCCCACTCCTCATGTCGGCATCATCTCCTCATTCGCCCCTCTCTCCATCTGTAGGCGAGAAGAAGCCACGGGTAGGCGTGCTGCGCGAGCTCGCGCGCCATCGTCTAGAGTTACTATATATGCTACCTTTAGGTAGCAGAGTTGCGCCAAGATACGCCATCTTAGGTTCAAATGTCTTGCGGGAAAGCCATTCACCACCCTCCTAGGAGCAACGCTAGCGCTTCAAAGTGCTACATAGTCTCTCAATATTGAGGGATTATGGTACTAGCGTTGATTTATTTATTTTTTCGCTTTCTTCAATTTTTTAAAGCATGAATGAAACTCGGTTGCTCCGGTCACACCCAGAAGCCTACATTTGATGGATATGTTCGTGGTATGCAATAATAAAACAAAGTCCGTAGCTCGTTAAACCAGTGAGATACATATTTATAGTTGGTTACACTAGCTTCGCCTTTAACGCTGTTTTCCCATTTACAAATATGAAATTATTTTTGCACTTTTGAAGGCAATCAAACCAGTTTGGGATGAAATTTTTTCGTCATTCGGACTCATTCGTTAACTGTGTGAGGGAGCCAGGTGTTTTTGTATCGCCTTCAACGGAATCGAGCTGAACAGCGATCGAGAGTGCCCGTGCGACGCCCATATTACGCACGGCTCTCTATTGCGCTCCTATTACAATCGCGGCTCACGACAGCTAATGTGAAACAACAGCTGATGTCAACCACGCTTGATCTGCCCGGAATCATCGTAGCGTTGGCTTCTCCGCAGTGCATTTGAATCACTTATAACCACGTGATCTTGCTCGGCGAATAGGAGCGCTGAAGTCCTGGAAGTCCTGTAGGTGAAGCGAGCGGCACCCGGAAAACAGTGGCACAACTCTGCTACCTAAAGATAGCATATACAGTAGTAACTCTACCATCGTCTAACCCAGCCGTGGTGCCGCAGCGCCGCTAATGTGGACAGCGTGCCGATGATTGCCGCGCGATCATGCTGACGGGTGGGACGCCGTCAGGGCATGTTTCCCGCTAGTGTGCGGGTCCCTTTCCCGGCCTTCGCCGGCATTGCGGGATAGCGAAGACGATCGTGTTCGTCAATGCCGACGTCACGCCTGGAACACCGACGAGGCGCGAGCCAAGGAAGCCGTACGCAAGCGGCGGCAATGAAAGACCAACGACACCGACGAGGTGCCAGTGAAGAACGCCGATCGCGTCGTTCGAGAATAGAGATGGTGCGCGAGTTACACCGTCACCCCCGGAAAATCTTTTCCGGCCTGTGCCCAGCAATCTGACGTCATTTCCGGCCGGCCGACTCTCGGGGAAGCCGCAGCGGCAGCGAGCGCAGCGCGGGCGGCTTGGTGACGGTTCGGCGGCGTGGTGTTGACGGTGTTTCGCGTTTGTTGCTTTCCGTTGTTGTTTTGCGGCAATTTCGTTTCCGTGCGTGATGCTGGAGTGATGCGACAATGCCGAATAAGTGTTGTGTACCCGGATGCACCGGCAACTACAAAACAGGAAAAAAGATACAAGTGTTTTCCTTCCCTAAAGACGCCGACGCTCTCAAACAATGGCTACGCGCCATTCCTAGGAAGGACTTCGTGCCGACTTCGTGCACTAAGGTAAGAATTTGAGATGCCACTGTTCTTAGCTTGTCGTTGCTTGTTCGGGTAGAAATCACCTATGATGGGAAATACTTGAGCGTGTGGCCGCCGGGCCTCGCGAAGCGCTGACGCCAGCAGTTGATGAGAATCGCCCAGAAAGGCACGTTCGCAGCAAGGATGGTCAGCTGCGCTTTGTTCACTAACAGTGCCGTGGTGTCGTCCATTCTTGCAAGCTCTCGGTGGAAGCGCTTCGTGGAGTGCGGTGACATCACGCTCCCGTGTTTCCTTTCATGTTGTTTGTACCGCTTAGCGCAGCGCTTTTATTTAGATGCTTGCGAAACGTAGGTAGACTTTGTTTTAGCTACACGGACTGTAAACACGGTCATGCAAACGGGAGCGCATTTTTTTCTTTTGAGAAGTGGCGTCTCAGACGTTCTTGAAACGTTTGTGCAGGTGTGCGCGGATCATTTCGACGCTTCATGCATCGAGACGACGACATCGTACACGGATCCAAGGACAGGGAGAGTTATTGAAGTTGCACTCCCAGTACCACGGTTGCATCCTGGATCTGTCCCAACGGTATTTCCCGGCTGTCCGTCCTACCTATCAGTACGAGACCAGAGCACGAGAGAAACCCCTGACGCCAAGAGGAGCCGACAAGAAGCCTCCCAACTCGCCCGTGCTGTAGAAGAGTCGCTGGCGTCATATGAAGCGGAGCAAGAACGAGACCGGTTTTCGTCCCTCGAAGAACTAAGGGCTCGCCTGCAAGGGGTGTCAGTGTCTCCGAAGTGGACTGTGATTCATAAAGAAGAGTGCTCCATGTTTTTGAACATTATCGACTATCGTGAACCTTGTTTGAATGCGTCATTGACCGTGTTTGCAAACCTTGAAGTCTTTGCCTGCTATCAAGGTTCACCAATCAAGAACCTTGGTAGCGCTGTTGTACCAGACTCAGTTCAAAAAGTAAGTTCCTTGTTGGAAATTTTGAACAACCTGTCGATGCTGTCTGAGGAGCGCTGCACTTATCGCCACCTGGCTCAAGCAATACATTCCCTTCTGGACAAATTGGAAGCCAGCATTGATGAAGGCAAGAAAGAGACGGTGAACTTTATGAAGGAGCAGCTACTACTCCTTTCTGCAAAGCGCATTCAGTATAGCGCACAGGTGATGGTCTTTGCATGCATCTTGCGTACAATATCACCACATGCCTACAAGTTCCTGAGAAGCACAGATGCACTAACTTTGCCCCACCCAAGCACTATTAGAAATGTGTGCTCGTCTATTCAAATGTGCCCACAAGTTGATTCTTCTGACGACACTTTCCTTCAGTATGTGTCTCAGAGATTCAAACATCTGCAGGCACATGAACACACTGTGACGCTGATGCTTGACGAGATTTATATCAAACCTTGTTTAGATTACAAAGGTGGGAACATATGTGGCGCAGCAGTTAACTCCAACGAAGCGGCCACATTGGTGCACGTGTTTATGATACAAAGTTTGCTGAGCGCATTCAAGGAGGTGGCGCACATTCTTCCGGTAAAAGCCTTACAGGGTGAAGATCTTCATTGCATGCTGAAGAAGGTGATCTTGGGCTTAGAAGAAATTGGATACAGGGTCATAGCCGTTGTCTGTGACAATAACTCGCTGAACAGGAAGGCAATGAAGATGTTTCTGCCAGAACCAAAGCTTAGCCCTGTTTACCCGCATCCGGCAGACCCAGATCGGCCGTTATTTTACGAGGTGGATGCTGTGCATCTATTTAAATGCATAAGAAATAACTGGCTCAACCAGAAAAATGCTGGAACTTGCTTTTTCTACCCACGCTTCGAGCTTTCGAACAATGAAGTTCATCCCGAATGCAAGATGACTGCTTCATTTAAGCATTTGAGAGATTTGCATAAAGAGGAGTCACCCCTGCTTCTGAAGTCTGGGTATGGCTTGACGTCAAAAGCTCTAAATCCAAGCAGCTTTGAACGACAGGACGTCAAACTCGTACTGCAGGTTTTTAATCCGCACGTAGCCGAAGCCCTGGCCGCTCGCAAGGGTCATACTGATTTTCAACATGCTACAGCAACCGCCGAGTTCATCAAAATAATTCTTCGTTGGTGGAGCATTGTAAATGTAAAGACACCTAGTAAGGGCTTCCATCACCGTAATGTTTACGAAGAGCCCATGTCAAACCACACAGATGACCCAAAGGCAAGCTTTCTAAGCGCTTTTATGACATGGCTCGATGTGTGGGAATTTTATAGGCACGACACCGGAGTACTTACCCAGGAGACATTGAGTGCCTTGAGGCTCTCTGCTCAATCCCTTTTGGCATTGGTGAAGTACTGCGTTAGTGAGCTTCACTTTAAGTATATTCTGCTAGGGAAAGTCCAGACGGATACCCTCGAGAGTCGCTTTGGACAGTACAGGCAGATGGCTGGTGGGCAGTATCACATATCTGTTCGCCAGCTTTGCGAAACCGAGGGAAGGATTCGCCTTCAAAATGCCCTTCCAAGGATGAGCAACGATGATCTCAGAGGCATCGAAGAGACGGACAGTGTCAGGGATGCGGGCACTTCTTTTAGTGTTCATGTTAGCGATGCTGACCTTGATGAGCTCAGAGCACAAATGCCGGTGATTGGTTATGTTGGTGGGTATTGTGCACACGCTGCAATGAAAGTTCTCAAGTGTGAAAGCTGCCAGAGGCAGTTAGTCGTTACCCGAAATACGGCCGAAACAGGAGAGGACACCCATTCTTTAATCGCACAACTGGATCGGGGTGGCCTCAAATTTCCTTCTGCTCTTGTAATCACAGTAGTTATGTACACGGAGGTTGTAGTTAGAAAGCTCATGACGGAAAGTACCTCTACCCAGTTTCTCCATGGGCCGAACCAAAAGAATGTCGTTCGGCAACTTACACTGGACTCTCTGCCAAGGCTTGAGGACATAGATACGTGTGAAAACGGGCACACCTACGAGCTCCTCATCACATTGGTTGCAAACTGTGCAGCAAATATAATGCTCAACAACTTGTGCAAGCAAAGGAACGATCTTTTACGCATTGAAAAAGATCAGAAGGCGAAAAATAGAAAGGCCCGAATTTTTCTTGGAAAGTAATTTTCCAAGCGTCGCGTCTTTCTCTTCACATTTATTCTTGTGAAACTGCACAGAGTGTATTTGATTGCATGTCATGACTTGATTTCCTTGGTATACTTCTGCCTTATGTAAAATGAGCCTTGTTTCCAGTTTTATATCTCTTTACAAGTTGTTAGCTTTTAAAAGTGCTGTACTTTTTTCTTTTTTTTTAACTCGAACTGCCTCGGTGCCTACTGTAGCAGTTGTACAGTCCGTTTTGGTACCTAAGCTGTGTACACTTTCCTTGTGCACTCTGTGTACAGACATGTTGTGCACCGTGATTTGTTTTTTCTTAGATTTTTGTTTGATTTTTTCCCTAGGACATGCATCTACCTGTGGCAGTACAATTACTTTTCTTTCTGTCATTTATCATGCTGTGGACCACAATTTAGTCACCAGTGTTCTTATGTATTGTATTTTTTGGCAAGTGTTTGAACCTGATACCTTGTGTTGCTACTGCTACTATGATAAACGAATTGTATGTTTTCCTCTAACCTACAATTTAAATGAAAGTGTGCTTTTTCTGTTCCAAAGCTCGGGGATGTTTTTGCTGTTACAATCTGTTTTGTTTTGAGTTTTATGTGGCAAGATATTGTGTTTTGTACTTTTGGCATATTTTCAGCATTAAGGGCAACATCTTGTGTTGCCTGTCGTCTGCCTGGACCGAGAACAATGCGCACTGTGATATTTGTACAGATGGCGTCTGGCTGTGATAAATAAATATGCATTATACCATTCACGATATTCATTATTTCTTGATACCTTGATAAGTTCCCCAACCGCGGTGGCTCAGTGGCTAAGGCGTAGCGCTGCTGAGCACTAGGGCGCGGTTTCGATACCCGGCTGCGGCGGCCGCATTTCTGATGGACGCGAAAAGCAAAAACGCCCGTGTGTACGAGATTTCGGCACACAATAAAGATTCCCAGGTAGTCAAACTTGATCCTGAGCCCTCCCCTACGGCGCGCTTCATCGCCTGCGTTGCGTCGGCGCGTTAAACCATACAATCAATTGATACCTTGATAAATCGTGCGGACATGGTGTCAAGGCACCTCGCCCGAGTCGGTAGGCGTGAAGGGCGCTCGCGGCAAGCGCTCGCGGCTGGCGCAGCCACCCAGCGAAGGGCGGCCGGCCGGCCGGCGCGATGTGACGTCGTCGACGTCACGTCACGTGACGCGCAGGCCTGAAAAGCTTCCGGGGGTGACGGTTACACCGACGAGACGCGAGCCAAGGAAGCCAAGCGCAAGCGTCTACAACGCGTCTCTCTTCCCGTGTCTTCGCGTTTTAAACAAACGTTTCGTCCAGTAAACGCTACACTGATTTTAGCTTCAAACCTTTCTTCCAGCACCCGCGTCGACACCCGTTTCAACCCGGTCAACGCTGTGCACACCGCTGCTGCTTCGCATCCCATCAGGGTTCCCTTTGAGCAAATGGTTCATAAATGTTTTAATAGAAAGGAGGAGTGCTGCGATAAACTTTCGCCCCTCCCTCCACCCTCTGAAGTTTAACCCTGCTCTCACCCATGGCTCGTGTGAGAAACCGCCGCTTGTAATTCAACGAGACGTGATCATAGCGTAACGTGCTGACTGCTGTCAAACGTCCATGCGGTAGTTCACCTAGCTGTTCATTTCCATTTCTGTGTTAAGCTAGCTGTCCACCACGTAGGCGACACTGAAAATGAATACACACTTCACGCTTTTCAACAGTTTTGGAGACTTGTTGTCGCTGACTATCTTTGTATAGCTGATAACGCCAATGGAACACAATATTCGCCGTGAACTTTCCAGCATATATAAAGCTTTTTGTACCGCTATAGTTTCCGAATGAACACCCAATTGCAAAGTGTTTAGTTCCTCTTCTATACATATACCAATTATATAGGTGCCAGAACGTTTTACAAATATAAGGTGATGCGCTTGCATAACTAAGTACATTACCGCCAAGCACTGTCACATACGCACAAGGGAACTTTTTGCCCCTTAAGCTGCCGCTAAAATTTTTGAAACTGTGGAATCTTACGTATGACGGTTTTAGGCTTATCATTTGGGCGCCTAGAGTGATAGTTTCTCGGTAAGGAGTGACTGGGTGACTGCGATCATGATGAATAGAGGTGCTTTTTTGTGTATTGGTCATTTTGGGGTAAATAATTTGAAAATATGTCCTGTAGACAGCTATAATTGGAATACAGCACTTGTGAGAGTTACATATCAACTCTGGTAACCCAGGCTGCCCTAACTAAATACAAACCATGAGAAAAAGCGTGTATGGCGTCGATTTCACCAATTTTTGTTTCACTTCCGCTGGTCCCGAAAGCTGGGTGCTAGTCTACAAAGATACATGGTGGCAAGCGTTCCACTCGTGGTGCAAGCGCAAGTATTTCCGACAAGTTCAAGAAGGCAGCTATATCACAGTAGAAGAATGAGCCTTTTCGTTGTTAAGACTTCGCGAACACAATGTTTATCGGCAGCAAAAAAACAAAAACGTTTTGAAGAGCAACTGTGTGAATCGTATCGTAGTTTTTTTTTCGTAGCAATATATCCGTTATCGTATGGACGAACATGCCTTGTAACCCTGAGAAGATCACTGACGAGAACAGGGGTGGGGGGGGGGGGTTTCGAAGAATCGAGCTAACGCTTTCAGCTAGTGGCCTGAATATACTAAGAAAAAAAAAACTGTTTCGATGTTTGAAAAACGTTGTATTATGCAATCATGGCATGAAAGTTGCACCTTCTTAGGAAACTATCAGTTTAAAATTTTTCAAGGCCCCACGATGTATACAAGTCACGGCAGCATTAAGTCCTCTCAAGAAAACATCTCGTAGGGAATCATGACCAGTGAGCGAAGCTTTGAGTATCGTATCGGTGAGTAACCGTACGTTACCCAGGTGCTGCTCCATATAATGTTAATTGAGTGACAAAGTGTGTACTTACATGTGAATTTATTTCGGCTTTCAGTTGTCTTGGACAATTGAGGATTCAGGGAATTGCTGCAGTGGAGGATATGCCTCAAAAGTGAATCCGAAGACCGGCCATCTTACCGGTGGCAAGACACCATTTTATTATAAGTATATAATTTGTTGGAACATAGAGTACTCGGCGTGTGCCTTGCGATGCTTCAACATCTATGCATATTTTAGAAGAGATCAACTCATCAATACTTGATTGAATAAGTTATTTTTGCCGGGAACAGCAATATCCTAACTTATAATTAGCCTATGTCTCCGCTGAAATCTATTGTAAAAGCTTTCTGTGTGCCTCACATATGGTTCGACTAAGGCAACGGTTCTATACCATGACCACAACAGAAGACAAAGGCTAGGTCCTTAGGAGCTTTGTCCTTAAAAATATAATGTACATAGTGTACCAACGGTGAATTTCAAGCAGTCCGCTTTCTTTCGATTGCAAGCAGTGTAAAGCTTTAACGCTAGTTACGACGAATACCGACTGTAAAGGGACTGACAACCAGCTAGAGTATGACTGAACCCTTGTGGAAATACGTAGAAGTACCGTGAATTTGGCAATCTCAATGAAGTTTGTTGTTGTAAAGAGGGTTCGACAGACACTAAAACCGGTACCGCACGCAGCTTGGAGGATAAGACTTCGTATGGCACGAAGAAGTCGTTCGGATTGCTGTGTATAGTCTGCTACTGAGCCGCATCATAATTCATGATAAAAATTAAATTACTTATAATATTAGTCATCACTGTTCAAATATATGGTTACTACGAGGTAAACAAAAAGGTTGACACGGCGTGTTCAATTACCAAGACTGCCTGCGTGACTCATTACTCCCTCCTAGCTTTTTCTTCCTCTATGAATGCAATGGAACTTGCTCATAAATATATGGCTATCAGGGGGACGGGAAATGCACATGTGCTACATCTGAGATGCGACTTACTTGTTCTACTGTAGCTAATTTTATAATACACCATACTAAGGATCTATCTGCTCCAATAAAAAGCTTCATTCACTACTAGTGTGTGATGAAGTACACAGTCAAGAAATGAGACTGACCTCAGTAGCGGAAATCGTGTGTCTGCCATAAACGGCAACACTTTTTCGTCGTTGCGTTCATATGTATGTACCGTTTCGGAAAGCTTCTAGGCGTGTGGGCGCACGTAAAATGATAATTGCACAAGATTTTGAGAAGCAGCCAGCGTTCCACGTTTTACAAAGCTACACACACAAAAAAAACAGCCACGGAAAGCCGCAAATTACCAAAAAAAAGCGCTTCTCGCGTTCCCTTTAAATCATCTTGCAGAATATACACAACTGCGTGTGTTCGCACTCTACGAGAAAAAAAAAGAAGAAAAGCAGTGCGAGAGAACGCGCACCAGTGCATATCTGGCGTCGGCAGTGGCCACCACAGGGATCCACGCGCTCGCCCTTCAGACGCACGTTAACAGGCACGCGTTTCAGCCACAGTTTCAACGTGAATCCGGTGCGCAGCAGCATGCAGGCGCATCTTGGCAAAGAAAAGCAGGCCGCTTGAATCCGGTGAGACGCCGGATCGCGTTCTCCCGGGGGCCCCTTTAGGAGCTCCGAAGGCGGCTGCATAAGCGAGGCCGGCCGGCACGCGCCAGAGACGGCGAAAGGGCCATTAATCGTGAGCCGAGCTGCTTGACGGAGCCTCGCCGTTCTCTCCGGACAGCCCTTGAGTCACTCTTTGCTCGCGTAAGTGCTAATGGGCAATTTACAGTGACTACTGTGCGCCGTGCGCGCTCTCTGAGTGAATTAGCGAAGCTGGGAGGTTCTTCGGGCCTGATACGCGAGCGGTTGCGGGAACGTCATCGTCGATGTGCGCGCTCTTTTGACTCGTCGTTGCAGTGGCGCGCGTGACTACTCGGCTAGTCTTTAGAGGGAGCACGACAAGACCACCGAATGTGCCTTCCTCCGATGCAAATCGCGAACGCCGTCTCTTGCTATATTGATTTTCTGAGCAGCCAGTGATACTGAAACATCTCGAGGACATAACTAAAAGGCAACTTCTAGGCAGGCAGTGCTGCATTCAAGCCAGCTGGAGCCAAGATGAAACTACTCCTTTAGGAAAGTTTATTGACTCCCTTTTTACTTTCATTGCGATAGCAATTGCATATACACTCTCGGCTGGGTTTTGCTGCCGGCGTGGTCGTCGACGTCATTCACCCTATGTGGTATACGCATTTACATATATATATTAAAACGCATGAAAGAAAAACAATCCAGAAAAAGACTCCGGCGCACGGAATCGAACGTCTGACCTCTTGCTTGTGAGGGCAAGGTGTTAGCCACTGAGCCACAAAGGAGCATCTCCTTCAACGTTGAAACGGCAAGCTCTTTATATCTACTACTGACTGCTGTCGATTGCCATTTCGGAGGAACTATCGTGTTTGTTTTCAGCATTACCAGCAAAATGGCACAATGAGCGCGCGTCGCCAGATTGTCACGGCGTGGCGGCGCGCGCTCTCCTCTCCCATGCGTACTTTTCCCCGCAGAGAGGGAAGGGGGGAGGATAGACGATCACGCGAACACTCGATTATCTTGCAGGGGGAAGAATCGTACGCCTTGGGCTTTCACCGGAACGATTCTGTTGTAGTTACCGGACCCTTTTCAGGCACAGCGAAGTAATGACCGAGACACTTATTTGCGTTCATCTGTACCTGTGAGTACGTTTCATCCGCCATGTGTACATGAGAAACGTTGGACACTTTTAGATGTGCTTGCCATTCTTCGCGTGACGGCCTTCCGATTTGTTGCTATCGCGTTCATTGCTTCGCCACTGCGGCAAAGCTGCGACTTTTTTTTTTCGCCTCTGCTTGTCTTTTTATGGTGGTAGTTGCTCACAAAACCAACAATTTGAAAGACATTACTTCAGACGCCCACTCGCTTAACGTCTTATGTCAGCATCTTCGACAGCGTAGCGCAATATGACAAGTACAGCTAAAGCAAAATTCGCTTCATCCAGAAAAATCATTTCGTGGAAATCTTCTCCGGTGTGGCTGAAAGCGTCGTTGCAGTAACGCCATTCGCAATAGTGTATCGAAATTCACGCAGCTGAGCCCTTTTATTTAAAAAAATCACCAGAAAAACACGCTAACAGGAAGGCTATAATCTGGAGATCTTGACTGATTTAATTAGTCGGGCCTCTAATTGACTTGTAATTGCGAAACTAAACAAACTGAGTGCAGCCTATAACGGCCTCAGTAAATGTTTAAAAGTAAAAAAAAGAAGGAGAAAAAATCCAAGGCGTAAAAAAATTGCCGGAGAGATAATTAAGGTTGTGTGAGTCAAGGTGGGTTGCATCTTCATTATTCATACTACCGCTAGAAGAAGAAAAAGAAAGAGAACGCATTTTCGATTCACACTGCTCTCGACAATGGGGATCCTATTGCTAAAATATGTTTTTTTTTCTACTTCCCCGTGCCTCGTTCTTTTCTCTGTCCAGGGTAGAGCACGGCGTTATACTGTTCGTTTTGTCCTGCGGCCAATGCCTGCCAACTCAGCTCTGTATAGTGCTCTCGAGAGGGTCATACTGCGGTCCGCTCTCTTTAGCCCTCGTTGTCCCTTCGGGGCTAGTGCAGTGGCCGGCGACCTCTTCGACTTATGTCTAGTGCGCTCGTAGTCGCGGTCGCAAGTATATATAGTGAGAGTCTCACCTCAAACGGCGCCGCTATTTGTCTCATAAAGCTGCTTGTGCTCATGCCGCCTTTCGCGAGCACAAAAGCCCCACCGTAACGGCGTGCAATGAAATCACGAGGAAGATCACAGCTGGCATTACCCTGCCTTCATAAAACTATAGAAAAATGAGAGAGCGTTTAGAACTGCGATAAACTGGCACTGACGTCACGGCTCTTCACACAGCCTTGAGCACTCAATTACAAATCCAAGCTGTAGCATGCGGCCGAAGTTCTGGGCAGAGGCGAAAAACAAACAAATATATAAATTGATAGTTATCTACAAAAATTCGTAGTTTTATGCAGCAGCACTGTATAGCACATATGTGAAGCGCATAAGAGCACAAACATGTATTTACTGTCTTAGTTTTTCTTTCGTTTTTTTGTAATTGTGCAGCATATAACCATGCGCATACACAGAAATGCATGAAGTTGTCACTTTCTTCGCATGTACCGTGACAAATATAGGGGGCATTTGTTCCAAGTAAGTTGCAAGCAGTTACACCTCGTATCACAACATTGATAATAATCTAGTGTTAGCGTTCTCACATTCCCCAAATCAAAGAAAAAGAACTTAAATGACGAGCCTCCTTGGCATTTGCGCTCCGGCCGAGTGCAACGTCTCCCATATGTAAATGAAACCCAGAACCTCTGTGTAGCGAACGGAACTCGTTACGGCCATGCTAGTCAACCGTACATGTTCGAATCCTGTGCGGCAAAAGGTTTTACAGGGTTAACTCACTTTGAGAAAAGGCACCGGTGCACTGGAGCGTTTTGAGGACCAGCGTTCCGAGAGAACAGGGTGCAAGCCACGCGCTCGGCTGCTTCCGCATTCCTCGCAGCAAACCCAGCCGCGAGAGGAGAGGGCGAGCTGACAAAACGCGCGGCTGGAACCTGAGAGGGTTCCTCGGATTTTCTTTGTCTCGGCTATCTGCAATCTGGCACGCGCGAGACGACCCATCGTCTCCAAATTAGCTCGTCACGACGAGAGGGCGAACAATCTCAACCCGACACTTGCTCATTCGTTTGCGTATATCGTTGTCTACAATGCCGCTTTTGGTTGCCTAAGGTTCTTTCTTACTTTAAAAGTCTGTTACGTGCAATTATTTCATTGTTAGTACATCGCGCACAGTGACAAACAAGAAACGCTCGACTGAATTACTTGGCTCCTTTAATGCAACAGGCATAATATAGGTCCGAATACGTTATGCTATTGAACTCCAATTTAGAAAAGGTAAACTTAATCTCAGCTCCAGTCACCAGATTTGGACACAGCTGACATGTGCTCTAAAATGGGTGACATGAAAAATGACGACAATGCCGTGGCGAGCTAACACTGGTGCCGGGCACACAATTCAAGAAGAGGCTGAGAGTTATCACGCCTATTTATGTGGTTCTTTGGGCCAGCTTCCGTAGGCCGATCAAGATACGGCCACCCTCAAGAAGCGCTGCAAATTCTGGTTGACATAAATGTGCACGGCTGAGTCAGTCAGAAAAAGGCATTCATCAGCGCGTACAAATTCAAGGCATGTGACTGATTAGCATAGCACACTTCAGCTAGCACATAAACGCCAATGCGCTCTGGTGCCCACTAGCGTCCAAATATGTTCATCACGATGAAGTGCCGCAGAGCCATCATCACACTTTAATTGTCTAGTGCAGAGATCTGTGCCCTCAGAAAGACGTTTGCCCCGACCCGGTGGTCTAATGGTTATTGCAGTCGACTGCAAACCAGAGGGTTGCAGGATCGAATGTCGGCTGTGGCAGCGGCACTTTCTAGGGAGTCGATGGTGTTGAGGCCCGCGTGCTTAGATATAGGTGCACGTTAAAGAGCCTCAGGCGATTCGAATTTCCGGAGCCCTCCACTACGGCATCTCTCATGATCATATCGTGGTTTTGGGACTTTTAACTGCACATATGACTATGTTCCTATTATTATTATTATTATTATTATCATCCGTAAGGCTTTAACATTCTCAACCATAGGTTACTGGTTCAAACAGTTTGTTTTTAAGATGTGTTAATGGACCGACTGACTATAGCTGCTCGTTGTTATCGTTCAGCAAGCTAACAAGATTAATGATCTGGGTCAGTGATGCTGCTTCACACCTTGCGAGTCTGCCATCACCATGATGCCAAGAGAGGGTGACTGGCAGTTATCGACTAGCCGAGTGAATTGCCGGCAGGACATTTGCTGTTTTTTTAGCTCAGGGGCAGAAGTGCCCCTGAGCTATATAATACACTTCGTACAGAGTTCACACGTGAAACTGAATTCGTGAAGCTTTTGGTACGTGAGTGCTCTGTTTCTTCGAACAACAGGCTTCGCTGATACGTGCAGCATTGAGATTGGACTTAATTATCACTAACAAATTTCAAAAATTTATCGTGCGACGTTTACGTGAATGTGGCCGCTGAAAGAAATCCCAAAAGGAAACTCCTGCTAAAGTTGGCTTTTTTACGATAGGACTCATAGAAAGGAGGAGCCCACTTCATCTAAGGTGTGATTCATATTCGGAGTGCATAAAAGTGTGCGTGTGACAAATTATGCTCCCGCATAGATGTATTTTATTGCGATGGCAATTGTATGGACAATTTCGGCTGGATTTTGCCGCCAGCGATGACGTCGACGTCGCCGTCATTCACCGTATATGTGTATCTATATACGAAAACCCTAGAAAGAAAAATAATCCAGAAAGACTTCGACGAGCGGAATCGAACGTCCGACCTCCGAATTGTGAGTGCGAGGAGTCAGCCACTGAGCCACAAAGGAGCCCCTGCTTCAACGTTTAAACGGCAAGCTACTTGTATCTACCACTTACCGCTAGCCATGGGTATCTCGGGGGCACCTGTTGTGTTTTCAGCATTACCAGCGAGATGGCGCAATGAGCGCGCGTCGCCAGATCGTCACGACGCGGCGGTGCGCGTCCTCATCTCCCACGCCTACTTTCCCTCGTGGAGATGGGAGACTCATCCGTGCGCTCGCTTATCTCGCGGTGGGAAGAGTCATATGTCTTGGGCTTTCACCGGAACGAGTCTGTTGTAGTTACCGGGCGCACAAAAGTCCCTGCGCTCGTTGCACAGTCTCCGCTTGCGAAAAAGGTGCGCTTTTCAGACACATAGAAGTAACAACTGAGACGTTTAGTCGCGTTCATCTACAGAGAAGATCCACGCCGAGGGAGGCGCTGCAGGTCCGGGCGCTGTCAGTCAATGTGGGGTGAAAACTGATTTCTCGAGTGTTGACCCCTCCGCTGTCCCCTTCAACCTGCCTTGAAAACGCGTTGCCTTGCTCGCACGCTGCACGCGTTCTGCACGTGTTTTCGAGAGTTTCGCGTCGCGCGTGGTTATGATGTATACGCTTCTGTCCGCGTTCAATAGGATCGCCGCAATTGAGGATTTTTTCGTGGTAGCAATTTGATAAAAGGGCAGCGTCTGCTCAGCCATGTAGCCGATGTGAGAAAGTTGTAGGAGACGACGCCGTCCTCGTCAGAGCGAAGTGCGTTTCGCAAGTGAAAGACGACGCTGTTTATGACGTGGAGTTAGAGGTAAATACAACTTTCTGTACGTTCATAATTATATACCTGTTTATTTGGTTTGCTGTGTGCACTATGTACTTTGTTACTGGCTGCATCGGTAAAGCTGCTTTTGGTGCTTCAGGTTAAGTGGTTCTTGCGCTGTGACTGCTATTAGTTGGGATACCATAATTTACTAGCACCCACCCAAGTTATCATGCGGTATATACGCAGCACTTCGAAAATAAATGGTCTATTTGGGGCTTCTTTCTTACCCACAACGAAAATTGACATCTATCTCGCGTGTTCTTCCTTGCAATATCACCGTTCTCATCGCGGGTACTTCGAGTTCACGAACAGCGTGCATACCATCATGATGAGGGCCCAGCTTTCAGAGAAACTTTTTGTGTGTGTGTCTAATCTGCAGGGGAAGAGCACATTGCTATAAAGGCATTTTATCTTGGTCACTATCAAAAATGCACTGTGTTGTTCGGGCTGCCCCTGCACACTCAGTAACAACTAGTTCAGTGTATCTGCCAATGGACATGCATTGATTGATTTGTGAGGTTTAACGTCCCAAAACCACCATTTGATTATGAGAGACGCCGTAGTGGAGGGCTCCGGAAATTTTGACCACCTGGGGTTCTTTAACGTGCACCCAAATCTGAGTACACGGGCCTACAACATTTCCGCCTCCATCGGAAATGCAACCGCCGCAGCCGGGAATCGAACCCGCGACCTGCGGGTCAGCAGCCGAGTACCTTAGCCACTAGACCACCGCGGCGGGGCGCCAATGGATATGCAACAACGGCTAATGCATTTTTTTTCTTTTTTTCGTATTTGTCGTGGTCGTGTCCACTCAAGCGGGAGCTTCGCATTTCCAGGGGCAAATGTAATCGCATTGCTGGCGTCTCTAGCGATTCTAAATCAGTTGAAAGCCTGTCATAGACATCGAGGAAAACAGGGTTCTCTTCATCTTGCATTGCTGGGTCATCTTGAGCAATACCTTGCGACACAGCCTGCTCCACGGAATTTCGTGCTGATCTGGCTGCTCTCACAGAATGACGCTTCCACCTAAGCAAAATAAGGTTGTGGCAGAGATTAGGTTGTGCCGTTCCCAACAACGTTCATACGTTGCAGTTTTTTTTCTTTTATTCAGATATTGTACGGTGATCAACATTTAGAATATCTGTAGTGTGCCAGATAATAATATTTGTTTATCATCTTCAAGTATAAAATGTACAAGAAGTCTGAAAATGAGTATACGTTTAAGGGTTTTCCGTGATCCTGTTAGTAACGCCTTACATTAACAAAATAAAACAAGTACGTATATTAAATCAAACTCTATGAAAACATGTACGATGGCGAAATTCCCCATTAAAAAAAACTAGCAAGTTTGTCCATCTGTGTGCACAGAAACTATTCATACGCGAACTTCACAGAGATGGTTAGGTATGAAAACTTATTCATTAAACATTTTGCATTGTCTGTCACTTGAATAATTTTTACTTTGTATAAAAACTATCAAAAAAGCAATGTGCTTATTACTAACCACGTTCCAATCTTACCCTTAAAATGTGGCGGTAGGAAAGTGTCATGTTTGATCAAAACCCTTCTATTTTAGCTTTACTTGATAATTGCGCATACGCGGAACGAATTTTCGCTGAGCTTGAAATCAGGGATCAAGAGTCCCGAGAAAATGCTTTAAAATGCATAGATAGTTATGCGCTTCAGTGCCTATCATACCTCTGCGCCGTTTCTGCGTGAGGTGCACGTTTATTGTAAGCCGCCGAAAACACTGTCGGCACATACGACGGGTGCAGACTTGAGTCATTTTTGCAGTTTCCCACAAAATGTCTGCTACAAATCGTTATCCAAGCTTTTGGCAACCATGCACACACTTCCGTCAGCGCTGCGTATATATAAAAAATATATAACCACACATCACCAATACCACATGTGTACACAGCTTCAACTACTACGTGCCCAACAATATCGAATAATAGTAGCAGCATAAACGTATTTCTTCGCAATTCTTTTACATTGCTCCAAAGAAGGAAGTTGAAAGTATTATGGTAATTTATACTTTTAAGATATAACTCGATAGTTAAGAGGAACGGTGACGCAGGAATGAACACCCGTTATGTTGAATGCATTGTTCGCGTGCTAATTTTTATTACAAAATTGTTTTCTTACTTTTTTGGCGCACTGCTTTAATCCATTCCTGTCGTCTGCTTTTTTCGTACCATCTGTTTGGGAATCGGTAGAACTTCACTGCTGGAGTCGACCCCTTTGTGTTTGCATGGCTATTGTGACAGTTGACGACGCGGCAATAGTTCCCCTCTTTCTGTTGGGGTGACGTCGTGGAACGAGCTTCGCAAATGCGTGGGAGCCGAAGGGAGCGGAAGGGTCGCTACGCGCTACTAGTGTGCGCTTTTTCTGGCAGTGGAAGGGCAAGCGCTGGCGTCGGCGGACAAACTTGAGCGGGTCTCCCAGTACGTTTTGTATGTCATTTGTACGTGAGAAACACGGGGCACGTTTCGATCTGCTTGCTATTCTTCGCGTGACCTTCCAATTTGTTGCTATCAAGTTCATTGCTTTGCCTTTTCGGCAAAGCTGTGACTTTTTTTTTTTCGCGAATGATAAACAAAACATGGCCAGTTTTAGCTCTGAGACCGGCTTTCAACTTAACGCACCAAGAAGACACTTATTGACCACAAAAAGTATCACGTCGCCAAGCGCAAGCGTGTCTTGCACGCTGAACCCTTGTGAATAGAGAATTCGCTGGCAGAGTAGTTGCGAAACTCATTACACTTGATAACAGTGGAGAAAGAGAAGCACATGAGAAAATACACATGGTTCCATGTATAGAGAATAAATGATGCGCTAAAGTTAACTTTTGATAAAAAACTACCCGTTCCGTATTTCACGTAATGGTCAATGGACGTTCCCGCCGTGGTTATTGGCGTTCAATAGGAGCAAAGCACCACTTACTATTCATATTATGATTACAGAATATTCAAGGCTTAGTTGTGCCTCCGGAATTCAGTAATCCGGAATCGCCAATTGTGACCTGTTTTTTTTTAACTATTGCGTCTGATCTCGGCAACATCGCGCGATACACGGAACGACGACGTGCGATGCAGTAGAGCTGCCTTAGTCACAAAGAACTCATCGCGACTGTGCGATTCTTCTATTCTGAACGCAAACTAAACGGTGCTTACACAAACCTTCCCGTATTCTCGACTCATTATTTTGCTGTTTAAAATGAATATAGTAAGAATATTCTTGCAAGCATCACGAGAATTTTCAATAATATAGTTTATGTTAGAATGAGCGCTTAATCCAGCATAGTTCTGTGGGCAAAGCGTCATTACTTGCATTGAATATAATGCACAGCACTTCAACTTGCAGTTTAAACCGAGGTACTCATACGGAACCTGGCCTTCACAGGCAGCAGCTACTACTTCGATGTCAGAGCCAGTATTTAAGGACTTCATTCGCACTGCTATCGCGGCACAGCGAAAAAAACGCAAAACTGTGTGGTGGCACTGAGATTCAAACTTGCGTCCTCAGAGTTTGAAATTCAGTGCCCTGTACCCTTTGTCATGGCACCAACACAATTTTTGCAAGCACGCTTTGTATATTTTCGTTTATCGTATCGTTGCCAGCCTGTCCTTATTGTTTTCACCGGCTGCGCGTGTCACGTCTGGCGTTTCACGACGGCAATAATAAACGCATGTTCACTTCAAGTACCTTTACTGTGAACGAAGCTCTATGCATTGCAGAAGCCTAAACGTCCACATTCACCAAACTATTTTCGCAGCGATAACAGTGTGCCCCGTTCTTCATGATTTTACCTACACTCGGAGCAAACTTGCCTTGATTGATTTGTGGGGTTGAACGTCCCTAAACCACCATATGAATACGAAGGACGCGGTAGTGGAGGGCTCCAGAAATTTCTACCACCTGGGGTTCTTTAACGTGCACTCAAATCTGAGCACACGGGCAAACAACATTTCCGCCTCCATCAGAAATGCAGCCGCCACAGCCGGAATTTAATCCCGCGACCTAATCCTGAGGGTCAGCCTCCCGGTACCTTAGCCACTAGACCACCGTGGCTGGGCAGCAAACTAGACTTATACAGCTCAGTAGCACTTTCGCCGACATTATACGTCGGCCTATGATGTGTGGTGCCCGATATGTGATCTAATTGAACATATGTCATAGTATTGAAAGAAAGAAGTTACACTTACCAAATAAAAGTTGGAAAAGGGGAAAAGTCGTTGCGGTTTCCATACAGAATCGATGTGTATACCAAGTATGTGCAGCACTAATAAACTAAGGCAGGAATGGACTCATAATCGACAGACTGGCGTTATATATATATACCAACTAACCCCCACCGACATTCATACAGTAGCCTTGGTCAGAATGGAATAGAAAAGCAAGCATTGTAATAAAAAGAAAACGTGGCATAATAAAAACTAAAATATTACAAACTATAACTACAAACAAAATTTTTTAAGTGAAAATTTGACGCGGAAGCCATTACTTCAGAATTCTTCTAATGTTTCTGTTTCACTTCCTGTTTATTATCTGTTCAAGATGCACTTGTTTGTTGTTGCCCCACCGCGGTGGTCTAGTGGCTAAGGTACTCGGCTGCTGACCCGCAGGGCGCGGGTTCGAATACCGGCTGCGGCGGCTGCATTTCCGATGGAGGCGGAAATGTTGTAGGCCCGTGTGCTCAGATTTGGGTGCACGTTAAAGAACCCCAGGTGGTCGAAATTTCCGGAGCCCTCCACTACGGCGTCTCTCATAATCATATAGTGGTTTCGGGACGTTAAACCCCATATATCAATCACTTGTTTGTTGTTAGTACTTAAAACTGACACTGAATAGGTAAAACTAAAGCCCGGTTGTCAACTGTTGTACATTTTTGCAGCAATATTAGATACCCAACAATGCGGCGTCGTGTGACAGATGATGAATGTCGTTGTCATTCCAAGCATGCTTAGATAAGCTGTTGTCAAGCGCTGATTGCCTACTCCGTAAGCGAACAAAGGTCACTCTGGTTATTCTCAAAAGTAGACCCGCACTGTGGTGTAACCTTGCGGCTCTCTTCACCCGCACAGTGCATTTTGAGCACTCAAGAAAGACCATGTCCTTGAAGTTCTTTTAACCTTCTGCTGTAAGGCATTTTTTTCGTGTGGAAAATTTGAACTTCGGTACAGTCGCCGCGTATCAAGGAGCACAGCCGAAGCCCGCCGAGGTGATTCAATTACCGGCCGGTGTCGTTGCATCTCGGTGCTCGGCGGTCCAGTCGCGGCCATGTGGGTTGGCGAGAAGGGCACGGCCACGGAGCACGGGCAGCGGGTGCAGTTGGCCTTGTTGGCAGGAGCCAGAAAGCACCAGAGAGAAACCTGTCAGCAGGCCCGCGAGCGTTCGAGCAAAAACAACGCGAGCTCGACACCTGATGCCTCGTCGCAGCCGCTGGGCCGTTCTAATCCGACATGACAAATGCCTCTCAGCGTGGGGATAATCCACACGTAATCCGCGTGACTTGAGGGAGCCGACGCTCGCACGCCCCCGCTCACGCAGCCCTTCACGCGGACTCTGCAGGCCTGTGGACGGCGTCGGCCCAAAAGAATCCCTTGTCTGCTTCCATTTCGATCAGGATCGCTTCTGGCCAGTCGAGCCACTGGGTCTCGCGAACGATGGTCAGCCCACTTGAGGTCGCATGGCGTGGCCCCCATGCCACTAAGCCCAGTTTGTCTGCCTCCAGAAAGCGAACATCCGTCAAGCCGCTGTGCTGAATGCACCGGCTCCTTTGGGCCGAATGAAGGAAAGAAGTAATATCCCGTCAAAAATAAAACATCGCAACTCTCTTACGATGAACTCTTTCCTTTCTCTTTTTTGCTTTCGGACAGAGTCTACCAGGCCACAAGGAGAAAGCTTTCAGACTCATATATACTCCTGCAGTAGACAGTCGATGTTAAACTAATGAGGGAGAGCAGGAAAAGGAGTTACACAAAGCTGCGCCAAATAAATCATCGTTATTGCAGGGACAATGAGAATATAGCGGGACTCTGTTCCCTGCAGGATAAAAAGTAAGCGAATATACGCTGGCTAACTATTTTCTTTTTTTAATAAAGAGCTGTCTCCCTCTCCCTCGAAAGTGCGCGTAAATCGCACCATGGGCGCTCTTATAAAAGCAATACATAACGTTTCATAGTCATTTTTCGACGTTGGTCTTTGAGAGAGGACAGGATGCCAGACTTATTTCAGGAGATCTACAGGCACTGCAAAATAATCACATTACGCAAAGAGCAGTACGTCGTACCTACATCGTTATTCGGATTAACGTGGCTAGGTTCCTCTTGTACACCAATATTTGGGCACTGATTTATACTAACATTTCGGGGCACTAAATTTAATTATTATCCGTTCAGTTTACACAAGACACACCTGAGAAAAAACGGGAAATTTAGGTTGTCTGAAATCGAGCTTACGCCCATGTGATATGTGACAATGCTGTTCTTACTGAGTTCGATAGGCAAGAAGTGAAAATGACGCAAAAGACGGGTGGAGCCACCGCCTTGATATTTTTGCATCAGCACATCAAAACGTCATGAAGATACGCAAAATTATCTCGGATGCATTGAATTGTTAATTTGTAGTGAATGATCAAGCTGTGTTCTCAACCAAAATCGTCGAGAACATTTCCTGTGCCAGGACAGCCATACGAGAAAGCAACGTCATTAGGGCGTGCCCATGATAACGTTTTGAGGGAAAATTACATTTAAAAAGACGGTCATTGTTTTCTCTTTTTTTAGTCATAATGTACTTTTTCCAGCCGAGCGAACAATAAAAGCTACACAAGAAGGGTATGGCAATCTCAACATAATAAGTTGAATAATGAGCGTTCCACTTTTACCGCATTCAGAAGAGCTGCGCCAATTAGCTCTTAAGAATGTGTTAAACACACATGAACACAAGAACTGAATTAGGACGATAACGGTCCTAATAAGTCATTCCCTATCCTAGTACAAGTGACACACTAAGGTTGGGAGTTGTGTTTCCACCGAAAGTAACTATTTTCTATTATTGTCTCGATATTTCTTAAAACGTTTTAATATCTCGTTTATATCAATAAAATGAGTAAATGTTTGGCAAGCTTAAAATTTTTCTCCACCAATAAAAGATATATCTTATTAGATGCGAAGCAGCTCTTTGACTAGCTTGTGTAACGCTGTCCGTCCGTGTCTCCATGTCAGCGCGCCGCACGGCGCTCCCCTTGCCGTAGGTATTGCGGCGGTTCTAAGTAGGTCACCCAGGCCCTCGCAGTGCGCGTTGACTTCGCTCTCTTCCTCGCCTGTCACGCTCTCGCCACGTGTCACCTCTCACTCGCTTCAACCTTTCCACCACTCGCAACGTTCGAAAGCACATCAAGTGGACATTTTTTTCAGCTCGTCTATCTGCGATGGAGAAGACGCCGAAAAGCGAAGCCCCTTCGCCCGCCGAAACATGCACCGAGGCGATTTGTTCTAACCCGGCCGTCGCCGCCTTTGCGAGGGTAAGCAGAGCCGATTGCGTTCGCGAATGGCGACGACGCGCCTGCAAAACCGACGAGGCGCGAGCCAGGGAAGCCGGACGCAAGCGTCGGCAGTAGAAGACCAACGACACCGATGAGGTGCGAGTCAAGCACGTCGATCGCATTCCAGAATGAAGACGGTGCGCGGGTAACACCGGTGAGACGCGAGCCAAGGAAGCCGAGCAAAAGCGCCGACAGCAGAAGGCCAACGCCGGCGAATCCTCGACGTCGTCATCGTCGGCAGCATCTCGAAAGTGCCGGACGCCAATCGCTGTGCCCAACGCTTCTGTTTCACATCCCATCAGGGTACCCTTTGGGAAGATGTTCATTTTTATTCATCTGTTTTCAGTAGTGAATCGCACGGGCACATGCATTGCGAGCGCTATGGTGCGTACGGAACACACAGAGGTGGTCGAAGAGGCGGAGATAGTCTTCCACTGGTCGCGGCATCGGAGGCTGCGGTCGTGATCAGTGACTCGCAAGCTGCCGTTTGTGGCTTTGTGCATGGCCGCATCTCGTGCCGAGTGGCCCGGATACTTCAATCAAGTTATGGCGATAAGGACGGCGGCGAGCTTCGAGGAGCGATGGCCTCGGCGTCATCGTCCTCGTATATCAAACCTGAGAATGCGACTGTCTTCCTCCTGTGGACCACGGCTCGCACCAGCGTCCCGCTCGCAGGCACCCAGGTGGCCCACACCGCGACTCGTGATCTCGCTCTCCGAGCTACAGCCGATTCGGTGACCGCCTCCACCTCCGAGAGCGGAGCGATGACATTATCAACACAACAGCAACAACCATGGGGTGATCGCCTGACCACATTCAACTACATTACACAACATTACAGACTAAACAGACGCAAATACCCCGCACCACATAACAAACTGAAAAAAAAACACAAGCTGTAACTTTGAGATTACAAACAAATACGTACCCCAGCCCGGCAATCCTACGCCTGTGTTATCCAAGCCTCTACCCGATGGACACTTGTGAAGCTTGCGAGGAAAGAGTCACATTGTGGCACATGCTTCGGAAGTGTGCAGGAAAAGTTAATGGCGCCCTTTGCGACGCATGTCCTTACCTAACATGCGTCCCTTTGAGACGCATATTAGGTAAGGACAGCCTCCGAGGCAAATTTATGCTGCTACCACGACGCAAAGGCAGTAGCCGGCCGTCGCCGCAGCTGCGGTCACTGCTGCGTCAGCTTCGCTGCCGCAGGAAGGCGGCAATCACCAGCGATGAGCTGGCTGACTAGCTTTGGGCCGTCTGGCAAGCCGAAGATGCCACGCGGGTCCAACGACTTCGAGCAGTCACCTGAGGCACTGCCATCATGATCGACGCAGGGGGGACAGGGGTTAATCCCCTTTTCCCCAAGGGAGGAAGGAAGGAAGAAAGGAAGAAAGAAAAAAGAGGGGGAGGGAGGAAGAAATAAACAAATAAATAAAGAGAGGGGGAGGAATAAAGAAAGAAAGACAGAAAGAAAGGGCGGAAGGAAGGAAAGGAAGGAAGGAAAGGAAGGAAGGTCAATCAGGTGAGCATCCGGTTTGCTATGCTACACCGGAAAAAGAGAGAGATAGAAAGAAGAGAACATGAAAAAAACATGTGAGCTTAAACTAGACTGCAGCATTCGTAGTAATGGACGCGTGACTTCAAGCGTATCACGCTTCACTGTAGACCGTCGTTGCATGGTACCTACTGAAGGCTTGCAATCACTGGACGTAGAACGTCCAGTACCTGTTGTACGGCCTCAGCGTGCGCTGATTTCAGCCTGCCTATGAACACTCGAAGTATGTGTAACAATGATTGAAGAACTATGAGGATAGGTTTGTCTTCATCTGGCAATGCCGAGGTGCGCTGTGAATCCGCATGTCACGGCGCCTTCGGCAACGGACGCCGAACTGCGCCAGTTGTGTTCATGGTGTTCTTGTTGGTATACCGACCGTCACTGATCCATGTTGCTAAGGCTTTGGCAATGTAGGCCATGTAGAATCTGCAGAAACGATGCTTTTGGTAGCATTTGGCTTCATAGCAGCCCAGTACAATACGGGTGGAAAAGTAGATTGTTAAGCAGGGCGTTGAATGGGCGCTGCAGATGCAGAAGCATAGGATTTTTCCGACGAACTTCGTCGCCACCGGCACCGCTTTCGGATTCTTGCGGTGGCCTCGCGATGCAATGTATGGTCTCTCGCCATTTGCCTCATAAGAAAGTTTTCAATAAACTGATTGCTTATTCACAAGAGCATGTCAACAGGCATAGCATTGCTTTTGGTAGGTATGAGCTAACTAACGTATGCTATGAGCATTTAAATCATTTTTAAGTCATTTGTGTGACGTCCCAAAGAGATGATGGTGTCCTTACAACGAATGAAACAATGTTCTGTTTCTGGAACATCACAAAGGCGGTCATCAAGTGAGGATACAAATAAACTGTTGGTGCTTAAGCATGCTTTTACATGTGATGTTTTTGTATGCACTTTAGAAAACGATGTCGTGGATATTGAACAAATAGTTGTACATGCACGCCATGCTATAGCAGAGCACTGCATAGCCTTGTATAGTATAGTATAGTATAGTATAGTATAGTATAGTATAGTATAGTATAGCAAGGGGTTGGGAAAGAGAAGCGAAGGTGAGGAGGATAGTAATGAGGAAAGTGGAGCGAATAAATAGAGTATATAGAGAGAAAGCGATATAGAGAGACAGAGCAGAAAGACCGAAAGATAAAGAGAGATTCGATAAAATAGAGAGAGAGAAATTGAAAGATAGAAAGAGAGAGAAATAAACAGACATGAAAACTATAGAAAAAACAGAGACGATAAAAAGAAGGGAAGAATGAAAGACAGCAATAAGGAGAAGCACCAGAAGGTCATCCACCTTTGCATTTCTTTCAGCCTTGGTACCACAGTTTCAACGCTCTCTTAATTTATGACTTGATGTGTCTCTTGCCATCGCGCGCTTGTTACTTGATTAACAATCGGACAATACCGTGGTTGTTTTGTTTTCTTGCTTGTTTTGTTTATGACTCGTTATGTTATTGTTCACTTACGTTTAGACTTAGTGCATTCCGAGTCCTCTTCAAGGGCTTGACACGACTGAAAGCAGAAGCCATAGCTTGGCACGCGCACGTTAACTCTTTTTTTGGGGGCTCATTATAGGTAATTTTCGATGATGAAAGGAGAGTCCGCATTGTCTGATCTCAATTAAAAAGAAGAAGAAGCGCCCACACAAATAACAAGGACAGTGGAAGGATGAATAGGCGAGCGTTATTAGGAATTAAGGGCTGAATATTTAAAAAAAAAAACACGGAAGTTGGCAAGAAAGAGAGCGCGGCTGCGAATTGCTTTTTTTTTACACACGCAAACATAAGCTTCTACTCCCAGTGAGTTTTGGATGAGCGCACGCTTGACGTCGCTGGATTTGAGCGAGGACGACAAAAAAGAGAGTGAATTCAAGGAAGAATATGGAGATGGAGCAATAGTTTTAGGTGCTTGCGCGGAAATTGTGGCCCATGCAGCATTCCCGATGAGTACCCAGCCATCGATCAAAAATATGAAAGCGAAGAGCGGAGCATGCAGCCACCGTCTAAACTGACTGCCGCAAGAAGAAGAAAAAAAAGTGAGAGGGAGGTGAGAGGGGGGAGGTGCCGCCGCTTTCAATCTGCCTTCTCTATCTCTCACGTAGTCGTATACACGTTGCTTCTTCATGCTGTTCCTGTCTTTTCCTTTTTGGTTTCTTACCAGGGTGCGCGCGTGTGTACTTTGAGCGGCTGGCTCTGTTTGCGGAACCCGGTGTGCGGAATTTTTTTTTAATAACGAAGAGTGTAATGCTCGGATGCCGGCATGTGACCCTTTTTAACAAATGAGGCCCTTTTCTGACGTAATTGAGATCGCCGCTTTACGCAAAGTGCGCAGCCCTGTTGGTTGTGTCAGCGTTCATGTTCGGCATACCAACTGCACCTTGTTTCGGCCAGCCTTCCGGCTCCAGTTCTCGCACGAGCCCTACGCGGGAGAGTTTGCAGGCACGCAGAGCGTGCGCTGAGTGTATACGCTTCATCTTTCGTGCCAGACTACGTAAAAGTACCGAAGGTAACATTGTTGAAGGAAACCCTTGTGTGCCCGGTATAATGCGTTTGCTTTCGTTCGTTCAACATTGCTCACTCTATTTCTTTCCAGCTCTGTTGTTTTCGTCGTCATTGACTTTCTTCATAGCTTATCATTTCCCCATTGTTTTCCGCAGTCGTCATTACCTAAACGACGTCTTTTTCTAGACACTTTTTTTTCGCTGTTGAGATTGTAACAAACTGCTCACTCAGGTAGAACGCCGCGCGTGCGCAGTAGATTTTTAGGAAGAATGTTGAAGAGTTTGAGGGGTGTGTAGTTGCTTAGCTTTTTTTAGGAGCGAAGCTCCTTATGGCGTGGCTTGGGCGTCCCTCGTATGTAACCACCAGTGGCACATACCCGAAATAGGTATAACACTTGACCTCCAAGGTGGTGCCAGTGGGAGATGTCTTCTGTGCGTTGTTTAACAATAAAAAATAGTGCTCAATGTACATGCCAATGGCTGCTAATGGGGAATGAGAGACATGAGCATTCGGCTTTTAGTCAACGCACACGCTGCGATCCCCATTAGCAGCCATTGGCATGTACATTGAGCACTATCGGACAAGAAAGGGATGCTACATTATACTCGCTGGGTGTAACCTCCTTAGCTTTAGAAAGGTTTAGCGAGCGTTGAGCCGCAGAGCCATGAATACAATGAACTTGTATATACCATGAATGAACTCAAGGTGGTTAAAAATGAGAAGTAGATACGAAGCGCAAGCCGTAAGAAAGTAAAAGCCGAATTCTCCTGTCTCTCATTTCTCATTAGCAGCCATTGGCATGTAAATTGAGCCCTATCTGACAGGGAAAGGTTGCTACGTTATACTCGCTGGGCGTAACCTCCTTGGTTTTCGAAAGGTTTAGCGAGCGTTTGGTCGCAGTGCCATGAATACAGTGAACTAGAATATACCATGAACTCAAGGTGGTTAAAGGTGGGAAGTGGACCCAAAGCGCAGGCCATAAGAAAGTGTGCGTGTGCCACCTCTCGTTTAGTCCTTGGAATGTCCGCTGGATGGCGGTGCTTCTATATGGGGAATATATGATAAAAAGATGCGAGATGGTGGGACTTGGAGTGTTGAATAGATGAACGAACGGACACACAAACAGATGCATGGATGGACGCATGAACGGACGAAGGGGCGGATGCACGAAAGAACGCAGGGACGGGCGCACAAACAGACGCATGGACGGTCACACAGACGGACGCATGGACGGACGAATGCTTCGCCCCACTTTCCATCATTCACTCCGTGGATATGCTGCCATTTTTTTTTACTGATATCTACTCTCCAAGCTTATTGGTACACGAATGTTCAACTCGTGCTACGCCAAAACATGCATACTTTCAGTGATCAAGTTTTACGAAAACAAAATGGCCGCCACGGGATGCGTGGTTCGGACGAATGTACAGACGGGTCTACTGTTGCAGGGAACACTTGCATGCTTGGTAGGTATAAATTTCACTCTTGCAAAAACATAGCGACTTACATTAGAGATAAGACTACCACTGAATGGCTGTTTTGACTTTCTTTAACAGACTACTGCCGTACATGAAAAGTGTTTACTTAGGCACTTGCTAATAGAAGGCCGGTAATATTGAATGTGCTCATTGTAGTGTTCTACTTAACAGTGGAAGCTACTGTACCTTCTAGAAGGCTTGCGGCTTGGGTGAGTTGGTGGTCCATGCACTGCCGTGTTCTGTAACGGGTGAATGTTGGCTGCAAGTCTGCTTGGGTAAAATGTTGTCATACGCTGCTCACCCTCTTCTGAAAAAAAAAAAAAACGGAAGTCAGTGGCATACCATAAGGATTATTATCCTTGTAATAAGGAGTTTGAGGACACTGTGATTGATTGATATGTGGGGTTTAACCGTCCCAAAACCACCATACGATTATGAGAGGTGCTGTAGTGGAGGGCTGCGGAAATTTCGACCACCTGGGGTTCTTTAACGTGCACCCAAATCTGAGCACACGGGCTTACAGCGTTTTCGCTTTCAACGAAAATGCATTCGCCATAGCCGGGATTCGATCCCGCGACCTGCGGGTCAGCAGCCAAGTACTTTAGCCACTATAGACAAGTGCTGTGGGACCGAGGACATTGTGACCAATAAAAAAAACAAATATGTTGGTGACTTAGTAAACAACGTGAACTTAGGCACAAAACATCAGCAGAACAAGCAAGCTGAGCAGGCGATTAAGTGTCTTCTTGTTCACTTCCGTCGTCCTCTAAGTTTGTGTCGTTTATTCTTACACGTGTAGTAAATAACCGGCCCAGGAAAACCTACGATAACCTGCGTACAATAATGGGCGAAAGTTATTCGCTGTGATAGTCGCAACACTGAATTATTAACGTTGTATTAAAGGAGCTTCAAACGACCGCTGAAGTAGAAATAGCGAATTGTTTTTTTTTTGCACTGTCTGATTCTCTTCCCGTTTTATGTTAAAATGAACTGTTGCCAACTCGGCCAATTCGCCACCATATGGAACTTCGTGTTGTTTTCTTCTGGCGTTCCCAGTCTTTTCGGCACAATTGATCACGCCAGAAGTCTGTTCACTTGACGTCATAAGAAAGTAAAGAGAGAGAAGATGAAAGATTAAAGCACAGAGGTTAACCCAAGAAAGACTCCGGTTTACTACTCTGTACTTGGAAAAGAAAAAAAGGAGTACTAAAGAATGAGAGAGGAGATGAAGAGTTTGTAACAGCAGTCAAAAAAGAAAGGTGGTCGTGACAGGAGTGACAGTCCAAGTACTCTGCAGTCATAGTTATCAAAGTTATCTGCAGTCATAGTTTGTGATTCAGTTCGGTTGTTTGCAGAAACTGCGACAACGCCCTCAGAGCCGCTCTGGCTGCAGACAGGGTAAATCAGAACCCCAGGATTTCGATCTTTGTGATAGGGTGGTTGTCCAGCTGGCCTACTGCGGCTTAGAGGGTCACCCTTTCGGGGTTGAAGCGGGTGCACTTACAGAGGTGCACGACTGTTTTGCCGCACCAGCATACTTCTCATGTCGGGCTGTCAGCTATTCCAATAGTAAAACAAACAGGCATGTCAGAAGGCTGTAAGTAAGCTCTGCTCTGGTCCGCAGACAAGAAATATCGGTCGTGAAATGTCTCCTTTCCTGATTCGCAATGCAGCCGCGCGCCCATCGTGCCTCGTATCAAATAACCATCATGCGCGATCAATTGATTCGACTTCATTCCGTGCCTTTTGACTGCACAACAGACAATAATGGCGTCTAGCCGAAAATCGCAAAATCTTGGATGGCAGAATGATTAGTGAGGACGTTTTCTACGTTATTCATATAAAAACAGTGTCAAAACGAAGGACAAGAAAAAAGGAGACACACTGCAGCAGTGACTTAGAACAAGATTTATTTGCTGGAACCGAACTCATTCAAAAAACACTTTTCGCTAATTTTTCACCCGTTTATGAAGAAATAAGTGAAGAAAAAGAGGGAGCGCTTATGGTAGGGCAGTGAAGGCGGGGAAGAAAAGCACTTTTTTTTCTTCACGCCTTCACGCACACCTAGGATTTTTGATATTGATTTTTCTGCCATCTGTCGCACTTCATTGCAACGCGCCGCCGTAACTAAACTTGTAGCATTTATGGCAAACATGAAGGCCATTGCAGCAACTATATCCTGCTAGAAACTGAGTGTTTTTTTTTTTCGTAAAAAAATGAATATTTGCAATGTTTTCTTTCGTATTCAGAGATGCGTAACAGAATTGTGACTTCAGATGAGTCACATGACGAATTCAAGTTCGGTTCAAGTTACGCGTATTGTGAACAAGCCCCAAGACGCTCTTTGCGCTTCCTTAGGCCCGTTCACGTCAGGTTTCGATTACGTCAAATTGCGTTTAGCATTACCACTAAGAATTCGACAACCCATTAACGAACATTAGCCGCCACCGTGTACATGGAAATAAAACGACACGCAATGTACTCACGCGGAAGTGAGCGCTCCTTCAAGCAGTCGTCGTACTTCGCTGTCCTGATAATCTGTCTGAAAGCTTGCATGAAAGTTTGGCAGGGCATGTGGAGAGGGAACAACTTTCTCCGATCGTCTGATATCACGCGTCAATTGCCGAACCAAGGGTTTGCGGAAAAGTTCAAATCAAACACTGATGCACAAAAGAAAATTATAAAGATGACTGAACGGGTCAAAAAGCAAAAAGAGAGATCGTACGACAAACGAGAGAAAAAAAGAAACGACAGCCACATACGCAAAGCGGAACTGATAACCTTTCTTCTGTACTCGGCTAAGAAAGAAAAAAGGTACGAAGTTCTTTACAAGCCGGCAGCTATACACAGCCTCTCGTTTTGCGTCTGGTGAAAAAAAAAAAGAGCAAGACGAGTACACTGCGGGTCTTCATCATCCTTTTAGCACGGTTCATCTGATCCTTCATTTTGGTAGCGCGTTGCCTCAGACTAGCTGTATTTGCTTTTTCCTCGCACCCTTCCTTTGCGCGGGCTTGCTTCTCCTCCGCGGTCCTTCGGTGTTTAACGGGCCGGCAAGAACTGTTGGGTCTTGCCGGCGTCTCGGGCGATCGGAGCCCTTCTGTTCTCGGCAGCGCGAGAGAACCGGTGTCGGCTCCCAAGTAGCACATTGGCTCGCGCACCTGTGCTGCACGTGAAAGCAACGGCGTCGTATATATTTCCGGCACGAAACATGTGCGTGCTGTACAGCCCGTACAGCGGCGGCGGTTTATTGCTCGGAGCCAATTTGGGAAATTGTGGCCGGATTTCCCGCGGACTCCTTGCTCACCTCAACTCTCTTCGTGGACTCGGTATAGGAGCAGCAACCACGTTCGCGAGAACGATAGCAATATATACCGATGGCGACCACATTTGAACGGTCATTCGCGTTGTTTGTTTTCGTTTTACCTGATGTGTCGATTTTTCCCCCTAATGTACAGTACTTTGTTTTCACAACAAATGGTTTCCCGCGTGCCTACGCCCATTTATGATGCGTTTTTTTTTTGCGACAAGATGGCTTGGCTCGTAAAAACGGTGCAGTGCGGAACAGGTTGTCTACTCGTTTCGCTCAGATACCTCGTCCCCAGCCCGTTATTCGAAACCTTCCAGAAAGTGGTATTTTAAGCGCCATATCTGGAAGGGTGGCCAATTTCTCGAGAACTCGTACAGCGTACGGGAGCAGCGGCCAGGCAAAAAAAAAAAACACTCTGGTAGTACTGTTTCGCAATGTGCTTTCGTCTAATGTTCAACGGTTCGCACGTTCGGACATTTTTGTAATGCCTCAGCTCGACGGCTTGAGAAGTACGAACAAAACAAGAACAACAAAAAAAACGCACGCATGTTGCACTTATAACTATGTCAAGTTGATTCAACGTAAGTGTGGAATCAATCAGAAAAGTACATAAGGAGCTCATCTGATGCAGCTAATGCTGCTAAGAAATACGGAGATTTAGATTATCAATGCAAAAACTTGCGCTCCAGACTTGGAGACGCGAATGTGTCTTTTACGGAGAGGTAGGTGACATCGAAATTCATTCGCTTGTCCGCACATTTCCATACGAAAATAAAAGCGATGGTCCGCAGTCGGTAAAACAGAGGCCTTAGGCACCAGATTTTTGAAGTCGTTTTCCTCAGAAAGCCCGCGGCAGTAAGAAGAGTGCAGCGACTGCGATACACAGGAATATTCTACGCCTAATGAGACACCCTTGTCAACTTACAATAGGCTCAGGCGGAGCATTTTCCGGCTATGTATGACAGGCTCCTACGTCGTCACCACCACCACCACCATTTGGTGGGTCATACTTAACCATACTTGCTGCACAACGCAGCGCCTGCACGAAAAAAGACAAAGTGCAACAACACACATGTGTTCTACCTGTGATTCAGATCAGTGTTGTCTGTGGTTTCGTGCCTTTCGTCTGCATGTAGTTTTGCGTGATTAACACAGTTAAAACAGATGTAGATTTCAGCCTTATTTTGTCATTATGTACCATTAGCCACTTGTGGAAATTGCCGAAAAAATTTCAGACATTCGCAAGCGTCAACTGTTCCATGTTTAATGATTCAAAGGGATTCGCGGGCACAGTGGCAAAGCTTGTCGAAAGCCGTTTTTCTTGTGAACATTAATAAAAACGAGCCGTGCTTTCTCTGTGCCATCCGTAATGCTTTCATCCTCTTTGTTATCCTCGTCGCTGATGGGACTTAAAAGTTATGTCGACGCTAATCAATTTTAATGATTCTCGACAGGGCTGAAGCTCTCGCAATTTTCGCTTTCCTGCAAAAACAAAACAATAAAATGCAGCCGGGTACCCTTCGAATCGCCTCGGTTTCATTATGGTATGTTTTGATCATTGCGTTTAGGACTGGCCGCACTGTTGTTTTTTTTTCATTTCTATTGCTCAAGCGTAATACTCTTACAAAAACACGAGTCACAGTATACTCGAAATATGGCAATAAAGATTAGTACCGATCGAATATTCTCAGTGTCACAAAGCTTTCTTGCGAATTATACGCACATACAACGTTCACACACGCGCGCACTCAAGCGCAAAGTGTTTGCGGTTTGTAAAGTGCAGCATACCAGTACGGTGAGGCTTATTGCGATGTCAAGTTTGTGAGAACGATGCTTGCATAAGATCGAGTGGCAATTCACCATGCGTGCAAGTAAATTGTGTGCCGTTGGTGAAGTGGCTTGTGCACTTCAGCCCTCAATTTAGTCCCCGCGGTATCCCGTAATGTGGGCGGCATCTTTTACAAGGTATGGTGATTTGGAGCGAGTTGTAAGTGTCGCGTCCCCGTTTCGCTCCTGGTTGTGATGCAGCTCATTCCCGTATATAGTCTTGACCGCATCATTAGCTTGTTATGTCGTCAGCATCTGTAGGTATAGCAACACGTCGGTACGCTGTATACATGGCGTTCAACTCCATGCTTGTCTTGCATTGAGGGCCGTTTCTGGGCGAGCTTTGTGTGGTTCTCTGCCTGTCCGAAGAGACAGTGTGTATTTCATTGTCTTGAACCTTTCATCCGCAAATACCAATCTAGTAATCTTTTTCCTCAGTAGGTCGGTGGTTATGAAAATAAAAAAAGAACTAGAAAGAGGAATAAATGGTGGAGAAGGAAAAGTAGAGAGGTCAGCCTGTTCAGGATAACCGGTTTGCTACCCTACACGTGGAAACGGGATGGGTGATATTGAAAGAAAATAAAATAGATTATAAGACAACTCATGTTTTTAATTGGCCCGTGAAACGGGGCGGCCCTTAGAAGAACAGTGTCAGAGTGCGGCCGGTATATGATCACTGTCAAACTGATACTGTGTTATACCAGGCAAACCTGCAGCGTCAATTCGGAAAAAGGCGGCATCCTCAAAAATCACAGCATATCAACGGAGTGAACGATGGTGAGTGGGGCGGAGCTTCGGAGGGTTTTATCGGTAAACCGTGAATCGTCCATCCGTCCGTCCGCACCTGTTGAGTGAGTCATTGAACTAGGTGGTCACGTGTGAGTTATGAGGGACAGACCCACGGCTTCAGAAGCTTCACCGCTTAAAAGTACCTCATGGTCTCTGTATATGTTAGTGTGCTTCCACTTTGGCCATGCCACCCTCGCGATGATGCGCTTCGCATCGAACTCTCTTATAGCTCCTAAGAATGCCAGGTAATTTTACTGGCTTTTGTTCTGCATTTATATTCATGGCAAAAATTTTTTGCCGGTAGCTACGACGCCATAATAACAAAATAACCATTCCGATTCGGCCTAGTTGGTCTGGCATGTGCTGAAGTGATTAGTAATAACTACAATAATTTGTAGGAAGAGGGGAGTTCAAAATTATATAAAGCCTTCTGAAGTCACGATAGGCTTTTCTGGTGGAGCCTAGGAGACACCAAGAAGTGTTTTCATTGAGGTAAAACATGCTTAAAACGGACTTGCTGGCTGGTTGGTGATTCATAAGGGCATATGGCAGCACGCACCTGGTTGCTGAACAAACACGTGCACAAAGGGATGACAAGCGCTAAACCCTCTGTGTTCGTGTTGTTTCCGTAATCTGGTGTGCGCTGCCACATGCCGTATTGACTTACCAACTAAAACAGAAAGCTCAAGCAACCAGTTTGCTCGAGCAACAGTTTTACGATAAAGGTAGCACAATGGTGACAAACTACAATGTTTAAAAATGTAATACCTATCTAAAAATAAGCGTCACAAAAAGTTCGATAATATTATCTAGAATACAAACAAACAAGATAAATCAACCACGTACAAGATATTAAAACTCGAATCAGTCATACTGAACAGCTTTTCAAGTGTATATGTAGTTCTTGAATTGAATACACCATCTGAGAGTAGGCTAAACCCAATATCCACGCGTTAGCTTGTCGTATGTTGAACACTGGGGCGTCTGAAAACACCAATTCGGCCTCAAAAAACGAGGAACGACCCAAAGTACTTTAATTAAACCGAAAATGCCAAAAATTCTCAAGTACCAAAACTTTTTCAAGACAACAACTTCTGACAAAAGTGAATCTGAAATTTCGCATAGTGAAAGTTTAGAAAATGCCAGCGTTCTTTTTTATGCACTCAGACAATCATCTGTGGTCTTCAGGATTGAATACAGCATATAATTAATACGGTGCTTCGTACAAAAATCGTGGTGTCATTAACAGCGATGTCATAAACAAGAATACTGTTAATGTGTGCAGGATTGTCCTACGTATGTACTATTTCGTAATCTAAGCAATGCACACAATGCAGAACGCACTGCTCTATTACGTGCATACAGGATCACTTATATACGAGTGTCCTGTATATACTATCCGCTGTAAATTACCGACACGTGTTCAATTGTAGTTACTAGCCAACAACCTTCCTACAAAAATTTTTTGCGCTGCATCAACGCGAAGCTAAAGCTTCTAAATATCGCTGTGTCCTGAAACACCGCCTTCCGAATAGCACGCAAACTATGCAACCACCTAATCCTTAAGTTTAAGCATAATTTACAATGCACATGCCACTGTGATTAGTACTTTGTGATACTGCGTGAAGGCTAGTTCACCAGTCCTCGGTTTACGCCGGCTACATTTCGACGGGTCCCGAACTTAAGAACGCGTGTGTGCACGGATTTACATCTTAGATGCACCAACGCAATCATGACTAATCCGGAGTGTTTCCTAACGGTGTTCTTCAGTAGACAGACTGCACAAGTTAGGCATGAAAGATCCCATTGATTATGAGTGTTACTCGACTGTGCATGAAGTGACATTAGCCGATTGCAGTTATGTATGACATAAAATGTAGCGAAGTAATCCATTCTCACCGCTGATGTATAACACATTGCCTTTTTCTGACGTGGACCATGAAGGCTGGGAGATGATTTAGACTCCGACCAAAAGTTTTAAAGAAACCCAACGTTTCGAAACCGACTTGGTATCTTCCTCAGGGGTGACTGCGGAGACTACGCAGCAGCAGCGTCTTCAAAGCACTCGTGGGGCGGATAATGACCCCTCCTCTCTCTCTCGTTTTGCCCTGGAGCGCAGTTCATGTGTATACACTGGGGGAAGGGTTCCGAGAGAGCGGTTGATGTTATGGGCTGTCCTCTGTATGTGCCACGACTCGAGTTCTTTGCTATGAGCCAGGAATCGGCAAAACAGAGATACCTCCGGGTGATTCGTAGCTACACTGCGCACATGTTGCCTCTGTTCATCCTTCTAGCAGTTACGGTACTTGTTATTGAAGTCATTACGTGAACATTAACTGCGTAACTTTTGTTATTACATGACTGAATAGTTTCGGCGCGGACTGCAAAATGGTTTCGCAATGAGCGCAATACCATCGCGCGCATAGAGCGACAGGACAGTCTACGTGATTCAGCTTCACAATGTTTTGCAGCAAAGCGGGCAAATGACAATCTATGTATGTATGCCACCAGTAGCACCATCGCTACCGATCCAACTTACGGTAAATAAGTACCATCCGCCAGCACCCAGAAAAATCTCAAACAAAATCGTGACGCAGTGCGCAATCTGCGCCCCCATGCAGTATTATCATCCACGACGACTTTAGGACGATCATCCTCATCGACATCTAACAATCTCGAATCTATTACAGGCTCCACGATAACACCATAACGATAGCATTCACTCGGCTTGTTCTCTCCGCTTCTTGACCGTTAGTTACGGAAGCACGCTTCTTCGAGCAGCCTTCTAATGTCCGCAAGTGCCTGCACTTTGCTGTCGAGCACAGCGCAACACGGATCCCTCCCCGAGGCGAAATGTATGCGATATGACGTCATCCCGAGCTGTTCTACTGCTCCACAGAAACGTTCATGCTGACCGAACCAAGTACCTGAACGGCGGACCTCCGTGTGGCCATTTGCATTCCCATGCGGTGGCACGAAGAAACGTGCGCGCACCCGAGCTCAGGCGCAGAGCTCTAACCAAGCGTAATCGAATGTTATCCTGTCCCGGACCACGCGGCCATGACGGTCAGCGCTGTGGCGCTTTGCGTGGCTCGCCTCGGGCCCGCCGCTGTTGCTCTCTGCTTCAGCCAGCCCCTGGAGACGGATGTTCACGAGCAAACGCCAGCGCTCGGCGTTGCGCCTCCTTTGCTGGTTTATTTTTACGTCGTTGTCAGAGTCGCCTGGGACTTTCAACCCCTGAGTGGCTGCTTACGCAGCCTCTCGCTCACCCACCCCCTCCTGTCTTGCCTTACAAATAACGCTGGAGCTGCCGCCGCATCCGTGCCACCAGAGTTCAACCGATGCCCTTGAGCCGGAAAAGGAGGGAATTTGCGCTCCATGGGCCATAGTATGCGGCCATAGGCAGCACACAGAGTCTGGTTCCCTCTGCCACGTGCTCGTGGTCCTGGAAGTTTAATTTAGGGTACGAAATTTCGCACCTTGAAAATGCTTAGCCGTATCCTGTATTTTCTTGTTGTTTTGACTTGTTCCGCGCGACTAGCCCACGTAATGTATAGACATTGTTTAACATCAAGCGCGTACACAGATATGATTTAGTTTACACTTCGCACACAGTACCATATAAGCACCGGTCAGTTCTGGTTTCGCGACACTATTTTCTTTATGTTTCTCGATATGGGCCACAGCGTGGTGCGAAATACTAAAAATGTGCCCCCAATTTCAGTTTTTTTCTTGCCTCGTGGATGATGGCCCCCGCACTTGATAATATGACGTAATGAAATGCGTACAGATATTTTCATTGTCAGGCACATCAAGTGTATACTCGGCTACATATATTCGTACTCGAGTACAAACCCGCCGGTCGAGCCGTCTTAAGGTGGTGGATGCACACGCCTGATTGCATATAAACGCTCTACGTATCCGAAACTAACGGTCATTCGGCGATGACGCTGCGGGATGAAACGTCAATTCCTTGCCACAACCACTCTGACAAAGATTTATTCTGCACGGAGGCCTATATCTTGATAGAAAGCGCGAATGACCGTTTGTTGCTGTTATTTAACTTATTTGGTTTTTGTTTTGGCGATTACGAATACATAGAGAGAGAGAGATTGGTTATAGGACAAAGTATGCAATACTGTAATGCACCACGCGCCGCTCTGCATACATCCGAGTGCGCCGTCCTCCTCCAATATCCATTCATCCTCTTTGCTGCTCTTGAAATGAGGCAAAGAGCGCAAGCAGAAGCTGGTGTTCTATTTGCCCCACTTTCAAACAAAAGATCGATGGGCACAAGTTCCGCGAGATAAAAATAAGCTGTCACGTTCAACCACATTTCGTTCAGCCGATATGAAAAATGCGCTTACGACAGCGACCTCGCGATAACGTGGTGCAAAACGTTCGCGAACGGGTTTATATACAGTGGCTGTCGAGGCGACTCCAACTGACATAATAGTTTGCCACGAGGCGCCCTAGCGAGCATCAGTGGTTGACTCTGGCAGAACAATACGAACGATAGCCGCGAAACGGGGCTGCAGTATTGAGAAAAAGGCATTACCGCTGTTCTTGTCAGTGCATCAGTTCGATTTGAAATTCGCCGTTTTCGTCTGTCAGAAGGAAATGAGGGCGGCGGAGGAAGCTAGTCTACAGGGGGCTCTTTCCGTTTTTATCTCCGAACAGCTGGTCTTGCAGCGTATAACACAGTGACTGCCGCACGCATGCTGTATAGGGGCCGAACAGCACGCGCGCACTGCGGGGAATCAAAGATTGGGCGCCTGCCGCGGCAATGGCTCGTTCATTTGCACACATACGAGTCTCCATTCGCACGCCGGGATGAATCATTAAACTTGAATCAAAGCAGCGTGGAAATGCGCTTACGCACTCCAGCCACAGAGCACTCGGGCGGCGCGATGGGTATGCATAAGCGAGAGACGATGAAGAGCAGCGGACGGTCAACGCTTCCGACGCACGCACATCGAGCGCCCATTCCGCCTGTGTTCGCACAACTGCCGCGCCACAGCAGCCGCGCGATGAGCGACCATGGACGGAGAGTGGAGCGCGGATCCTCGCGCACCGCTGGGCGCTTTATGCCGGAGTCATCGCTTCTCGCACCGCTGTGCGCAGCGCCAGCATGGCGCAATTAAGACGGGGCACCGGACGCCCCCGCGCGCTATACTCTGAGAAAGATGAGCCCATGCACCGTCTCGGCACTCCGCCGGACCACGCCGTTCCAGTGTCCGCGCTACATCCATCACGGACCGCGCACGCCACTGTGACCCTGCCCAACAGCTCTCGCCACTTTGCTTCGACTCGCGCGAAATGCAAATTCTTATTCTTTCGTTCGCCGTGCTACCGCTGTCATTTTCGACACTCAAAAACCGCAAAGAACAAATCGGTTGGAAGACGCACACGAAGTTCGTGAGTGAACTCACTCATGAGACACTTTAACGTGGCGTGTCGCACGTCAGCGGTTTCCAGAGAGCGAGAGACGTGTGAGTCCGGTCCTCTTAGTGCATTTCTTTTTTTTCTTTCTTTTCGAGGAGTGATCGAGGTTCCTGAATAGCAGTGCCGCAAAGGCTCCAGCCGGGAGATCGCCGAAGCGCGCACGAGTGTGGGTTCCTTCGGCACGCCATTTTCGAAAGTCCCCCCATCGGTCGCAATTTGAGGGGTTGAAATATACTTGTATATTTGCGTAGGTATTTCCTGCGACCGCCGATGAAAGCGCCGTGCGATTCTGGGCCTTTTATCAAAGACAGCATCACAAGCTGCGTGCCGACAGCGCACACCAAAAGCCAAGGCTCACTTCCCGCGCGTGGTTTTGGTACGGCCTTTACAGTACACGGCGTTGCGCTAGGCGTCGCTCGGTGGAGGCCCCACAGTGCGCGAAATCTAGCGTGCGAGCGTCGAATTTATAGATACGGGCACGTGTCAAAGAAGATAACGGCACACACTTAGCCACGCTTGCATTTCTCCGTCCTGCAGGGTATCGCGCACGCTACGCCCGTTGGCCACGCGCTGTCCGTGATGTACCGCCGGCGTCGAAATTATCATTTCCGCCTGGCACGCTCCGCTCGTTCGGAACACGGGCTGATGCATTTTTTGCTTTAATTATATGGTTCATTGAGGAATACGCAAAGCGGAGAAACCTTCCTGCGTGCATGAAGTGAGCAATAAGTCTGCAAGTACGGGCCTGCCAGATTAAGTTGTGAAAATGAGTTCCCGCGTTCTGGCCGCAGGGAACAGCGCACAAATTTTGTCATATAGGTATGGATGACCCGAAGGCACTGATAAATGGTAGTAGTAGCCTGCGGCATAACGAAGCTGTTGTTGTTGTGGTTCTCGTTCTCGTCGTCGTCGTCGTCGTCGTCGTCGTCGTTGTTGTTGTTGTTGTCGTTGTTGTTGTTGTTGTTGTTGTTGTTGTTGTTGTTGTTGTTGTTGTTGTTGTTGTTGTTGTTGTTGTTGTTGTTGTTGTCGCTCGGAAAAGTCCACCACCCTCTCGCGTCAGAAAGGCGGGTGATCTCGAAGTCCAAGTTAGAAGTTCAACTAGCATATTTTCTTCATCGCCGATGTCCGGTAATTCACATGGTGTAATTGTACAATCCGCAAGCTACCAAGACTGACACTTCGAATCTCGTCGAGCAAAGGAGAGTTCAGCTGTCGGAGCCGTAGTCGGTGCTCATCGCCGGTCACGAAATATCGATTCGGGAGGTATACCGCTGCTGTCGAGAACAAGTGTCTGCATGTACGGAATGCGACTTACATTTCCTTTTCCTGAACTATCCATCAGCACGTCTGCGCAAGAAGTGCGAGCGGACAAAGCGCTGTTTCCGCCTCATTTTAAGCCTCTTGACCACGTCGTTCACGACAGGCGTCTCCCGTCGTGACCGCATTAAAGCGCAGCCGTTTATTTTCCTGCGGGCGAAGCCCCCCTTCCGCGGCATGCATAAAATTTCGGTGCTCCAATAGTCCGGAAAGCCCCTCCACTCAAGAAGCCACTGACCTCCTCCCCCCTTCCCTCTGCAATACCAAAATCCCTGTTTCTTCGAAATTTTCATTGTGTTGATCAGCGCCGCTTTCTTTTTTTTTCGGATAGAAAATGGTCAGGCAAAAAGCAGATATGCAAAAAAAGAGGTCGCAAGAGAACGATGACACAAGCTGTACCTCGAACCACTACCTCATTTTTCTCCGGCGACAGGTCTCTCGATGAACGGCTTTGATGGGGCTCGGGTGAATTTTAAGCTAATCGAAGGTGCATTACTAGCTCTACTGTTTTTCTGTGAATATATGCATATATTTCCATCTAGCTATCTGCCTTTCTCTTCACGCCAGCTATGGGCAGAAGAGTATCACTTGTCGCTCTTGTTACCGCTATTTTTGTTGCCGCGAAGCGGCTTTTACCCATTTATACGAACCCAGGAGTTCCGCCCCTCCACCTCGAAGAACACATGCTCTTTTGCATATATATATATATATATATATATATATATATATATATATATATATATATATATATATATATATATACTTCTCTGGTGGATTCAGCAAGACTTCAGGCAATGCTGTTCTTTGTACCAAACTTCTGATGGGGTGGGGCAATTACATTTTCGTTTGAGTTCGATACTTTCTGCTTGGTTTCGCAACCTGTGCTTAACGAACGCTTTTTTTTAATGGTAAATACAAAACCTCTCGCAGACATCGCACGACAAGCCCCAGGTTTTATCGAGACGTGCTCGGCAAGAACAGCAACAGGTGACCCGTATAAGTCAGATTCGATCCCTTTCTCGTTTGCTATGTGCCCGTATGTGCCTAGATAATAAAGAATTACTCAGCCTGGAGTTCGAGTGCTCGCTTTCAAGTATTATCCCATATTTGGACAGTTCAGACGGCCTCAATCGCAAACGCCGTGACACTAGGGACGTTGACTCCCCTCGGTCGACTTATACCTCCGTATCTTTCACGTCATCCAACTCCGCCAACGTTTCTTTAAATATTATTTTTGTTTCTATACATGCACACGTGCCTTCATAATTACTTTATTTTTATATATGAATGTATCTAGAAACACCACTGAAAAATAAAAGATAAATTATCAACAGGAATAGTTACTAACGGATATACCCAGCTGTCTTGTGCCTTTGGAGAGATGTATCGCTAAGTTTTTTTTTCTTCCCTGTTCGCAACTTGACAACGAGAAAGACATTAAAGAGATGAAACGCGGGGATGATATCTGGTTTGATGCCTTTGCGAAGGACATCATTTGCTGTAGAGTATTAGGGAGTGGTTAAAAAAACGTAGAAATTAGGAACTCGCATTGAGGGGGGCGCTTTTTAGGAAGTGTCCACAAAGTGCTTAGACTTTTTTTGTTTTCACTCTCTCTTACGAGAATAATGGTGATATCTGTTCAGCTCGGGGCCTTTGTTTCTGCTCCTTCATTTTCGCATTCATTAGGGCTTTCGAGATCGCACGGAATTCATAACATCAAATGAACTCTCACTGAAGAATAATTTTCGCCAAGAGCTTTTAATCCGATCAGCTTGGCGAGAGAAAGTGCCCCTCTTCGGCGGTGGCGCTCGCTAATCGAGGCGTGCCAAGCTTAGCACTCCGTGTAGAATTACTAGGCCTAACACGCGGGGCAACAGCAGCAGCAAGCAGCTTGAGAAACCGCAGATTAATTAGAACTGCGCTTTATGTTTATTCTTGCTTTCATTACGGGCAGGCAAAAGTTCACGGGGGCACGCATTCTCTGTCGTAACGGGGCGGCCAACAAACCTGCGCCCCCCGTCGGGTGTAATGCACTACAAATGAGAATGTTGCAAGCATCGAGTATGTGGTATGTCCGCTCGCACTCTCTCTCTCTCTCGCTAACATACGGAAGGTGCGAAGGCTGTTTCCTAAATAAACATCACACGCAGCCATACAGCTAGGCAATGTTGTTCACCCGCGTATACGCATCTTGTATTCACTCACGCTGCTTTTTTCCGCTTTTATTTATTTATTTCGTGGAACGTGGCACCGCTGTTTATTGATCGGCGCGCCATCGTGACTTTATGACGATTTATTAGGCCGCCAATAAAAAAAAAGCCCCCCTCTCTCGAGAATTCGTCGTTCCCTCTGATTTACGAAGCGCGAAGGCTAATGCGAGATATTGCGGGCCGGTCGGCCCGGAAACCATGCAAGTACTGGAAAGAGCAGCGCGCATCAGAATGCTTATTCTCGGCGTGCGCCCCGCTACTAATTAAAACTCGCGAAAGAGGCTAAATCTGAAAGAAATCAGGGAAACGAAAGGCTGGCACGAAGCGCATTGCGGAGTATTGCGTGGCCGTAAGGACACGACAGCATGATCATAAAAGTGCGCTCTAAGCGTGCCGATGAGGCGTTTCAAAGCTGGCTGTTTTTTTTTTTGCGTTTCTTATCTCGTCGTCGAAGAAATGCTATGCATCTCCCAATAGAGAACTCAGAACTCATTGTAACCGAGGCACAAGCTGTAGGACTCGAACATGCGAGTCCTTTAACGCATTCATCGCAACTCTGTCTTACTTCCCATCCCCCCCGCTCCTTTCTTTTTTATAGTATCGGACGCCTTCTTGGCAGTCTCTCACATTCCAGTCGCGTTGTGTCTTCCGATTTTTTTTATTTTTTCCCCTCCTTGTCTAAACTCCTCCCTTCTCGTTCGAGACCTTTGTGCCGGTGCTCTGCGTGTAGCCGTATTGTGTTACACAGCGCACCTGTACGAATATAGGTGCGACTTTCCGTCCGCTGTATGCGTGCGCACATTCACGCACACGCGCGCACTCTCCAGAAATTGCAGGCGCGCCCGTACGCGCTCTTGTTTTTCCTCACCCGCTATAGAGTCGATATAACGTCGCTGGAAATTCAATTAGAGAGAAAAGTCGAAGAAATAAGGCACCGGATGCGGAGGGATCGCATCCTTCACGCTGCGCTTCCTCGCTCTCAGTGGAGCCTCCTTCCGGCCCTGCTGACCCTGATCGAGTTCTTCATTTTCTCTCCCTTGTAAGCTTCTTCGAGCGTCGATGCCAGAAGAGAGCACCTCTGGCAAAGCCGGCACGTACTGTTATGAAGGTTATTGAATTATAATTGTAGAGCTCGGGGTGCGCGATCAAGCCACACTGCACATGCGAATGCGAGCGAATTGGAATGTATCATCGATCTGGGGTGGGGAGGAGGGGGAGATTAAGTTTCTTTCACCTGGTCGCGTTCCTGAATTCTGCTCCGTATGACCATTTTCGTCCACCTATGTTTATCTGATTCGTTCACGAGAGATGTGTGGCCAACAGCGAAGCGAGTAGCACACGTGTTCGTGGTACGTGTGGCCTACGCAGTTAATAATTATTATACTCCGCCGGTATCGCTGTGAGGGTCACTCAATTGAGTCCGGTTCGATAACAAAATTTTCGAATTATTTCTCACCTTCACTAGTAATACGCAAACTCACTTAGGGCGTTTTAAGGTGCCCTAATTGCCGTCGCTAAAAAGTATACGCTGGCGCATGACTTCATCGCGGATACAGGTGCACGTGCGGCGTGCACTCGCGTCGAGTTTTCAGTGCTTCGCGATCAGCGCCATCGACGTTTCCGCACTAAAGTTCCCTGCTCGTCTGTGTTCTTCCAATGCGTTTCGTTCGCTTATTTATCGCCTTCGAACGACGCACTCCCCGCCCTGCTTTCCTGGCACCCCCCGATCATCGTGTATTCATGGGAGCGCGCCCGCTTCCTTGCGCCGGTGCTGCTGCTCTTCGCTGAAAACCGCCGCGTCGCCCCCGCAAGTACGCCCGCGCCTGCACAGGAGGCAATCATTCCACGACATGAAAACAATATACAAAACGGAATGAGGTGGGGTTGGGATCTCGTGCAAGCCTGCTACGTACGAGCAGGTCATCGATTGTTCCTGCATTTTCTTCGCGACGCCTCTTCCTGTCCCGTACGAGTGTTGCAAACAGCTGCTCTTGTTTTTGGTTTTTGTTTTTCGCACAATTCAAATTTCATGCTCCCCAAATGTCTTGAAGAACGTGACAGAGCTAAAGTCACAAACGAAAACATGTTTTTTTTTCATTGCAGTCTAGAACAAAGAGAATGTCCTCGAGAATCGAGGATGCAGTACTTGCATGCGTACGCACGTATGCGGCTGCACGTTCTGTTTTCGTCACGCAGTATGTTCGTAAAACTTGGTTCTCAAAGTGGCGGAAGAGAGATGCAGTACGTTGTCAAGAAAAACGTTTAAAAGATAGTACGCCCGAACAACAAACTTGCATAGTTTCTTCTTCAAAAACAAGTCGTCATGCAGTTCATTAAGCCGACTACTCGCCTGCATGCAGGCCTCGTTTGCGCTGTGCCTGCTGCAGCCACCGTATACGTGCGACACTCGGCTGATTGTGCTGCGACGAGGTGGCCTCCTATTTTTACGTTCCTCGCGCGTGCACCAAATGCCAACTTGAAGCACTGTTTCGTCTGAGCATTGCAGGGGCAAGCAAGCCGGTGTCACTGTAGCCTTCAGTGACTCACAGTTGTGGGGAACACCCGGAGACATTTTCTGTGGAACGGCAGCTTCTCTGCACATAGTTACGTACAGAGCTCGTGCGTCGACGTATTTCCCAAATGGTGCAGACTATTTCACACTACGCCATGGAACGTATTCTGCGTATGCTAACGACAAAAACGGACGCAACGTTTACACGTAATGGGGATATTCTGGCCCTTCGCCGAAGTAAGAACTGGAGGCGCCGACCGCCACGTGAAACTAAGCTGGACATACGGCGGCGATACGCTTCATGCGGCTGGGCACTTTAGAGTCTGTCTCTCTCGATCCCTCGAGGCGCCCGATCTATCGATCTATATGCTTCTATCGATCGATCTATGATTATCAGTAGCGAGCGAGCAGCGAGCAGCGAGCGAGCGAGCGAGCGAGCGAGGAGCAGCGAGAGAAGCGAGCAGCGAGCGATGCGAGCGTAGCGAGCGAGCGAGCGAGCTGAGGAGCGAGCGACGAGTCGAGCGAGGAGCGAGCGAGCCGAGCGAGCGAGCGAGCGAGCTAGAGAGATATAGACTCGATGATCAGAGCTCGTATACCACCCTCTATCTATACTATTATCTATCTATCTATTATCTATCTCTCTCTATAATCTATCTATATATCTCCTATCTCTTTCTCTCTCTCTCTATCTATCATATCTCTTCTATCTATCTATCTCTCTATCTATCTAGCTATCTCTCTATCTATCTATCTCACTCTTTCTTTCTCTCTCTCTGTGTCCTTGTCACTGCTGTGAGCTCAACTTCTGCAAGTAGTTGTTCACTGAAACGCACATGCATACGGAGGAAAGAAAACTGTATGCGCCCAGGCTGGAGAAGGTTTGTGGGAGAAGCGTGGCGGAAGTCACGTGCTATTTATCAGGAAGAATCACTAGGATTGGTGGTCCAAACATCCTTGAATCCATGGCAAGCACAGCCGCGAAACTCTCCCTGTTCACGGCGTGACCGCTGAGATGAAAAAGAGAGGTGAAAGTTCTCAGTTCAGTGTTCTACTTGCATCACATTCCCTTCGCGAGACCAGCTGCGTTTGCAACGCCGTCTGCAGCTTGCAAGAGAGAGAGAGAGAGAGAGATGAAAAATCAAAGGCAGCCAGGGTAACTTAATAATAGTAAGTGGTTTGCTGCCCTGTACATGAGTGAGAAAAATATTTGTTGGAAAAACGATAAAGTGGAAAGGAAATAAAAAAACAACAATTTAAAGAAATGACGTTCCTATCAGAGTCTTCAGATAGGCCAGTGGAACGCAGAAATACTGTTGTTTGAGTTCGAGTTTGAGTATAGTTTATTTTACCACGCACAGTTGTACAGTATTGGCTGGGGCAGAGGAAAAAAACTGCATAAAACAGCTTGACAAAGCCCCATATTTCCATGGCAACTATGGCAACAAAACGGCAAAATGAAAGTAAATACAGGACAGTTTGAATCAGCAATGCATATGCTTTGCATCGAAAGAAAAAGTTAAACAAACTTATACAAACCAGAACCGCGCATGCTATATGCTATACATCGAAAGAACAAAGTAGTCAAACAGAAAATAATACTACACACAAACTAATAAAGCATACTTAAATTAGAAATATTAGAGAGAACACGAACATTTTCACAATTGATTCCTAATTTATTTAAGGTATTCGGCATGCAATAATTCAATGTCTGAAAACCTTAATTTGTGCGTGGTCTCGGCACATGCCAATATTCAAAGTGTTGGTTGAGGCACGTCGAAGGATTTAATTGCAGGCCAGCTAAACTACGTATATAGCCGCGACCTTTTATGATATCAGATCTAAAAAACTGCTAAAATTATTCGTAGAGCAAGTTCAATTTGATTAGCTTGAAACATGCCTTTTGTCTCAGTGAGCTGTGTTTGAAAGTGTTGGTGGTAACACAGGCACTCACGCAATCACGGCGCGAGTACTGGTCGTCTCGTTCAAGGTACCACGAAAAAAAAAGCCTTGGACCGTGGCTCTTCTATTAAAACTGCTGCATAAGTTTCGTCTGTCTGGTTCTGCAAATGATCAGTTGCGAAAACGGTCGGCAGCTTTTTGTAGTGTAAATTCGAAGTTTGCATAAATTTCTGGTGAAGTTATTGGAGATTAAAAGAAGGATAATCCAACAAGAAGGCTGTACCTTCAGCTTCAGGAAGCAGGCGTTCATCTGTCTCGTATTTTGTGTCTACCCTCCAAAGTTACATCGAACAATTTGAAACTCAGCGTTAGAATCACTTCCCTCCTTCATCCTCCTTCCTCGTTTTCATCATCTTTTTTCCTACTTCCACAAGCCCAAACACTACGTTCCTATCATTAGAAGCGTACGAAAAACCTATGTCGCTAGTTATTATGCCATCAAAATCATGAGTAACCCAGTACTCGGTAATTATTGGTAAAGCGCGAGCAGTAGCTCAAAAGTACGAACTTTGGTCGCCTATTATTCGCTACATACTCCCATTTTCAACCAGACGACAATTTGACGCCACTATAATCTCACTACAGCATGGACACGACAAGTGCATGAAATGTGGTACATACATTACGCCTTCATATTTCTCTTTTTCAATAAGGCAATTGTGAAAGTTCACTGGGCTTCTCTAAAATGAAATTTTGGCCTTCATCACAAGTGAAGTTACAGAGGATGGGCTGATAACTGAGAGTAAAACTTATTACAAAAGTTGAAAGCAAACAAAGAAGTATAAGAAAGGGGCGTGTGCTATGACATTTTTTTTTCTCACTAGCCATCCTTTTGCCTTTGGTCAATGGTCCTAGCGAAGTCACGTCCTGCTATCTCCGGAATCTAGAAAGAAAAACGGGTAACTAGAAATAAAAAATATGAACAAATAGAAAACTTCTTACAAGCCTAGGAGCGCTGACATATCTCTCTCTCTTAAACTTAGAGTGGAGCAGATTTCTTGGCAGGCGGTGATGAATCTGACCACTCTAACGAAAATGGTCGTAGGCAAAACAGAAAAAAAAGCACACACAGGCAATCGTGAGCTGCAGTTGATGTCTTTGACATTTGACATTTAGAGAAGGCGTCTCTGATGATATACTGTGAGGGCCCAATGCCAGATAAAAAGTGAGTTCTGCTTGTGCAATATCTGTTAGAACGCCAAGCAGACACAAAAAAATTGTAGCAAAAAAATCCTTAAAAACCGCGTTCAAATAACATAAACACAGCAAAACACGAAAGTTAGCCGCTGAAATGAGTTGAATTTTGGCGTTAAAAAAAGAATATCGCTAAAATCAGATCTTGTTAAAGAGCTAAAGTTCTCGCCCCGAGTATCGGTAGCAGCACGCAAAGCTAAATACTTACCTAATTTTCAAGCATGAAAACATGGCCATGTGAGTGCACAGTTCAGTTCTTCAGGGGATGCATATGATAAAACGCATCAATGGATTTTGACAAAAGCCGCGTCATACAGTTTTTATCTCTACCTACACGGTGGAACACACAACGATATTTGTCGTGATTCGCAACTGCTACTAGCGGCCAAGATAGTCAAAACCTGTCCTAGTAGTTCCTTGTCACAAACAGTCCTCCCACTTAAACAACTAATGCACAGCCCATATTTTATAGCCCTCCACACACCTCCAGTATAGCCTGAAAAGCAACAAGGCAAGTGAAGTATTATCATCAGCGAACTTGCCCATGATTGTTCAGTGTTTACCGAAATTCATGTTTGCATCCCTGCGTCTGAAAACGTCGTGCGAAGTGTGAATATGATGCACGTGTGATTGAAGATTGATTGATATGTGGAATTTAGCGTCCCAAAACCACCATATGATTATGAGAGACGCCGTAGTGAAGGGCTCTGGAAATCTCGACCACCTCGGGTTCTTTAACGTGCACCCGAATCAGAGCACACGGGCCTGCAGTATTTTCGCCTCCATCTAAGATGCAGTTGCCGCAGCCAGGATTCCAGCCGGCAACCAGCGGGTCGGCAGCCGAGTACTTTACCCACTAGACCACTGCGGCGGGGCTATAGTGAACGTATATATTAAACGCTATTGAAAAGAGAATGTTCCGGAAAGATGGTGGTTGCTCGAATCGTTGAAGCAAATTAGATGCCTTGCTGGCATGCCGGATGTATGGGAGTAACGTTTGTTTCACGCCTACCAGTTTTAACACGACAGGGTTAAAGAAGTTCGTTTTGCAAGTATTCTGGTGTCTGCGTCAGTGTCGCTAGTTGTGAGCGAAGAATCGCGTGGTGCATGACCAAAAAATTGAAAATTATGAAAACATAAAAGGTAAATAATAAAAATGTTTGGTTTGAGTGACAGTAGAACCCAGGCCTTATGCGCGGCAAGCAAATGTTCTACCACTGAGCTTGGCCATTGCCTGAAACTGCTTCGGAAAAAATAATCACTACGTGAATGTCACGTATAGCGGGAGGAGTCTCCTTGACTCATGTAACAATGCGTGGAAGAAGCACGGAATCGCGCCAGGCGTCAAAACATGTGCATTGCCCAACGAGTGGCTGTTTAAAGGCCCACCCATCACGAGGTGCTCCGACATGTTTAATCATTGTCAGTAACAAAAGCATAAACAATGTGAGCCGCTGCATAGGTTCTCACGTTTCCATATGAACGCTTAGTCGTTGATTCGCACAAAGAAGAATTGTGGCACAGAGGGCCCTACGCAACTGCACTTGTCGTAGGCATTGTAGCATAGCTGGGAACGGGTAAGGTTTCATGCAAAGACGTTCGGTTTTTCGAGGCATCTGCTTAAAGTCGAAGCCGGGTTAGCTATTGAGAAGACGATGGGCACAGAGCCGATCCCATCCTACATCCTACTCTGGAATTCGAAGCTCAAGCTGCTTCCAAGTTTTTCCTAAAGTACAAACCTGAGCTATCTTGATTTACTTGTTCAAACTGCTACAACGGACTACATTAATAGAAGACAGTGTACTAGCCTTCGACATTGAATTCCGTGCTTTTAATAATTCTGTGCGATTCCCATTACGTGCACAACTTCATGTCATCATTATTGCATGCGTTGATGGCAGGTTCCTCGTCGGGAAGCACTTTGCTCTCCAACGCAGCCGCCACTGCTCCTCGCCAACCTCGCAACCACTGAAGAAGTATGCACTTTCTACCTGTTTTCCATGTGCTAAAGTCACGGCTTATAAATGCGTGCAAAGAGCGGGGGCCTCTCCGCCGTGCACATTATAAAGCCACGCATTTTTTTTGTCCAATCTAACTTCATGAAATATTTTTGTGCGCCTTGTCCTTTATACCATGCCGCATCGGCTTTTTCTACTTTACATATTACACACGCGCCTCACCACGGGTGTGTGTGTGTACATATATCTGGACATTGGCGCTTGTTCACTAGTGAGGAAGTGCTGTTCTGAAACAAGGCTAGCTTGGCCGTTTCAGGGCAGCTCTTGAAAAATAGAATGAAGTAGTGGTGTGAGTGTTCTTTCTTTCTTTCTTTCTTTCTTTCTTTCTTTCAATCTCTCTTTCTTTGTTTCTTTCGTTCTTTCTTCCTCTTTCTTTCTTTTTTCTCTCTCTCATTGCGGGAAAGGGCTGTGCAAATAAGATCAGGAAACTAATTCACGATGCTGTGACAACACCTGGTTCCTGCAGCAGCGTGCTATGCGGCCAAACTTAGTCTGCCTTGAAACTCCGGCTCTCCCTTTGTTTGGTGGAAATTACAAGACCCACCCTAGCGAAGAGAGCGTGGGTGCTTTGCGTTGACAGCAGTTTGGGAATCGACAGTGGCGAAGCAAGCGATGAAGCCCACTTTAATGGCTCAACTTGTACATTTAGGGATGGTTGTTCTGCAGGATTGGGGGCCTCGACACATCGCAACTAATCAAGCACTGCTGAGGTTCTTTAGCAGCATGTTTAATCTAGCATTTCGGACAAAACTTTTGCCTGCCCCCTATCCGCGGCACCTGCATGCACCTGTATATGGCATTCCAGCGGTGGCAGTGGTACTTAGCAATAGTTTACACGTTTACTCCATGCGTATGAGTAAGGGTTCACTCTTCATTAAACAGGTCCTTTCGATATACGAACCACTGTTGTTTCTATATCGCTTCAGCTGAGCAAATATACTGAATATTCTCATGCACGTGCGTTACTGCGTGCGTATACTCGCGTGCACACGTGTAAATGAGTGCATGCGTGCGTCCATGCTGTCCAATCAGACATAGCCCGCAACACTACAATAAATCCTACTCGTTTGCTGGCTTCACCGCACGCTTGTGTGCAATAAAGGGTGCACCCTTTTCAAGATTCTACAAATACGCGCGCAACGAGGTGTTTTTTTGTCAGCAGCACGAGGAAACAGTGTTGCACGAGGTGCGTAATTATACAATCTTTGTTAATACACATCAGTTACTTAATGAGTAAGTATCAAAAGGGTTTAGAAAAGCAAAAGCTCTCGTATCGAGATGATCAGTTACATAACTGTAATCTGACGCTTTTTCAAACAGTCACCGATTCTGGGGACTTCGTTATTTTTTTACACTAAAAGCTGTTATGAGATCCGAACACGAGTCGCGTGCCGCGCCGTAGTTGTCCGCCGCCGCCGCCACCGCCAGTGTCCGTAACCACTATCACAAGAACTAAGATAAAACTCAGTAAATAAAAGAACACCAATGCCACCATGGGATTCGAACCCGGGTCCCCTATGTGCCAGCTCAGTATTCTACCACTGAGCCACGCCAGTCCTTGGAACTCGTTTACAAACTCGCCTTAGGCAGGCTTGATGTTGCGAAAGTAATCGCGTTAATATGAGTAATAAAGCGCTTTAGAACATGAAAGGGTCAACCAGGCATCACAAAATGCGACTTGTGTAACGAGTGATTCGTCTAATGCTCCAACCCATTACAAAAAACGTGTTCGTGATCGCCTATTAACTGTGGCACATACCCACTTCAGGTATAATTCCTTCATCGTCGCCAGCTACTGCATAAAAAATAGCAAGTGTGTAGCCTACAGCACGCTTCTCCGAATAATGACGAAGAATAGCATACTGAATGCCGGCCTACTACACAAAAAATTATTATTTATGGCGTACTGGGTACTGATCAGGTGTGTTTGTAGCAGTTTAGGGAGGGCTACTCTTTCGCTGTGACTGCGCTGTGCGTTCCGCGCAGGCCTGGCGGTTTTTTATAAAAATGTCTGGAGTCTTGCGTACAAAATGCACGATATGAGAAGCACCGCCGTGAGGAGATAATTTCGGCCACCTTTAACGCGCAATGACACTGTACGGACTGTAGCCTTGGTTGAAAATGCCGGGATCAAATTGGCGTCTTGTGGATCAGCAGCAGACCGAGTTGGTGCTCTTTCCTTTGGGAGTAAGTAGCACCATGCGTATAGTGCTTGGGCACTGAGTGAACAGTATTTCATTCATTTATTTTCGGGCCGAATCATTACACGGAGTTGTGGGGCTATGAAAGCACGTAAACAAAATGCAGCAAACTTACTTTTAAACGAACAGCCTTACGTAAGGTAGCTAAAAACAGTAGGCATAAATATAGCTTATCCAGTTGAGAAAGGAAGGGAGCTGTTCCAGTCAGTGAATAGTTGTGGTGTATATCAATTAAATTTCGTTGCAAAAGGATCTTTCTAATGTTAAAATAAACTACTTGCCAGTGAGCGCTCCTGCTGTGTGCTTCTTACACTGTCTGTCGTGTGTTGGCGCGCCCCCAGTTCACTAAACGAAAATAAATTCCATACGTGTACGGCTCTGGAGCATCAACCTTGAACTAGTCGTTTCCACAACATGACAAATACGGCAAGCTCAAAGGAATAAAGTGCTATGATTTGGGTTAAAGTTACACATAATATATAAAAAGTGCAAAGGTGAACTTATGTGGCGCAGTGAAAAGTTGCGCAGGTTAAAATTTACGTTCATTTGCACTAGCAGTAATAAAACAACGTCATAAGAGAAGCAATGTGGCATAATTTTGAGCAACTTTGGTGTTAAGAATGTGAGTTAAGATGATTCCCAAACTCTAATCCGAATCGCAGCTCTTGGCGTGTTCGGAGGTTTAGCCAGGTTTTTCCACCTCCGTTTTCTCGCCTTTGATTTTGTTTTGCTCATGGCCAGCATTACAGTTCCGTATTGCCCCATTTGCAACGTAGCATGCGTGACTCGGTCAGTTTATTCTGTGTGCCGCGTGCTGTACGTAATGTAATCCGCTCGGAAACGTAAGTTTCCGAGCGGATTACATTACTAATCCGCTCACACCTCGGAAACGTAAGTTTCCGAGGTGTGAGCGGATTAGTAATGTAATCACACCTCGGAAACGTAAGTTTCCGAGGTGTGACCCAGTAACACTTGGCAATAGAGCTGCAGCATAGAATGTTACGTTCAAAGCAGTCATGACCTAACCACGCGTCATTTTACGTGATACACAGTGGGCGTTCAGTTAGTAAACGAACGTTTAAAGCAACTCATACTGTCCATAAAGCTACCAGATTTCACAGTGCCATTTTTTGGGCGTGTTAGTAAGCGGAACTTGACGACATATTCAGCGCTAAGAGACAGAAACATGAATGACAGGACAATATAATGCGTTAACTACATTTTTTTTATTTTCAGTAAACGCTAACGTATATATTCGTGCGCAAACCTTCTGTAATCTGAAGAAAATAGCTAATCAAGTGGACATTGATTGATTGATTTCTGGGGTTTTACGTCCCAAAAACACCATATTATATGAGAGACGCCGTAGTGGAGGGCTCCGGAAATTTTCACCACCTGGGGTTCTTTAACGTGCGCCTCTGAATACACGGGCCTACAACATTTTCGCCTCCTTCGGAAATGCCACCGCAGCCGGGATTCGATGCCGCGACCTGCGGGCTAGCAGCCGAGTACCTTAGCCACTATACTACCGCGGCGGGACGAGTGGGCATCAGAGTAGTGTTCTCAGCACCACAAAAGCTTGGCAGAATAAGTCGCGTGACGGACCCGCACCACAGGCCAGCTGTCGGGTGCTCCAAAAATTATCGCAAACATTTTGTAGATTGTGTACAAGGGGTTGTTTATGGTCTTCTGTTGACATGTGGTAATACATGTATAGGTCAGACGGGTAGATGCCTTAACGATTGTCTTCGCGAACACAACCTTAATGTTAAAAACAAGAATAATTATAGCTATTTGTCCGTGCATCGCATGGAATGTGGTTGTACACCTATGTACGAATCCTGCAGTGTACTGGCGAAGCATAAAGACGTCCGAGAGATAATTGAAGCCAATGCCATCTTTCGCAAAGGTGACACATGTGTAAGTGCACCGTCAGTTGACCTTTTAGATCGGGAAAGGGCTTTTCTGCTTGGCTAGTGAATAGACTGGTGGCGCCACTGTGCACGGATATATACGTTGGCGTTTCCTGAATATAAAAATTGTTGAAGTTAGTGCATTGTGTTGTCCTCTCTCTCTCTCTCTCTCTCTCTCTCATGTCCCTGTCTCTTAGCGCTCAATATGTCGTCAACTATACCAGACTTACTTTGTGTTACGGGCCTTAAAATACTCCAGTAGTCGTGTTATTAGAGGCAGTGAAATATGTTCTCCTCACCCGTCAGATCAAACCACTGCTTCTTTAGTAAACTCTAAAGCAGCCTTAAATGTAACTGCGCTCCAAAACTTCTTCAGTCGTTCAATGTATTCACGCTATAAAAATGCTCTCTTGGCTATAATACTCCTTTAATAGCGTCTGTTTGCACGTACACACTTTGCAAAGAGTAGTCCCAGTTTTAATACTTTGTGTACATTATTCGACCTGAGCCTTAAAAGCACATGAGAGGTCCTAGAGTTTGTGTCACGTGTCATAACACTGATGGAGAATTCCACTTTCGGGTGCACTTAAGCATAATAGTTTACAGGAATAACATTTCCAACGTGGTTTCAGCATCTGAATTAGTCGAAGCGAGAGCTATCAGCAGCAGTGTGGCGTACTTACGTACGAGAAAAACTTTACCGACACACTCTGGGTCAATGTATTTGTGTGCACGGGACACAAATCCACGTGTATTCTTGCTTGCAGATCAGTTACAAGTTTATTGAGAACTATTCGTTGTGTAGGGGCCATCAGCAATGGCTTATTCAACAGACCAGCTACGTATTTTCAGAAAACCGATATTGCAACAGCTTAGCGGAAAGTTATGAAGCTAAAAAATGCGAGCTGTGGGATCAAGTTGTTGGCATCGCGTTGCGCAATTGCCTATTCGATTTCTAGCTCGCCGCATGCTCAAAAACAAATTAAAGCGAAAGCTGTAGCATCGGTTTCCGAGGAATTTCAGGCTCTATGTCGTGCAGTCAGACGCGCGAACGGCGTGTAACCCCCAAATCCAATCACGTACGAACGGTTCCGGTGCTCAAGGGCCTCCCAGGGCACCGCTGTACCACGAGAAGCTGGCTTTGGAAGCTCGCCCTTCTTCGATTTAGTGTCCAGCTTTTTTTATAAAGTTTTGCGAGAGGATCAATGGCGTGCCAAACGAGCCTTCGTCGTTTCGAGCGAAAGACAATTTGTCGTTTTCGTGGGGTTTCGGATGCCGACACCGGAAGCGCATTTAGATAATATGCTCTCCTCTTCACTTTCCTCCGTGGGGCGCACATCAAAACTGCCGCGGAGAATACATGCATAGGGACGCTAGGGAGACGCGTGTGGCTGCGAGGATGTCCTATTGTTTGGCGGCGTGTATAGTTACCGCGGCTCGAAGCCAGTGACGTTGCGTCAGATGTTTTTAAGCAAACTCGTTCGCCTTCTAGCGTGCTGACAAGGCGAGCGCTGTGGCCGCCATGGTTTCGACGTTTCCTTCCTGCGTCCGCCGGGAAACGAGCGCAGGCGAACGGCCGCATCGGACGTGATCCACGTGTCGTGTTGCTGACGTGGCCCTATCGGTTCATCTTGCCCCCGCTTCTTTCATCGCCCTGCTTTTTTTTCTGCACTTCGCTGTGATTTTCGCAGAATCGAAGGCCGCCAAAAGAGCAGTATTTTGTTTCTTCGAGAGGGCATAGTACGTTGCTTCAAGGATATGTGCTCTTTTTTTAGTTTTTTTATATTCCGTTTGACCTCGGTGCTGCTTTCGCTGGCCCTACAGGCTGCAGTTACGAGCACATATTGCCTGTGTTCTCTCTCTCGTTTTCTTTTTTCAGTTTTTGTTTGTTGACGAAATAGTAGGCAAATCTCCTCGGACGCACGTAGGTAGCTTCCTGCTTGATAAGCACGCTCTATAGTGATGTAATTATGCAGAGAGGATGCATATTAGTGTTCCATGCCAAGTCCATGGAATGGTGGACACACACACACACACACACACACACACACACACACACACACGCACGCACGCACACACACACACACACGCACACACACACACACACACACACACACACACACACACACACACACACACACACACACACACACACACACACACACACACACACACACACACACACTGCTCCTAGTGAAGAAAGGGACTCTGAATTCTGAGAGACTACTGTTATCATCCTCATCAACGCTTACCTCATTCTCCCAACCACTCGCTCGCATCCCACTTCGCCGTTTTGTTTGTACTTTCCCGCATTCAGCGTCAGCGCAGGCAGGCATACAGACACACACAAAAACACACACGAACACTTAACTTAAGGAAATACACTGCTGCTGCATGTCGACCTGCTCCTTCCTGAGAAGCTAATCGATTTATTGCTTGCACTTCTATACCACGTTCATTAGATTATACCCTTAATATTTTTTAACAAATTGGCCTTTAAAAATTCATCTTGGGAAATTTCTTTCATTCTTTATGTTATATTGGCTTGGGCCCGTTAGGCCTCCAGATAGTGTGGCCCAGCCCCATTTTCTTTTAGTTCTTTTCATACATTAGGGGCCAAAAAGCACTGACAGGCACGTCGCGAAATCGAAACCCAACTGTGGCGGCCACATTTTCGATGAAGGCGAAAATGTTTGAGGTCCGTATGCCTAGTGTATGCCTAGTGTATGCCTAGTGTGAAACTAACATATAGCAACCACGTATTCGGTACAGCGCCTAAAATGTCCCGTAGCAAAACTTTGCGCTTGTGATACATAGCTTCTTATTGCACTTCAATGACCGCTGTCTACTTATTGAACACTTTGGAAAAGCCAATATCATAAAAATTGCCGAATCCTGCTTTGCCGGGCCAGAATTATTTCCGCCCATGTTTGCGAGGGCAACCTGATTGAACTGCACATCGTCGACGTCATCTTCTAGCTCCATCACGCATCATTAATTAATTTCATAAAATGAATTCATTACGCACTATCTCACTATTAGCTACCCCTTACAAATTATCTAAGTGATATGGGCAGGTTTCTTCACTAGAATAACAAGAAATTGGGATCTTTTATAAAAGCTATACATCTGGACAGGCCTAAATGCATTCAGGGGTCTGACAAACACTAAACTCTGGTGTCCTATTTTAGGACATGAACGTTGTCCACTGCTTCAAGCGATACTTTGTGTTAAGGAAGACCCACTTTGTAAATCGCACGTTAGAGATCTTATAAACAACATGAAAGAATACGATAGCTACAGATCTAATAGTTAACCAGTAAGGTGTCATTTATTATTTGGCTGTAGCGAGTGTCGTCCTTATTGCATTCCGCCGTTTTGTTTTCCATATTGCAGAGTTTCAAAGAAGACGACGACGAAAAAATTACTACCTGTGCTTGCGCATGTGTATTGAGTATAGTTAGGGTACCTTTTTGAATTTCTGACTTCATTACGTCACATTTGGCAGCAAAATTTCTTCCCGTCCTTTTTATAAGACGCGAGGGCCGAAAGAGTTAACGTGCACCTAAACCTGAGCACAAGGACCTACTGCCTTTTCACCTCCATCAAAAATTCAGCTGTCACAACCGGGTTTCGATCCCGCAACCTGTGGGTCAGCAGCTGAGTACCTTAGCTACTAGACTATCACCGCGAGGCTGTCATAGGCACCGAGACGATGTTTTCTGCAGAAGGGACAATGCCATGCCTGTTCGTTATTTTCACCCTTGTTTCATCTGGTTTTTGCCCGCAAAGCCTGTCAGAAATGTTAAGCGCGAACTACGCCTCATTGTTCGAGAAGGTTCGCGATCATTGTAGATTGTTCTGTCAAGATTGTGCTCAAGACTTGAACACTCGAGATTATCCCAAAACTTGCGCGACGAGCACTGAAAAGTCAGAAATATTTGACTGCACCTGTATAAATGCCGACACACTTCGCTGCTTGTCAGCTGATCAGCGGCCGACGCTCTGTTCGCCGCGGTCAGTGCCAGTGTGTCCATCAGTGTATTCTGACTTTCCGTTACCGGTCACAAGTTCGGCCTAATAGTTTCCTTTTAGATCTACAGTGTGCTCCCTTCATCGCGTCGCCGTCACAACATCGTGAAATGTGGGATGGCCAGCGAACGGTTGCGCAAGGCGAGCAGTCTTTATTTTTCAATCAAGCAACTCGCTAGCAGACACTGCTTGCGTTGGCGTAGCAAGGACAGAGAGGGGTAGCGTAGGCGAAGAGAGAGGGGAGGAGACGCCCATGCGCATTGGTGGTATAAACGCCGCGGGGAGGAAGCCTGTAGAAAAGAGGGGAGTGAGCGTAGGTTAGAAAATGCTCCCTGCGTCGGCGTTGCGAGACAGAAGAGGGGAACTAAGGAGAGGAGAGTGAGGGAGACGCGCATGCGCAATGGGGATATTAACGCCACTGGGACAGGTGCCTAGAAAAGACAGAGAGGGAGCGAGTGCAAGAAGGTGGTAGGAGAGAAGTAGAGAGAATAACGTGCAGCTGTTGGAGAAAGGGAAGGAGGGCTGCGCATGCGTGGTGTGAGTGCGGACGCTACTGACGCCGCGTGATATAGGCCCGAGCAGGAGATGCTTTATATAAAAAAGGGAAAGGGGTATTGTGACCTGCTATTATGGTCGTCGGATATATGTGGATTCCGAGGCGGAGTAAGAATTACTTCCACATACATTGGAGATCAGGAACACACTACCAGACCCTTTGCTTTATTGCTTTATTGCTCAAAACTGCTAGAGCACGCGTGAGCTCGGCGCCGATCCATGTTTTCCTCGCACTGCCTGTCCCAAGTGCGAACAATTGACAATGCTTCCTTGATGCGCAACATCACGAGAATGTATCCTCTACAGACTTCACTGAGGTGATCAGCGCAGGCGGCTCCTAGTTATTGCTCGACTGGGGAGAGGTTTACAGAGTGGAGCCTCGGTGCGATGAGTTCTCGGCGGAGGAAACTCCTCCTGGGTGCCCCATCACTGGACATTCAGGGAAGCTGTGCTGTGATGTTGTACTCAACTCGTTTCTTCGGTGTGGCTGCTGGTCAGTAACTGGCTGGGCCGAGGAGGGGAAGCCAAAGGGGGAGCCCAGTGGTACACCAGGGAGCTTGTCGACGGAAGAGCCCGCAGATGTTCGCAAATTGGTTCTCGTGCAGAAGCTTATGGCTGCTGCCGCATTGACTTCTGCAGCAGAAGCGTGAGGCACAAGAGGCATGGGAGAGTTGTACGTGGGCGCTTCTCGGAGTCGTGCGTCGACAGCCAGCAGTTGGTCCCGGCGTGCTTGCAGGCCACTGATTCGAGATTCCAACTCCATGTTCTCTGAGCGCAGCTGATGAAGACACGACAGCAGCGATGCAATGTCAAAGTTATGGCTCTGGCTCATGAGAAAGCCAGAGTCCTGGTCCCACTGACGTTTACGCAGCTGCTCCAGGGTCTGCGGAATCAAGCTTGGTACAGCGGCTGATTCGGGCCATGCGGGACTGCAAGGCAAGCTGACGCAGGGGGGCCCCACTTGACACATTGACGCCCAACCTTCTGGGGGCAATGCTGATGACACTCGCCCACATTTGTCCTCATGTTCCTTAGATGGCTGCAGCATCTTGCCTTGTATATTACTCGACTCAAAGGTGTCATCGTAAGACTCAACGCGGGCAGGCTGCGTAAGCACATAATCAGCTGATGCAGGACGGCTGTCTTGTTCCCCACCCGGGCTCAGGTTCCGGCAATATGTGTGGTCAATATTGCCACTTCCCATCACTGAGGGCAGGTCGTTGGTGGCTCTGCCGGCGGCCGCAGTTTGGGCAGACGGTGAACGCATGGGAGGAACCTTCTTTCAAAGCCTCGGGCACCCGGCGGTGCTGTGCTTAATACTGCCACCCGCGCTGTAATTTTCGGTGGTCTCACACTCTCCACTGATCGACGGCGATGATCTGCTGCTGCCACCCTGGGATGGAGAGGGCCACTTGGCCTTTGTCCTCTTGTCGCCATGGCGACTGCGGCCTACTAGGTGTGCAAAGGTACTACTGAAACTGGGTAACGGGTTGCTATTGGACCGTGATGATGGTGGGGCAGAAAATCCTTCGGTATCGGTCTGCCGCAGAGGCAGAAGTTGCTGTTGCTGTGGCGACTGCTGAAGCTGCTGAGCAGCTGTTGCTTGCTGGGCAGCTGCAATCTGCTGCGCGGCCCGCTGGGCTGTGGCGTCCTCTGTGCTGTCCAGCGGGCGACAACGCTTGCGCTGCCGCTCCCCAAACACCAGGCTGCCTGTCTGCACCACCATCGCTTCCGTCAAGTTGGCTGTCGTGAGTTTGCCTGATGGCTGAGGCAGCGAAGTACTAGATGTGGCCATGCATGACGAGGGCGACGACTCTCCAGACGTGGCTCCATATTGGGGCTCTGTGGCATTGCTGCTGGCACCACCTTCTGAAGACACCTGGCCATTACACGACGGCCGACTGCATTCACGCCGCTCCCTGCTCATACTGCTGTGACGTGGCGACGTGGCCGTGGATATATGTGGCTTCTGAGGCGGCGAGAGACTTACGTTCACACACTTTAGAGATCAGGAAGGGACTGCTGGACCCTTCGATTGCTCGAGACTGCTCGAGCGCGCGTGAGCTCGGCACCTATCTATGGTTTCCTCGTGCGACGGCGCGAGGTACCCACCCAGCGTCGGCCGCTATTGCACGTGACAGAGATGTACTATAGACGAGGGCTTGCCTTGGAAATTCGAGCTGTCGTGTGTTTGTGCGTGTGTGCTGTGTGTGTGCGCATTCTCGCGTATTACACTGCAAAATATGCTAAACCAGCACGCCCAAACCACCAATTTTACATAATGAAAAAGGTAAGAAGGCATCCGAGAAAGAAGAAAGGCATCCATGAACGAAGAATGGATCGCACTCTTAGCATGCTTTTAGCTATGAAGCCTTCACAGTATAACACTAACATATTGAATTACAAATTTCTTGATCTCAGGAACCTGTGTTGAAAAAGTACAGCCAGCATCAGAAGTGTTTTTTTTATATAATGCACAATGACTTGGCCGTTAAGCTTTTCGTCCGGTGTGGAACTGCTTTAGAGACACAGCTGCATGTCTTGTTTGGAATATTTTCGGGATTGCGGATCAACTTTGCGCACCCTTGCGGAACTACTCATGGGAGTAGAGATTTAGAACAGACATCATATTTATACGAGCGCCCATGAGTGCGATGTTATAGTGTCATAAATGCGTGTATATAAGCGCAATGTTTAGTTTTACATACGTGTACTTCGCACGTATATATTCACATGTAGTTCATATTACAGCCATGAAGCCTACAGTATATTGCCTAGACGCAAAAATTTTTCTTGGATAAGATGTTGCGTGAATGGAAACAGCCTGTGCAAATACAATAAAAGCGTTGTCAGAGTTCCAGTTTGATATAGGCTTCAATACTCGGGTCTAGCGTGCGTGGATGAATACACGCTTTTATGCGGGCAAATTCATTCACTCCTCTATATGTTTGCGGAGAAACGCGGAATATTCGAGCAAGAGAATGTTTTGCACACGTAGATAATGCACATGGTGCGCACAAAAGTCTGCGTAAGCCGAATGGTGAGTGAACATAAATTACGAATAGGCAGCCATCTCCTTGAATAGGTGCAAGATTATGTTTATCTAGGCCATTTACTAAATAGGTAGTCTAGTCATGTGAAAATTGATGACAGTATCTTCCCACGGGGGGAACTCGAATAACTGCGTCGCAGAGTGGGGGGAGGATGTATCGCGTCAATGTTGCGTTATTGGGTATGTGTCGTCAATGCTTAATTGTTATTTCGTCTTTAGTATTATTTTTCATTTCATGAAGGAGAAGCGAAGACAAGGAGTGTAAAGTTAAAGGGTTTCTCTAGTGCTTGGTATCGTCGTTGTACTGGACGGAGAGAAGACGCCCTTTACTGAATTTTCAGTGTGCTCTCCCCCTTATATACGATCCACGCGCGTTCGAGAAAGAAAAGTTCGAGGAAGAGGTTCGCAAAGACGCCATTGACTAAATTCCGAACGCGCGCTCCGCCGCTTATATATAGACCATCACTCGTATTCTAGGGAGACGACTCAGACGAGACGAGGCACCAGACGAGCCGAGCATGCGCAGTGGGAGTATGGACGGTGCCGACGCTGAAGCGCGACATCACGCGACTAAGAAATGCTCCACACTAAAAAAAAAATCGCCAAATAGTAAGAGTGAGCTGGAGCGTTTACGGCAGGGATTTTCAAATCACGAGTGGCGGCAACTCATCGCCGCCCCTAAAGCGAAAAGTGTATAATTTCATTTTTTCAACGCTAACATATGGGACAGATATACACAAAAGCAATGAAAAAAATTTGAGAAGTTAAGCACTATACAGTATGCGATGGGACGAAATATGGTCGGCGTGACAACAAGAGACGATAAGACAGCTGAGTGTATTACAGGAAAAAAAAACAAGTGCAGCGAATATTTGAGCTGCCGCAGAGGGAAAATGCAGCTGGAAAGCCACGTAATGCGTATGTAGTGTAGATGCTCCACCGTGCGTTACAGCGATGGAATGAGAAAAAGATCGCACATATTATGGAGTCTATTCAAGGTCATCTACCTCAGCTTGCAGTGGACATAAAAGACAGGCAGGCTTACAATGATGATGAATTATTGCATCGCCACTTGTCTCCCTCCACTACCTGCACATGTCTAATTCCTATTTCCTTGTTCCATTGCCAATGGTAGGGAGGCTTTCCTCGTGACATCTCATTTTGTCCCTCATTAAGCCCCATTTCTTTTTCTCTCTCTCACAGAGCTTCATTATCTATAGCATTCTTCATGGTTACTGCCCTGCAGCTACGAACTTTTATTGCAAGCTCCCGAGTTTTCTGTGATTTCTGCTTGCAATGTATGCCCAGTGTAACACATACTGTGTCCATGCAGAGTGCGTTCTTGTAGCGCGGCAATCCTCAATAGTAGCCCAAGGCATTGTAAGACATGGCACAACATGGCACAGGACATTGTGTTCTTTTTAGGCTAGCAGGACCGGGGGCAGGTATCACTCCAGCATAACACAAGAATCATATAAGCTTCTCGTCTTGGCTTGCTTGCTTATGTATTTTCATTTTTTTTATTTTATGTGTTTACACGTTGAATACGTTTATCCTGTACACAATGAACTTTAATATAAGGAAATTCTCTGTATAATGAGATCACTTATTTTTCAGAATTCCATGCCCATAGAACACCATGCATCTTGAATCTCATTATAATAATAATGTCTGGGGCTTTCATATCAGAACCACAACATGATTATAAGACACGCCATAGTGGAGGGCTCTGGAAATTTTGACCATCTGGTGCTTAACGTGCGCCGACATCACGCAGTACACGAGTAACTACAATTTTACCAATTCGCCTTCACCGACATGTCGCCTCCGTGGCCGGCACTGAACCCGCCACCTTCGGGTCACTAGCTGAACACCGTAACTCCTGCTCCACCCACGAGGACTGAATCCCAATATAACCAAACGCACCATCCGTTTCAATACAGTAAAAACTCTCGTTAATTCAACCCCCGTTAATTCAGAAAATTCAATTCGGACGTGTTTTCTGGTCTTGGTACGCATATGTAGTGTTTAATAGCGTCGAAATCCTAATAAATAGGCATTGTTTGATCGTGCAACTCAGTTATTTCGGACGATACTTGGAGCATGTCGAGGCCGAAGTGCCTGTGTGCGACGCAAACCAGCGAAAACGGCGTTTGTGAACATCCCGAACGGTGGTAGGCCTTCGAAAAAAGGCGTTGTCGCCATCTACAATTTCATCGCGTTGTCGGTGACCAAGGCTTCAGCTGCTTCATAAAACTTGTTTCAATTTCGAGTTTACTCGGCGCCCGCGAACTGCTTGTTGTTGTTTTTTTTCTATGATGGCGTCGATAGTGACTGAGGTCAAAGCTCGAACAAGGGGTAGTTTACTTTATGCCACGTGCATTCAGAACTGCATAGTCGAAATATATAACTGAGCAATGGCAAGCCAAGTTTATTCAGCGGCCGATATGATGCTCAGCAGTTTAGTTTCGACTCTGGACGTAGGCAGCGTGCGTGCCTTCAAAAATACACGGACCACATGATTGCATTTTCAAAAACCACAATTTTGTCCACAGTGAATCTGACACTATAGCTTCGTTTTGACTTCGGGTAATGTGAGCCCAATGTTTTAAAAGGTAAACTTGGCAGAAGCTTTTGGAAATGAAGTGCTTCAGCCGTGGCCCGCATAGTGACATAAAGTTCGCTTGTTACATTGTTATAGACGAACGAATAGTTGCCGGTGAGTTTTCCGGCAAAAACTTTATCGTCGTGTGCGCTAGGTAGCGTTGGTGGGGCCAGTACCTACTAAAAGGCGGGTTCAGATGGTTCAAAGCATGTTTCGCCTTAAGGCAGGGGGGTCTTGAGCCATGGTCAATTTGTAAACGAAGTCGTGAATGACAATTAACACTGTTCTTATGCAACATAAGCACTAGTAACAGACACTAATTTGTTCATTGTTTTTTATACTTTTGATAATTAAAAACGTTTGATTCAATTTCAAAACGCTTTCACGTGCTGCGCAATCAAAATTAACAAGCTCTTACTGTATATTGAAGTTTTAGTGCCGTTCTATAGAGTTGAGTTGCATGCGATCTTTCCGAAAGCAATCTTTGTTTTAGATCTTTCTACTGGTTCGCGCGTGATTCGGCCGCTGCGAAGAGGACATCTCGTCGGTGCAGCATCGAGCAGCGGTAGTCTAATCTCAGGTTGAAGAAAATTGATTCTTATTGCGATAGCAATTATATGGACACTCTCGGCTTGATTTTGCCGCTGGCATCGGCGTCATTCACCGTATATGTATACGTATCTATACATACTAAAACGCAAGAAAGAAACGTAATCCAGAAAAGAACTTCGGCGTTCAGAATCAAACCTTCGACCTCTGAATTGCAAGTGCGAGGCGTTAGCCACTGAACCACGAAGGAGCACCTCCTTCAATGTTCAAACGGCAAGCTAGTTATATCTACCACTTAACGCTGGTGACGAGCATCTCAGGGGGAACTATCGTGTTTTCAGCTTTACCAGCAAGATGGCGCAGTGAGCGTGCGTCACCACATCGTCACGACGTGGTGACACGTGCTCTTATCACCCACGCGTACTCTCCCCCACGGAGAGGGGGCAGGGCGGACGACCTCGCGTGCGCTCGCTTATCTTGCAATGGGGACAATCTAACGCCTTGGGCTTTCAAGAACAATTCTGCTTAGTTACCAGGCGCACAAACTGCACTCGTTGCACAATCTCTGTTTGTGGAAAGGGCACACGTTTCAGACACAGCAAAGTAACAATTGAGACGCCTATATGCGTTCATCTGTACCTGTCAATACGTTTCGTACGTCGTTTGTGCGGGAGAAATGCCGGGAACGTTTTATCTGCTTGCGAACTTCGAGTGATTTTCCAATTTGTTGCTATCACGTTCATTGCTTCACCTTTGTGGCAAAGCTGTAAATTTTTTTGCGTTACTTACTTTTTTCTGCTGATAATTATCCAAATATTCTTCCAGTACTTCCATTACCGAGTGTCCATTCAATTATGCAAATATTCTTCCAGCGCTTTCATTACCGAGTTTCCATTTAACGAAGTACATTGGTGATTTTACCGACTTCGTTACACCGAGGTTTCACTTGAATAACAGTAATGTCTTCTTTTACTCCTTTCCTAGTCCAGGGTCACAAACTCGAAGAGGTGAAGTGAAGAACAGTAGAGGAATGAAAAGCAGGAATGATGGCCAGCCTAAAAAAACAGTTTGCTACCTCTAACCAGGGAAATGTATGGCGCAGTTCTAAAAATAAAGATAAAAAGAAATAGAGAACGAGACGCACGCACGAGCAACTCGGTGTTTCTTCTGTTTTTAAATATTCCTATCTTTATCACCTAACTTGTTTCTCGTTAATTTTTTTTTTGGGGGGGAGAGGTGTGAAGGCTGTGTTATGTTCATAGGTATAACAAATCACCGCGTCTTGCTCCATGTCGCCCAAGCCTAGCTGACAGCAGAACGCGAAGGCACCTAGCTGGTCCTAGCTGGGCTAGGCTTCTACCTTCTGACCTGCTTCTTTCCTACTCCTTGCTATTATATACTATACATGGCTATGCTTGCTCCTTTTATTTATTTAATTATGTACACATCTATCTCTTTCTGTTTATGTCTGTTTCTTTCTTTGTTCCTCTATCTTTTGGTGTTCTCGTTCCATTTGATTCACTTTATTTTTCGCTTTCTTTCTCTCTTTCTCTGTATTCATCTTCTCACATTCTTTTTCTCTTCTTCTCTCCTTCCTTCTATCTGTTTTCTCTGTCTTTCTATTCGTTCTCCACTTGTTCTTTTCCGTCTCATTACTCTCACATCTCTTCTCCTCATCCTCTATTTTCTCTCCCAACTCTTACTGTACAAGACTATGCTATGGCCGGGATATATAGCCGAGTAGATTTGACGTTCGCATTCGTATCGCGGGTACGCAGGCTGAAAGCTCACCTCGCCAAGAAAGCTTTTTCTTTGGCCAATAATTTCTCTGTTCCTCTCGTTCATTCTGTAGTCGTTCGCTCGAGCATGCGAGTTATTGCATTTCATACCAAACAAATAGGTCCACGTGTCCTGGAAGTGAAGCAGAAGGGGAAGTAGACAGTGCTTGACCGTTCATTGTGATGATAATTTTTCATCCATGACACACGGCAAGCCTTGAGCATAAACACTCTGCTGTAAAACAAGAAGAAACTACTTGTAAAAACGCTGTTTCCTTGAGCCTTTAAATCTCAAAGATTTATTAAAAGGTACGAAGCTGGAAGGCATGACATACCAGCTATGTTTTGTACGTCTTTCGTCGGGGTGTCGAGTTTCTTTGTGTAAAGTTTGTGCAAAAAACATTTATCATGTTTAACCAATTAACCTAGTGTCGAGTTTTTCCTAAGACCAGCTAGCTTCCTTTTTTTGACATCTTCAAAACACCACGAGAAAAGCGACTGCTTTAAAATGAGATTGACTCTGAGGCATCTTAGGAGAATAGTTTGGTTTACGAGTTTTTGACAGCTGAGCAGTTCAGATTAAATGGACAACTATCGAAAAGTGAATAAAGCGTGCCATGAAGATGACCCGAGAAAAGTTCAGTAGAGTATTTTTTCCTTTCGTTTGAGAATGCACGCACTTATCTTTCCTAAAAGCGATATTGATAGAGAAACTTTGCTGCAACCACAACCACACTAAAACGGCTAATTTTACTGAGGTGTACCGTGACAGGCTTATATACATACCAACGTGGCGTTTTTTTATATTCGGCAAGAGAACACCCACTGAGTGTCCCCACTGTATTGTATACTGCGTCGACAGTTAATCACGTGACATGATTTCTTCGTAGTAGGCTCTCGGTTGTATCAAAAGCATCATCATAGAAAACAAGTTTAGACGTATATATATTTTAAAATTTTTATTCTTCTTAAACATTTCCCTCTCATTCGTAATCATGTCAAGTGCCCTTTAGAAGGCTTAAAAATACTTTCTTCAGCGCTTTTTTTAAGGCCCTTCTGATTTGTTTTGTGCAGAAATCATGGAATATATCCGTCTTGTTTTGGTTGTACCAATTATTTCGAAGGACACGACAAGATTTGATCTTTGTGAAGGCGAATGCCGAGGCTTTTTTTACAATCCTTGGTGTATGAAACATCTTTCCTAAGAGTCATTATGTAAATTAACTTTATATGGAGTATTAAACGCGAAACATTTATTTGCGTACTACAGGCACTTTAAGCGTATCTATCTATCTATCTATCTATCTATCTATCTATCTATCTATCTATCTATCTATCTATCTATCTATCTATCTATCTATCTATCTATCTATCTATCTATCTATCTATCTATCTATCTATCTATCTACGTCTGGGTGCTCTCATGATCACCGCCTTAACTTGGGGTAGATCAAAATTAGTATGGGAAGGTAAGATGATATGTCGAATATGACTGGCTAGTCACGACATGAATAGCACCACACTCCCGTCACGTGCGTCGTGAAAAGCTTTCCTCCAGACACGTGAGGCATATATACGTGTACCGCGGACTATGACATGCGGCTATGTGCCACAGGTGATTGACAGTTTATCTACACAGGAATGGCGAAAACAGGCATTGCTAATTTGATCACGAGAGTGTTAAGAAATATTTTAACATTGGTAGCGTGGACCCAACGAATGCAAAGAATAAATGTCAGGCTTCCATCAGGAATCGAAGGGAACCGTTATGCGTGGCAATCAAGTATTCTAGCACAAAGCCATGTGAGGTCTCGGTAGTGCTTTTCACAAAGATCCTAATGATTGTGAGACGTCCATAGGACGTGCAGTGCTGGCTATCTAGTTTTATAAACATTACGTATGTTCTCCTATGATAAAGTCGTCACGTTAGGATAACGCAAATTGTGGTTAGACGCCATCCTCTGAAGTAGATTTCTGAAGCACTCTCGACGGCTACGATCCTCGCGAGCACAAGCTCTATGTATCAGCTTATCGCTTCTGATGTTGATGTACCCTTATTGATGTTGGTTATAAAAAAAACAATTGGTTATAGAAACATATGCAACTGTTGTACATATGTTTGTACGTACAGCATTTGTACGTATATTGGAGTCAATCGGTAACGTTTCGGTCCACAACAGAATTAAAACATAATTACCTTCCTTCCGCATGCTTCACATAACATGGATTTCAATATAACGTGGGATCTACCGATTTTTTTTTTTGTCGCACAAGACGTCACCGGGTTTCTTTTGGTATAGTAACTTTACCGTAGTTGAAAAAAAAAGCACAAGACGTGTTTCACCACCAGCAACGCGAATAAAGGTGGCCACGCTACAATGCGACACAAAAGAGATTAAAGTATGTAAGCAGCAGTCCATAACTCATCTCATATTTGTTTTTTATGTTCTCTTTTTTTACTCTTAGAGTGTAGAGTGTATGCAACGCTAACAATAAAATAATTAAGGTATATTTGTCATAACGTGGGATACCGTGTGCAGGAGAGCATGCCAGAAATATACTAGCTATTCCACCTAGACTAAGGCAATACACTCTTTATGCAGGGAAATTATGAAGTGCTTCACACTGGAAGGTGTTGTAATGAGGCAATCTTTAGAAAAAAAACTTGACAAAACAGCTAGGGTCTGCCTTGGTGTATGAGTGACAAGTGAGCTCTGCTGCTGTCCTTAAAGTCGTGGGTTCGGTCCCGGCCACGGCGTTCGCATTTTGATGGAAGCAAAATGGTAGAGGCTCGTATACTGTGCGATGTCACTGGACGTAAAGGACACCAGAAGGTCTTAATTTCCGGAGCCCTTCCCTACGGCGTCCTTCATAATCGTATCGTGGTTTAGAGACGTAAAACTACACATACGATTACAAAGAAGCTAGAGTGACTCGGGCAGAAAACGTAATTGGTGGAATTTGATAAGTTACACCCTTCGTGAAGCCATATCTTATGGTACGTATACGTGTATACGTAGACAAAGATAACAGTCTGGACCAACATCATGAACTCTTGAATATAGGCGGCTCTGCGCATTTATCGCGAAAAAGTAAAAGTAGGAAATACGCTACAAAGTCCTGACCACTGATGGCATTCCGCGTGGAGCTGAAAACAAGTTAAAGCCCAACGCGTACTCATTATGTTGCGGTGTCATGTGGATGAGTGGCTACGCTTTTTTGTGCAGCTTCCTTCATGTATTTTACTGCTCGCCATTTTCATGTAGAGCTCGTAGTATTGTAGGCATGTCACATTACAAATATTCCGGCATTAAACCCCTACTAGAAAGACAGCACAAAAGCGCCTCCTCCGCTCGATAGCAGACGGAGCTGAAAAATCAGATCAAAGCTACGATTGACTGATTGATAGGAGGGGTTTAACGTCCCAAAACTACCATATGATTATGAGAGACACCGCAATGGAGGGCCCAGAAAATTTTGACCACCAAGGATTCTTTAACGTGCGCACAAATCTGAGCACATGGGCCTACAGCATTTCCGCCTCCATCGAAAATGCAGCCGCCGCAGCCGGGATTCGATCCCACGACCTGTGGGTCAGCAGCCGAGTACCTTAGCCACTAGACCATCATGGTGGGGCCATCAAATCTACGAAGACGAACGTTAATGATAGCCATCAAGCCTGACCATGCAAGGGTGCATTCACCCGCAAACATTGGAAGTATTGTAGAGCAGCGTCGGTTGTGGATAATGATATATAAACGCAATAGAGGTCTTAGACACGCGGCCAGCAGTTCTTTTGCTAGCGGCCAGATCCGCACTTGGATGTCTTCGTCTGGTATTTATATTATCTACTCAATAATAATATTCATATGCTACACAGGCCAAACTGGTTTCGTTCCTTTTTTTTTCGTGATGCCTATATGCTGCAATGTTCACTATGTGATGAACTATAACCGTGGAGCAAACGCTCTGTATTTCCAAATTGGGATCCACATTTCCTAAAATATGAAGATCAATATCGATGCAGAGCACAGTAGAACAGGGAACAAACCGGGATTAAAGATATCATAGTTTGAATCAAGAGGAGGAAATAGACTTGGGCCGCAAATGTAGCACGTAGGCAGGATAACCGTTGGTCATCATGGGTAACTGACTGGATTCCCAGAGAAAACAAAACAAGCGATTTAGAAGGAGAGCGAAAGATAGGTGGACAGATGAGATTAAGAAGTTTGCGGGTATAAAGTGGCAGTAGCAGGCACATTGAGAGGTTACTGAGTGAGGAAGAAATAAAAAGGACGCTGTTTTCTGCCTCCCGTCGCTGGGGCACAACTCACGTCTTTAGAGATGGGGGAAGAGGAAGTAAAGATGATAGGAAGAAGAGAGAAGAAAAGGAAAAGTGAATGGCATGACAAGAGAACGTCTTGTCAGCACCGTCAGGAGTGCGAAGCAAAAGCGTTCGTCTATAAGGTGGTGAGGTCCACACACGCACATAAATCGAGGAAAGCTCGGAGGGCTTCTATCTTCGAGCGTGCAGAAAAGAGTAGGTCTTCCATCGTTGTGGCAGGTAGACCAAGCAGACGACAGCGGCTTACCAGCACGCAACGCTCTAAAGCCAGGTGAGGGCAGGAGCAAATAATATGCTGCAACGTCGTTGCCGGTACGCAGGCGAAGCAACAACCACCCCTCGCATCTGTCCAGGCCGGTCTCCGGAAGGGATGGCGGAGGTCTGCCGCCAACCACACGTGTGTCAGGGTGCACCGGTGGTAGGAGCATCCGCAATCGCTGTCGTGAGTAGTCCGACTGGGCTACTGCCTTGGTGACTGGCGTGCCACTGTGGTGTGCTGCCTTAGCGGTGACGTCAGCCTCCTCGTTGCCAGCTATTCCAACGTGTGACAGAAGCTAGTGGAGGGACAGGCGCACACCGCTATCTTTGAAGGCGGTCAGTTTGGCGTGCAGCAATGCCACAGTCAATGCCACAGTCATGCCTGCTTGGTCTGGTTGGAACAGCGCTTGTAGGGCTGTTTGGGAGTCACACAGAATCGCCACAGGCAGCTGGGGTAACGTGGCAGCGAGGTGATCGGCTGCCAAACGAAGGCTGGTCATTCAGCTGCGGTGGAACTGGCGTGAAAGGGTAGCCGGAACCGGACAGCTGTTCCAGTCTATTGTATGCCGCAGGCAGGCGCGGCCGAACGGGGGCTGTCCCGTATTGGCCCGTCTGTGAACACCAGGTACTGCCCCTTAGCCTGTCATGAAGTTTCGCCACGGCTGCCTGGTGGAACTCACACGCCAATGTTCGCCTTTTCCTGAAGTTGTCCAGTCTTAATTGTACGTCCATAGGCTGCTAATCTGGTTAAGCGGGCTGGATAAGACTGCGAGGATCGGGGACCAGCTCTTTATAGAGGGCGCAGATTTGTGCCATCCATGACGCTGGTCGGCTCCGCAGTCTTCGAAGAAGGGCAGCGCCTCCGGGGGCCCTGTGAAGGCGATCCACATGATGCGGCCCCTGTCGTAGCATCAAGAGTGACAGGGGCCAGGTCTGGGCCTCTGTCAGTGTTGCAGCTATGGGTGACTGACGGGGAAGTCCCATGAAGCGTTTAATTGTCATGTGAGGTTGTCGCTCCAGCTTCTCCTTGGCACCGCGTAAGTTAGCGCTGCCGTTTCAGCCCCTTCGTAGAGCCTTAGGGCCAGCCGCGAGGTGCACCCTTGGCCCCTGCTGAGCAGCTTGTTTACGGCAGTCTCGACCCTGGTGGCCTTGAAGGCGGCGAGTTTAACGGCTGGTATGCAAAGAATTCGGTGGTCGATCCTTAGCCCCAGGTACGTCACTGCCGTGCTCCACGGGATCGGTCGATCACCTAGCACAAGCCTTCGGATGGCCCTCCGTGCAGCGGCTCTGGGGTGAACCAGCACTGTCTCCGTCTTCGTGGGCGACATGGTCAGTTCGATCGCCTTAGAGAAAGAGGCGATGGCATCCAAGGAGCATTGCACAAAACGCCTTATGGTCGTGAAGTTCCGCTTAGGCCCCATAACCCACAGCGCCACATCGTCGGCACACAAGGAGCACTGCGTGGGGTAACGCTTGTCAACGGGCATCGTGGTGAGCAACCCCGCTAGCACCAGGTTGAACAAAAGGGGCTCAGGACAGAACCTTGTGGAACGCCTGCTGTCACTGGGCGTAGATCGCTGAGCGCGCGTCGTACTCTAACCCGGAGGGTGTGTCCTGTCAGAAAGGCACTGATGAAGGTACGTAAGTAGCCCACGACGCCGAGTGTGTCCAAAGCATTCTCTATGGCTAAGTGAAGCAGGCTCTGGTCATCCAGCAGTACGAGAACAGCCACTTCGCCGTTGCTCTTGGCCTCCTCCAAGGTAGAAACCACGTCCGCGATCGAATCTGCTGTGCATCGGTGACGTCGGAAGCCCGTATGCTGTTCTGGTAGAAAATTCTTTGTCCCCGCAATCCAATTTAGGCGTGCCAATGCTATGGCTTCTATGAGCTTGCAGGCAGCAGAGGTGAGAGAGATGGGCCTGCAGGACGTGATGGCGGCACAAGGGCGGGGAGGTTTTGGATTGGCACCACAACAGTGGTCATCCAAGCTTCAGGTAGGGTGCCGCTCTGCCAGATTTCGTTAAAAGTCCTCAACAGGTGTTGTCGTGGAGCTGCATCCAGGTTTCGCAGCATCTAGTATGTGATTCCGTCGGCATTAGGAGAACTTCGGTGCTTGGTTCTGGCTAGAGCAACATTAGGTCCGTGTTCAAGAATAGGCTCCTGACACAGAGCTGCAATCTGGCTCGCCGTCCAGTCTGGGTGGTGACCTTGTGGTGGCTTCGGAGAAGGTGTGGTGGTGGGGGCTGCAGGATTGGCTAGTTCTTTGAAGCGATCGGCCAGTCGCTCTGCCAGTTCTTTTTCACCAATTCCCAAGTGGATGGCCACCACAATGACGGCTTGCCGCACCATTGGTCCAGCGACGAGGAATTATAGAAGGCACCATGCTTTTGTGCCACCTCTTGCCTGGCTCAGAGAGTGGCAGATGCCCTGCCAGCTTTGCCACCTGCGACGGTTGGATGTCGCTGACATACCACATCCACATGGCTGAAGAGCATGCGGTGTGCTGCGTCATGGGTCTTTAGGAACCTTCTTTCAGCACTGCGCCTCGCAGCCCGTAAGTTCAAGTGATGGAGGTCTGGCTCAGTATGCTGCTCTGACACCCTGGTCGGAATGATTGCCGCCTGAGCTGCCGCTGCTACCAGATTCAGGAAATTCTAATCATCTGGGACGTCTCGAAGCTGTCTTCGAAAAGCTTGCCAATCGACTGTACTGCAACGCCTTCTCATTGGTATCTTTCTGCATACAGGCGAGATGATGATCGGCTAGTGGTCTGAACCTCAGGAGTCAAGCTACGTTGCCCAATCGTACCAGTGCCCTTCACTGGCCAGGGGGACGTCGATGGCGGAGCATGGCAGTCGTGCTGTTCTTCAGACGGAGGTGAAGGATCCGGTGTTCAAAATTTACAGACCCAGTTGATGAATAACGTCCACCAGATTTCTTCCTCAAGATGAACAGGTGCTCCTCCCCCATTTGGTGTGATGAGCATTTATGTTCCCAATATGAGGTAGTCGCTTCCGAATCTAGCCGTGCGCTGTAACAGCATGGCGGCGTCCCGCCGCTGTCCAGGTCACACATACACGGATGCCACTGTCGTGTCCACACCACGGAGCCGCAACGTCACGGCACAACACTCAAGAGTTCCTCCACTGCCATCAGGCACATTTATGTGCCCATGTGGTAGTTCTCGTCACACGTACACTGCACAACGTGGTTGACCCTGGGGATGTACACTCGCCATGCGCGGCGCGTCCTGGCACGTGTATAGAGTACACGACGTGACACTTTAGTAGCCGATGTATCCGGGAAGTCGCAAGTCAGTCGCAGCTACGTACACTTCCTGCAAAGCAATCTCATTGTACTCGCTCTCCAGGAGGTGTGAGGAGAGCTCTGCATGCCGCCGCCGCACCGAATGAGCGTTCCACTGAAACACACACGGGCGGTGGCGGCGGTGGTTGCCTGAAGCATGCAGATCAGTGTCAGCCATGGTGGCTGCTATGGGGGTGTACGCCACCTGCCTGAAAGCAGATGGAGCGCAGCTGGTTTTCAGGAGGCAGCAGGTCCGCAACCACTGTTAACAGGATCGAGCCTCAGGTTTGCATTTTCCTCGTCTACATGGGGCTGGAAGGGTGTCTTCGCGGGTGGACGAGGCTCGGTAGAGTCCGGTTGCATAGTACCAGCCGGCGGGCCCCCGCTGTTGTGCGCCTGACTGACCTGGATGGGTCGAGCTAACCACCATCTTGGATGTAGCTCCCACTGCGGCGGCGTAGCTCTTGCCCGTGGTCTGTTTTAGCTGAGAACCTTCAGTACTACTAGCTAGGGCTTGCCCGAAAGACTGATTGAGCCTCGCGGTGAGGCAGGTAGGTGGGAGCCGACGCCTTGATGGTGGCCAGGTGCTGCTCTCTTTGCTAGAGCCGAAGTCTGCGGAATCAGCTGAATGTGGCCAGCCGCAGTGCAGGCATCTTGATTTGTTGGTACAGATGGCGTCTTTTCCATGGTGGCTACCACATCGCAAGCACCGCTCTGGTCCTCGGCAAGTAGCGGCTTTATGTCCATAGCGTCCGCACCGCAGGCACTGAAGCGGACGAGGTCGGAATGGCCTCACTTCGAACACCATGCGAAAAAGGCGGACCCGGGTGGGAGGCACGGGAGAGGCGAACTGCAAGACTAGTGATATCCCTTGTCGCCTGGCTGCAATCACCAACACCTCGGACGTCACGGCTGCCAGGAGGAATTCGTTGGTATAGTCGCCATCGACGTCTTGCACCACACCACTGCTTTTTGAACGGTCAGCAGAAAGGCGGGTTGTCACGGGGTATTTCAGCGAGCTCCGATGTTGCTAGGAGGCGATCCGTTCATTCTGGTGTAGATGCGTCTGCTGCCACGATGTTTTTTTTCGTATTTATTCGCACCTCCTTGACTCCGGGCAGCACAGAGAGAGCTTGCGCAATGGCAAAACGTGAGGTGCGGTGAAAGGAAGCGCCGGCGTTTGGCGGTCGGAAAAAAACTGTGCCCGAGTCTAGCGACGATGATGCAGAGGCCAGCATAATGTGTTCAGCGGCACGTACACCAGAAGGAGCGGACCGAGTCACTGTGAGGGCATTAGCAGGCCCGGGGCAACGTGGGCAGGCACAGCCGTAGGTGCAGTGGAAGGACGAGGACCAGTGTGGGCAGCGGGTTCCTGAGATGTCGAGGCTCGCTGTCGGCGCTTCTTCGACTTGAAGAGGACGGTCTGAAACTCAGACTCATTAGTTCCATCAGTTTCGTGAGTGACGGAGTCTTCATGGGCAGCCGCATCATTAAACGGTGTGGTAAGCGACGTAACCGTGGCACGCTCAGTCGCTACGGCGTGCATCTTGCGTGAGGCACCCTCATCGTCGCTGCATGACTCGTTAGGACGCGAACACTTTCGCGTTAATGTAGTGTTCGTGTCGTCAAGATCAGGTTCTTCGTCTCATGGAAGTGGTACGTTCTGCGGATCGGTGACGTGCGCGCACGGCAAGCTCGTCACAGCGCAAGATTCCACACAATTCGCCACGAGCTAGGAAGAAGTTAGGAGCCTATTAACTGAGCCGGGATCTTTGGGTTGCACTGTATGAAGCACCGCGGCTGTGATCAAAGATGCTGTGGTGCGAGTGGTAGGGCCGGAGGCCGCCGAGGACGTCAGGCCCTTTGCGATTGTCTCGACGTCGGCAGCAGGCACCAATAGGTGAAGTTTTTCAGTTTCTCCCTGATGACTTTGCACAATCTCTGCGCCTGTTCATGACGCAACCGTACCGCTTTGGCACTGGAGGCTAGGTTCCACAGCACGCGGGTGCACGCGACGCTCGCCCAGCGCCTGTGTGACGATGTGGGAGCCAGGGAGGAGGAGGAGAAAAACTTTATTCATCCCAAGAGGGAAAGGTGCGGTGGTGGAGTGTCAGAGGAGCCTACCCAGCGTAGGTCTCCACTACCCTCTTGGCCCAATCGAAGATCTGGTCCTGGACCTCGGGCGCCGAGTTGCACATAGCAGCCTCCCACTGCTCCTTACTATTAATGTGTAGAGAATTGGGTGGTGAGTTTCATGTACACCCCCACATGATATGGTCTATGTTAGCTCTTTGTTGACAGAAAATACACAAAGGGGAGGGGTATACCGCAAGGTGTATGAGATGGCGAAAAGATGGGGTAGAAAACGTACGGGTCTGTAACTGGCGCCATAGTATTCCATGGTAGCGCGAAGCTCCATGATGTAAGGGGGGGTATATAGTGCGCTGTAGGCGGTAGTGATTTGCTAAATCGTGGAAGGTCAAAAGACGATCTCTCGCGCTGAAAAATGCCGCGTGGTCTAAGGCGCCATCAGAGGCCTGCATCTTAGAAGTGTGGCAGCTTGGACTAGTTGGTATGGCACGACGATAGTTATAGCGCGAGAACAAAACGACGTGTATGTGTCGTCGTTTCGTTCTCGCGCTATAACTATCGTCAGAGGCCTGCGCTCGGCCGGTCATTCCTCGAGCACAGGTATGAGCCGCCTCATTGCCACTCAACCCCGCATGCGCGGGCGTCCATATGAGAGCAACGTCTTGCGTGGGAGGATGTTTCTTAAGAATTGAAAGGGCACTGTATGAGATGCGACCTGCGATGAAGTTGCGTATGGCAGTTTTGGAGTCACTTACAATTATAGTGATATTGGGGATGGATAGACCTAAAGCGATGGCAGCCTCCTCTGCCTCCTCCGAAGAGTTGACAGTGATGGATGCCGTTGTGAGCGCCTTGTCGTTATAGTCGACAGCAGAGAGGGCATAGGATGAGGATGATGGGTATTCTGCCGCATCGACATAGAGCACGTCATTGGCTCCATGAAATGTTTTCTGAAGAGCTTTTGCTCTTTGGATTCCGTGCTTAGTATGCTATGTTGAATGCATGTTTTAGGAAGTGGCGGTATGAGTAATTGTTTGTGTATGTTTTGGGGAATGTTGTATTTAGCATTGGTGAGTGAGGTGAAGTTAATTTGGGTAGACGATAAAATGTGGCGACCTGCGCTAGTGGTCGCGAGCCTTGCGTATTGAGCTGTTAAATAGGCTTCACGGATTTCACATAGGGTATTTATGACTCCTGTCTGGTGGAGTAGTGCGTTAGAGGTATTGATTCCAATGCCTAGCGCGTATTTGTAAACTCTGCGGAGGAGGGTGTTGACCGATTCTTCCTCTGCTAATTTAAGGTGAAGATAAGGAAGAGTACATGCGATTTTACTAATCACAAAAGCTTGTATTACACGAAGTAACTCAGACTCTCGGAGCCCTCCATTTTTCTCTGAGATTCTTCACATCATTCTTAGGGTGTTTTCAATAGTATTGCGTAAAGTTTTGAGTGTGTACGTATTAATTTGGTTGTTTTGGATAAATAAACCTAGCACACGAATGCGTGATAATGTAGGAATGAGGCACCCATTTATGTGAACTTCGATCATTGGAACGTGTTTGTTCTGACGATGAGTTGGTAGAAGGAGTAAGGTAGAAGGAGTTGATAGAAGGAGTTGGTAGAAGGATTATCCCAGAACTTGCGCGATGAGCACTGAAAAGCCAGAAATAATTGACTGCACCTGTATAAATGCCGACACACTTCGCTGCTTGTCAGCTGATCAGCTGCCGACGCTCTGTTCGCCGCGGTCAGTGCCAGTGTGTGCATCAGTGTAATCTGACTTTCCGTTATTGGTCACAAGTTCGGCCTAATAGTTTCCTTTTAGATCTACAGTGTGCTCCCTTCGTCGCGTCGCCGTCACAACACCGTGAAATGTGGGATGGCCAGCGAACGGTTGCGCAGCGCGAGCAGTCTTTTTTTTCAATCAAGGAACTCGCTAGCAGACACTGCTTGCGTTGGCTTAGCAAGGACAGAGAGGGGTAGCGTAGGCGAAGAGAGAGGGGGAGGAGACGCCCATGCGCATTGGTGGTATAAACGCCACGGGGAGGAAGCCTATAGAAAAGAGGGGAGTGAGCGTAGGTTAGAAAATGCTCCCTGCGTCGGCGTTGCGAGACAGAAGAGGGGAACTAAGGAGAGGAGAGTGAGGGAGACGCGCAGGCGCAATGGGGATATTAACGCCACTGGGACAGGTGCCTAGAAAAGACAGAGAGGGAGCGAGTGCAAGCAGGTGGTAGGATAGAAGTAGAGAGAATAACGTACAGCTGTTGGAGAAAGGGAAGGAGGGCTGCGCATGCGTAGTGTGAGTGCGGATGCTGCCGACGCCGCGTGACATAGGCCCGAGCAGGAGATGCTTTATATAAAAAAAGGGAAAGGGGTATTCTTACTTGCCATTGTGGTCGTCGGATATATGTGGATTCCGAGGCGGAGTAAGAATTACTTCCACATACATTGGAGATCAGGAACACACTGCCACAGACTTTGCTTTATTGCTCGAAACTGCTAGAGTACGCGTGAGCTCGGCGCCAATTCATGTTTTCCTCGCACTGCCTGTCCCAAGTGCGAACAATTGACAATGCTTCCTTGATGCGCAACATCACGAGAATGTATCATCTACAGACTTCACTGAGGTGATCAGCGCAGGCGGCTCCTAGTTATTGCTCGACTGGCGAGAGGTTGACAGAGTAGAGCCTCGGTGCGATGAGTTCTCGGCGGAGGAAACTCTTCTTGGGTGCCCCATCATTGGACATTCAGGGAATCTGTGCTGTGATGTTGTACTCAACTCGTTTCCTTGGTGTGGCTGGTGGTCAGTAACTGGCTGGGCCGAGGAGGGGAAGCCAAGGGGGAAACCCAGTGGTACACCAGGGAGCTTGTCCATGGAATAGCCCGTAAATGTTGGCAAGTCGGTCGTCGTGCAGAAGCTCATGGCTGCTGCCGCATTGTCTTCTGCAGCAGAAGCGTGGGACACAACAGGCATGGGAGTGTTGTGCATGGGCGCTTCTCGGAGTCGTGCGTTCACAGCCAGCAGTTGGTCCCGGCATGCTTGCAGGCCACTGATTCGAGACTCCAACTCCATGTTCTCTGAGCGCAGCTGATGAAGACACGACAGCAGCGATGCAATGTCCAAGTCATCGCTCTGCCTCATGAGAAAGCCAGAGTCCTGGTCCCACTGACGTTTACGCAGCTGCTCTAGGGTCTGCGGAATCAAGCTTGGTACAGCGGCTGATTCGGGCCATGCGGGACTGCAAGGCAAGCTGACGCAGGGGGGCCCCACTTGACACATCGACGCCCAACCTTCTGGGGGCAATGCTGATGACACTCCCCCACATTTGTCCTCATGGTCCGTCGATGGCTGCAGCAGCTTGCCTTGAATATTACTCAACTCAAAGGTGTCATCGTAAGACTCAACGCGGGCAGGCTGCGTAAGCACAGAATCAGCTGATGCAGGACGGCTGCCTTCTTCCCCACCCGGGCTCAGCTTTCGGTAATATGTGTGGTAAATATTGCCACTTCCCATCACTGAGGGCAGGCCGTTGGTGGCTCTGCCGGCGGCCGCCGTTTGGGCAGACGGTGACCGCATGGGAGGAACCTTCTGTCGAAGCCTCGGGCACCCGGCGGTGCTGCGCTTACTGCTGCCCTTCGCGCTGCAATTTTCTGTGGTCTCACGCTCTCCACTGATCGACGGCGATGATCTGCTGCTGCCACCCTGGGATGGAGAGGGCCACATGGCCTTTGGCCTCTTCTCGCCATGGCGACTGCTGCTCACAATGTTTTCGTAATTACTACTGAAGCTGGGTTTTGGGTTGATACTGGACAGTGATGATGGTGTGGTGACTTCTTCTGCTGTTGAGGTTGCTGTGACTGTGGCTGTTGAGCAGCTGCTGCTTTCTGGTCAGCTGCAATAATGTGCTGTGAAGCTTGTGGTGCCGTTGTGGCTTGCTGTGCAGGCCTCTGGACTTTGGACTCTTCTGTGCTACCCAGCGGACGACCCCACTTGCGCTGCCGCTCCCCAAACACAAGGCTGCCTGTCTGCACCACCGTCGCTTCCGTCAAGTTGGCTGTCGTGAATTTGCCTGATGGCTGAGGCAGCGAAGTACTAGATGTGGCCATGCATGACGAGGGCGACGACTCTCCAGACGTGGCTTCATATTGGGGCTCTGTGGCATTGCTGCCTGCACCACCTTCTGAAGACACCTGGCCATTACACGACGGCCGACTGCATCCACGCGGCTCCCTGCTCATACTGCTGTGACGTGCCGACGTGGCCGTGGATATAGGTGGCTTCTGAGGCGGTGAGAGACCTACGTTCAGACACTTGGGAGAACAGGAAGGGACTGCTGGACCCTTCGATTGCTCGAGACTGCTCGAGCGCGCGTGAGCTCGGCGCCGATCTATGTTTTCCACGTGCCAAGGCGTGAGGAAACCATAGATCCACAGAAACCAAATTTGGCGTTCTATTCATGTCTCAAAAAAGACACTTGTTTCTGTTTTAAAACAATACTTGCTTTTATAAAAAGTGACTTTTTTCTAACTTAATATATAAAGTGGTGATAAACATTATTTAACAAACACAAAATATCTATCTTCTAAGTTTGGAAGACCGCGTGATGAAGTGCTGGCAACGGCGATCGAAACGAGCAACAACTAACAATACAAACGGCAGGCCGCTGGCGTGTGTCATGTTGTGTTGTTGTAGTGCTAAGTGTACTTGTGCTGTTCGTTCGAAGCCGCGAAACGTTGCACCTGGACTGCCGCAGAAGGCTACTGCTATTAAAGAAAAAAGTGATCTTGATTCAAAAGCAGCATAAGGAAAACAGACGCAGGTGGTGGGTGAGACCTTCATGGACAAAGCGTCACTCCGAGAGCGAGTTTTTTACGACGGTAAATAGCATTTTTTTATTCGGTGGTCATAAAAGCGTGTCATTGAGTGATAACTGCGTTATTTTCTTACGCAATGGAGTGATGATATTCTGAACAGCTTTAATGTAGTGCGAAAGGACACAGGTACGCGAAGAGGCACTTATGGCAACGTATTATGAACACTAAATTATTCTGGACCATGTACTCTTCAAAAGCATGCTGTCTACTTCTACTCAGAATACACCTTTCGTTAGTCTTATTGCTTTGAAAAATTCGCCGTAAACTTGCTCACTTATTGCTTTCTCGTAAACCACCACCACCACCCATTTCTTCCTTGCCGACTTTTCCCTGCAACCAGCCACTATCTGTCGTTGCTGAAAGCACCCCAATGAAGTAAAAGATATAATCTGCCGCTGTAAACACCACGCCAAATGTTTCGTTCTGCGCACAGCGAGAAATTAAAGCCAGCTGCCACCACACACCACTGCATGGACATACATAAATATATTTCAAGACCCTGTCCATGATAACTTTCAATCCAGCACATGTAATATATATTGTATTTCTCATGCAACATGTAAATGATTATGTTTATTTCTGGCATATTGTTCAGTTACATTTATTTTTGAAGTTTGTCTCAGTGACCGCAAAACTTCAGTTGCATCAGAAAATTTTCTGCATTAGCTGAAAAGAATTTCTTTCTCCCCCAGATGCAGGGAATGCGGCAAGGCGACACCGAATACTTTCATAAGTATTATCGGATGCTGCCACATCAATTTGATTTCATTCTTCGGCTTCTCCAGAAAGACCTTGAAAGGAAGCATGCTGCTAGGGAGCCAATAAGCCCTGCTGAGCGACTGGCCATGACACTCAGGTAATATGGTGATATGTTTACTTTTGTTTTTCCCTGTGATTATTTTACTTTTTTATACAAATCTTACATTGTTTTGCACAATGCAACCCATACGCCCAACTATGTGTTGCACCGTGCCTTTCCGAATTCCATCACCAATTCTAATCAGGTGGCACCCACACATTAGAGCCATGTATATTTGTTAGTTTATACATGCACCAGTGTTTTCTAGATGTTTACTGTATACTATTACTAATGAAAAATACATTTGTACTGCAGATACCTTTCATCTGGAGACCTCATCCAGGATATTGCACTTGCTTTCAGAGTTGGCATATCTACGGCGCGCATGGCTGTGAAAGTCACGTGCCATGCTCTTTGGATAAGGCTTCAGCCACAGTACATGCCCGTGAGTATACTTTCTGGAACATTATTTACTGGTAGTGCTTAGCGATTCTGCACATTGTGCATCAGGCTTCAGGTTGAGCCTCATAGTTTCTCACTTGGTCTGTACATTCGCTATTCACCTTTCATACCATCCTTCAGTGCAGTGAGGCCATCTCATGCCACTTTGAATGGTTCCTTGCTCAGTGGCCCTTAGGGAAGGCTTATTTAGTGCTTGTGCAGCGTTTACTCTGCATAGTTTGTGTCTGTTACAGTCATGCGTAGCCCACTTATGACCCTGACTGAGCACGTCACCTCACTTCTGGCCTAGGCTGGTTGAAAAATTATTGAAAAAGAAACATTTCTTTCTATCTCTCCTTTTGTTCCCTCGTAAGCGACGCAGTCAACTAATTTTCTGAAAGCGTTGACAGCACATCGCAGAGCACGCCGTCGCAAGAGAGAGCTATTTTACGCCCACATTGCAGCCAGATTCCATTGGTGTATCTGATATTGTGGCACTGGAGCATTGTAATAAGTGGCTCATTTTACTATAAAAAGCATACTAAAGTGAACAGTGCCATCCCTGTTTTTAGTTATATTTGATATATTGCTATAAGCAGTGTCTTAACATGTGGATGTGCTTTCTGGAGGAGCTGCCGCAAAGTTGGATACTTCAAACAGTTTGATTTCTATTGCAAAGAAAAACATGTTGTGTTTGTTTACACTATGGCCGACCATGCCATCGGCTGGAACTGAGTAGTCTCTGTACCTCTGAAGTGTAGAGTACAAACATTTTGCGGCAACCTTCCTCACAACTGCTCTCGTTAAGATCACAGATGCCTTAAAAAAACTCAAAATTATTAGCATGCTTGCATTATTTCTTCTTAAATTGAGAATTCTAAGCGCAACATTGTCAGCCGCATAATCCCATTAAGATGCGAATGTCATTTAGTTTGAATGACATTAAAACGTCCAGTGTGGCAGGGGTATTACCTGCACTATTAGATAAGGCAACTAGTTGTATATAAGTAATATATACTCTGTGTGTATGTCATGGTTCTTAATTTTTGCTTTGGTAACTTTTTTTCATGGCATATGCTCATTTTCATAGACGTGAAAGTTAATAATGGTGTCAAGTAACAAAATGTGGGTATGCTCACGGCATTGTGTTGTCCATAACACAATGCTGTAAATGTGCTGTTCTCTATAGTTATTCACAAAAATAAAGTATGTACAGTGGTAAAGCAACTCCGTTGACTAATCATAAAATAATGTACAGGTTTTTGAAACATCTGAAGCATTGAATCTTTTTATTTTTTCTGTGAAATGTTATTCGTTATGATGAAATTACTTGCTCAAGGTTTCTTGATACCATAAAGTAGAAATGATTAAACAACTGTTAACCTGCTTGTAGATTCTCATGCATTCTAAACATAACTTGTTTATTGCAGGGCACTTACTCCATTGTGCTGCTGGCAGTCGTTGACTGCAATTACAAATTTGTCATGGTTGATGTGAGGGCCTATGGCAAGCAGAGCGATGGAGGCGTTTTCCAACAGTCAAAGTTTGGCAAGCGGCTTCAACAAGGAAAGCTACAGCTGCCAAAGGACTTGCACCTTCCAAACACAAGACTTCCGGCTCCTTGTGTGTATGTTGGGGACGAGGCCTTTCAGCTGAGGACTGATTTCTTGAGGCCTTACCCAGGACGTGGTCCGAATCCAAGTGAGTGTTCAACTACTGCTTGAGCAGAGCACGGTCAGTTCATATAATTTGAAGCTGCATGATTGTTATAATTGCAGTCCCAGAACATGTGAAATTTATTACTATTCTATAGTGCCAACATCATACAAGTAGTCAACATACCGAATTGTTTGTACTTTATTTTCAGCTGCCATATTTACTAGAATGTTATGCAAGTTTCCTTCTCAGATTTTTGCTTTCTGAGTTCAACCACCCTCGCGTTGTGGTCGAATGCCGAAATGAATATTTGTGTTTCCTAAACGCACAAAAAGTCTCCTCTTGTGCTACAGTAGAGTAAATGCTGTAATTTGTTATCATAAGATGTCTGAAATCTAGATTGAAGATATCATAAGATTTCAGTCATCCTAGTCTTCTATTTTGTACTCAGATTTAACATGTTTGCAGACACACTGGTCCACTAACTACTATTATGTTTACCTGGTTGAGAAAAACAGTTTTTACATCATTGTGCTGATGTCATTCAAATCGCTCATGCTCTAAATCAAGGGCATTTCTACTAGAGAAGAGCTTCTATATGCAAGCCCATGTTAGAAATATATTAAGAGGGTATGGTAGGGAGATTGATCAACACCGAGCACACAGGTGTGCTCAAAGCCATTTAAGATGGTGCCCAAGACCTCACCTTCTACTAATGTGCAGACTCTTTTCCATCATTGTTTCTCTGTGTACGCTAAACAATATGGAATGATTTTTTATAGCAAGCATGGCTAGATGGTTTGAATATGTCCCCTTCTTACCATTTTCATAATTTTTTATCGCAAATTTTCTCACCAAACAGCTTTTGCAGCATATATATTACTGTACAATGTGAGCACGTTTGGTGACTGTTTTCAGTTCGGTCTTTTTCAATTGTGTCGAGAGTTGTGAAAGCTTTGTGGCGTCAAAATGACGTTGCGGAAGAAAGAACCGAAACAGGCAGTATGCTGCTCATTCAGCTCCAGCGAATCAGTGGAGGCATGATTGAGTTTAATAAGTGGATACCGTGAGAATCACGCCCCAGGACAACTTTTTTATCCTTGCTCACCTAATAAAATAAAAAGACTAAGGCAGGGCAGGCAGACACTAAATACAGTCTAAAATTTGATGGTATAGAATCAAGTACATGTGTTTGTTGGGTAGAGCAGAATAAAAATTTTTGCATTGAATGTACTTGGGTGCTGTGTAAAGGAGAGTGAATCAGTATTTTGCTTGTCCAGAGTATTATAGAGCTCAAAATTTACGTTTTTAAACCTTTAATTGATAGAACTGATTACTCACAACTTTCTGGAAACATTTCTTGCTTTATTCAGGAGGTGTGCATTCTAGTCACAAGATGGCGGATTTTCGAAAGAACCATGGGAGAGAGCCCAGCAAATGCTGAGTGGAATGTCAAGGCCATGTGTGTGCTACACAACTTCCTCATGGACGCTTACACAGCAAGTGAGGACTCCTACTGCGTTCCCAGCTATGCAGACTCTGTGAGCCCCCTCGGGCAGCGGCAGGGTGGCCAGTGGCGACAGCAGCTCGTGCAAACACCCTTTCAACCGGCTCGCACTAAGGCCCACAACCTTGCCAAAATGGCAAGGTATGTCAGGGACCTCTATACGACATACTTCAACAGTGCTGTAGGATGTCTTCCATGGCAGGATGCTGTGCTATGAAGAGTTTAAGTGCCAGACACATTGAAGCTCATTAATTTATTAATTGTAAATTAAGATTTTCTGGTAATTCAAATGAAGCAGCATGGTTCACCTAAGCACCATATAATGTTATTTTCCGTGTAAGAGTGCTATCTTTATACAAACCATTCGGTCGCAAAGTAAAAACTAAAATGAAAATAAAACGGCTTTACTTCGGAACATTTAGATACGCACCTCAGCTACTTACATACTCACCATTTCTAGTGAGGTATTTGTTGCAGGGCGGCAAAGAGTCAGCACCGATATTGCATCAGAGCATAAGTTGCCCACTAGAAACTACTTATTTACTTCTCTCTCATCTGAATACAACAACTAAAAAAGAAGGATCCTAGAAAGCTCGCATTTCTGTGCGACAAGTTCAGTGCCACTGTTCGCACTTATAGGCATATGCATCTTTTCTCTCATTCTGTTCGCCATGAAATGTGGGACAGTCGATAAGTTTAGTCTGGAAAGCTAAGTGGCTGACAGTGCTTGCGTTTACCTCGTATACGCACATGTTCCTGCACCAGTACAAGTATAAAAACCTTGTAAGCGTTTAACAGAAAGCTTTTATCGATGGATTAAGACAATGCTACAACAAAGGTCAGGTTTTTTATGATACGAGCTTTTTTTTCAAAATAAAAGTGACCACTGCCTTCTGTCAGTCAATAAAAATGTCACACAAATACTCAAGACTGTAAAAAAATGATGAAATTTTCAGTGACATTAAACAACAATAAATGTAAAGCATGCTGTTTAATAATGATAAGCACACAGTTGCGCACGGCAACTCCTTTTAAGTGTACTGTAAGTAGCAAAGTTCACAGTTTATGTGAACGTAATAATAATAATACTTTTTATTTCATCAAATAAAACAGTACATGTGACAAGGCCTGCCAAAGCCAATTGGTGGCTTGAGTGTGTTGCATAGTAATATTTCTATGTAAAGATACCATGGTCAAATAAACACAACTAAGGCTCCTCGCATGATCGATAAACTACAATGCCTGTACACCTACCAAAAGCACACAAATGCATAACCTAGAGTTTTTTTTTTTTACAACCAAGCCGTAATAAAATGCTGCATTCATTATTCCTCCTGTTTGAGAGGATGCCAAGAGCATTTTGCGATGTGCTTGAAACAGAAGCGGCACCCACTGTGAAATTATTATGGTGAATGGAGGGTATGACGACAATAAACAACACTCGAGAAAGTTGAACTCGCTGATCTTATTACAATGCATTAGTAGCTGAGCAAGACCAAATGCTTTCGTATGTCATTTTAGGCATGCGTTCCAGAAGATGCAGCATGAAAGTTGCTAGGATGGGGACTATTAGTACCTGCGGTTGAGTTGACGAACCAGGAGTGCCTGGCTTACAAGAAAAAATCAATGAGCTCAAAACATACATTCATGAAATTTATTTACAAATGCCACACATTTTCACTGCAGAGAGTTTTTTATTTTGTTGGCTGTGGCTGTAAGGAGATCAACTCTTTAGGCACAACCCCAGCCTCATAATGATTCACAATGTCCATCATGTGTATTTTACACAACCCTAATAAATGGGGTGGAATATTGTACATGTGTGTCGCTAGAGAAAGAAAAATGTGCTGTGTCTGTAACAGATGTTTGTAGTTGTTTGTCTATTTCCTCTAGGGCTGCGTCTCCATTGTCCTTTTTTTTTTCGTTTAGTGTTGAGTGTGACATTTGAAAAAGCGCATGTGTTTTGTTGTGAAAGCGCAGAAGTAATGGTATCTTTTGAAGGAAGTGAATGAATTGAACGTGTCTGTGATGCTTGAGGTGTCTGTATGTCGTCGACCATGCCTAAAAGCATTTGTGTTGGTGATTCGCCATAAAGACTGTCTTGCTCTTGGCCCAGAATCTCTGCCACAGAGTCATCGTCCATTGTGTCCATTTTATTTATTTATTTATTTATTGGTACTGCGATCTTTTACAAGATCATAGCAGGGGTGGTACAAAACATAAACATAAACATCAGTGGAAACAGGCAAACAAACAATAAAAAACAAATGTAATACAAACCTATGTAACTGATAGCTACAGTGATTCTTCGAGACAAGAGAATCAACAAAAAGCAAGGTACAAACATAGATAACAATCATTTCTGCAGTGACTCTTCAAATGCAGACAATGTATTTAGGGTAGCAACATCGTTATGTAGATTGTTCCAATCCACGATAGTCCTCGGAAAAAAAGAATATTTGAAACAATTTGTTCGTTGCATCAATGGAGAGATAGTAATATTGTGTCTCTGTCTTGTTCCGTAACCCAATAAAAAGTGAACGATATGTGATGTGTCAACTGCATAGTGACCTTTTATTAACTGGAAAAGAAATTTTAAGCGCAATATTCGATTTTGGTCCGGAATGTTTTGAAATTTGCTTTTCAAGAGAAGTTTTGTAATCGAAGTAGAACCGTACGAGTTATAAATAAACCTAACAACCTTTTTTTGCACCCTTTCAAGTTTTTGGATATCAGTCTGAGTGAACGGGTCCCATATGACCACAGCATACTCCAGTATAGAACGGATAATGGCATTGTAAGCGAGGAGACGAATACTTGGTGTGGTTGATCTTAAAGAACGCCTTAGGAAAAAAAAGTTTTAGCTACTACAAAATCTATGGGCTTTGACCAGGATAGATTTTTTGTAATCCAGAGACCAAGGTACTTGTAATGAGTTACTTCTGACAGAATTGTATTGTTGGTGGAGTACTGGAACAAAAGAGGGTCTTTTTTAAGAGAAATTCTCATAAAAACTGTTTTAGCAAAATTAACAGGCATCTGCCATTTGTCACACCACGAAATTACTTTTAGAAAGTTCCAATTTAGTTTAATTTGATCGTCAACTGAGGTGATCTTTTCATATAAGACACAGTCGTCGGCGTACAACCTAATGTGAACAGAAAGGTCAGTGACTATATCATTTATATATAACAGAAAAAAAAGAGGCCCAAGGACGGATCCTTGAGGAACGCCTGAGTTTACAGGAGCTTGTTTAGAAGATGTATTTTTTACCGTAACAAATTGACGCCTGTTTGTTAGGTATGCTGTTATCCAGTCAAGGATCTTTTTGTTTTGTAGAATACAAGTTAATTTGTGAAGTAATTTAGTATGCGAAACTTTATCGAAGGCTTTTTGAAAATCCATAAATATGGCATCCATCTGCTTCCCTTCGTTAATTGCTTGAGCAAAGTCATGCGTAATTTCCACTAATTGAGTATTCGTTAAAAAGCCCCGCCTGAACCCATGTTGAACATTTGTTAATACTTTATGAGAATTAAGGAAGGTAAATATATGTTTATGAATAATGTGTTCTAGAATTTTACATGATGTTGATATAAGGGAAATCGGTCGGTAATTCGGAATAGATGACTTGTCTCCCGCTTTGTGTAAAGGCTTAATTTTGGCGATCTTCCAGTCATCTGGCAGTTGGCCCTCATTCAACAAATGGGTATACAAAATAAACAAATAGCGAGAACACCATTCTGCGTAGCGCTTCAAGAAGGCATTTGGAATGCCATCTGGCCCGGTTGATTTTTTAACATCCAGATTCAGCAGTAAGCTTGAAATGCCATTCTCGGAAATGACTAAGTCTGGAATAGGTGGGAGCGATAATGAAAAATCAGGAAGGATGCCGTTATCACAAGTAAAAACAGACTTGAAGTGGTTGTTGAAGGCGGAACAAACTATTTCTTCATTGCATGTTCTTTGGCCGCTTATCGTGAATGAGTCAATTGAGCGAGATGTTGGCGTGATCAGCCTCCAAGATTTCTCGGTTGATGTTTTGATAAAAGTTGGAAGCGATGTTTCGTGGTATCTTTTCTTGTCGCGCGCAATTTTCAGTTTTAGTTCGCCCGACAGGTTAGCTATCAGTGGTGTATAAGCAGCTTTATCATGAGATTTCGCTCTTTTGCTTTTTATTCGTTTAAGTTTTCGCTGTAAATGTAGCGTTTCTCTTGTAATCCAGGGGTTCCGGCATTCAGTTTTTTTAACGATTTTCGGTATGAATCGCTCCACGCATTCAAAGACAATATCTTTAAAATTAATCCACAGATCATTCACACTGCTACCCGCGTGTTTAAAATCATCGTAATGAAAATCAAGGATATCCAGAATGGATTCATCGTCAGCTCGGGAAAAATTCGGAAAGGAAATTTTTGTACAGCAGCGATCAACACACATATCTAAAAAAGTTAGCAAAACTGCCCTGTGATCCGAAATGCCTCTGATGACTTCACATATTGCCGTGTTTTGGATTGAGCCACTCAAAAAGAATAAGTCCAAGATAGATTTTGAACCATTGAGTTCTCTAGTGTATTCTTTAACAACCTGCAGTAAATCGAACGAAAAAGCAATATCTAGCATTTCGTGATTAGCATTGCTAGTAGAATGAGAAGAAAAATTTTCCCAGTCAATATTAGGCAAGTTAAAATCTCCTGACAAGATGAGTTTGTCATGTGACTTTATATTTTGCCGCAAGTAGGTTCTAAGCTTATCCAGAACACCATCAGAAGAGTTCGGGGGACGATAGACCGCACCTATAACGTAACGAACTTTGCCTATATAGACTTTGCAAAATATGTCCTCAACTTCTAATATATCAGGCAATTGTTGCGGATGTAATGAGTTCTTGAAAAGTATCGCAACTCCTCCTCCTCTTGGGTTGCGGTCCTTGCGGAACACGTTATAGCCTTTTGGGGCAAATTCGCTATCAAAAATTTCACTGCTTAACCACGTTTCAGTAAGTACGGCTACATCGGCATCGTGCGACAGTATGAGACCCTCAAGTTGGACTGATTTGTTGACAATGCTGTGGCAATTTACGTTTAAGATAATGAAAGGCGATTTCGTTTTGTTATGAAGTTATTCAGAATTTCCGGAAACCTTGTAACGCTTGCCTTTTTTTTCATCCCATCTGTATATTTTCTTGTCAATGCTTAGCTTATCAAAAATCATTTTAACCTTACTACCAGCTTCTCTTTCTTCTGCAGAACTCTGCCAGAGCTTTTTCCGAATTTCCCGCACTTTCTTAGAAAAATCTTCCGAGACCGAAAACGGTGTTCCTTTTAATTTTGGACACGACTTCAAAATCTCTACCTTGTCACGATAATCTAGGAGCTTAATTATAACTGGGCGAGCCTTCTCGTTCTTTTTGCCAAGTCTGTGGCACCTTTCGATACTGCTCACCGAGATTTTCAGCTTCTCTTCGAAAACATTCGTTTTTATCTTCTCGACAAGTTTTTCGGGTGTTTCAGACGAGTCTTCATCGATACCGTACAGAATCAAGTTATTTTTTCTACTCCTATTTTCTAAATCATCAACCTTTCCCAAAAGATACGACACGTTTTTTTCTAGTCTCAATACAGTATCCTTTAGTGCACACATATCTGTTTTCAAAGCATTTATTGCAGACAGCTGAACTTCAAGACCATTTAAACGCTCTGTAACTTACGTGATATCTGCCTCAAGTTTCGTTTGCTTACTCAGAATTTCATTGATAGATGCTGTCATAGCAGTTTGACCAGAAAGAAGTTTAGCCAACATTTCCTTCTCGCCGGGGCCAGGGTTTGATTCAACGTCTCCGCAAATCAACAAGTTCTTAGCAAAAGTGCACACATCGAAATGTAAATTGAGAACACACAGTGGGCACGGCAGCAGAAACAAAAAGCGGTCATCGCTACGGTAACATTTGCCATAAGAATAGGGACTAACCTGCAGCGTACAAAGAAATGGATTGTTGAGCATCTTGCCCGTCGTGCTGCTACCGAGCCCACTGGAGGGGATGGCTGACGTGAGGCAATTTATACGGGCTGGTAGGACCACGTGGTAGTCCGTTCCTGAGGCAGGCGCCGGCGCAGAAGATACCGCAATCGGCACGATGAATTCCTCCGCTTCACACCGGTCGCAGGCCAGTTGATATGCCTCCGTTGATGCTCTGCAGTCGACAACGCTGGACGAAGGAAGCGGTAAAGGATCCAAAGCACAGCCATGCTCCGAAGATTGCGACACAAAAAGTGAAGCAAGAACCTGCAGCGTACAAAGAAATGGATTGTTGAGCATCTTGCCCGTCGTTCTGCTGCCGAGCCCACTGGAGGGGATGGCTGACGTGAGGCAATTTATACGGGCTGGTAGGACCACGTGGTAGTCCGTTCCTGAGGCAGGCGCCGGCGCAGAAGATACCGCAACCGGCTGCTGGTGGTCCTACAAGAAGGCATAGAGTAACGTAAATCACGATTGCTTTAACATTACAATACATAATAAGATACTCATTTATGGTGTTGTTGCAGACAATGGCTGCATTGTGCATTTATTTTTCTTATCACACCTGTGGAGACACACACAAACTTACAGGTCAACGGTAATGGTTTTGAGATACAGTGGACTCTCACTAATAGGAACCTGCAGGAACCGAGAAAATATGTTGGAATAAACAGTGGTTCCGTTTACTGAGAGGTGAACATGGGGGCAGAATACAAGCTCGAAACCAAGTATCGCAGATGCAATAGTTGCATTTAACAGATTTCCATTTACTGAGAGTCTACTGTATCTTGAGGCAGTGATGATGACACACTGGTTTGTGGGGTAGTGTCACTGGCACACACTGCTCTTTATTGTAGCTACAACTATGTGCATGAGTTGGCAGTGACAGCTAAGATTATAAATTTACCAATTGGTGTGGATTCCTGCTATCTGCAATCGCACTGTGTTACTAAACATTAACCATACTCATTTCGCATCACTAGTTTACTACTACCACTAGTTCACAAATTAAGACACCTTTGACATTCACTGCTCTTTCATTATGATACTTTACTGTGCTGAATCTGATGTCTAACCTGTGCACTTGAAAATAAAATTGTATTAACTCCTTATCACTACAAATCGGTCTTTTTCAACTTTAATTTGAATGTAGTTATTGTAATGCATTAATACACTTATACCTATTTTCATAGTTAAGCATTTATTGCTATGGTTGTATAGATCTTATGTGAAATCGCTGCCATTTGTCAGCCATCGTGTGCATACCGTCATGTTAGAAGCTCAGAGTGGCACAGTCCACATTTGTTTGTGTATGCGTATACGTAAGGCCTATCAATGTGAGGTGTGTATTGGCTGATAATTACAATGTCGACGTATTGCAGAGTCTCTTGCAGCTGATCTGTAGCTTTTATTTTTAGTTTCACTTTAGTGTCTGCTGTATAATTCACTGGAATGTCTTCAAACCATTGTTGTGATGGTAGTTTGTTTCATTTTCAAAGTAAAGCAAAGAAATATGCAGAAAATAGTGTTAATTATGTATGTGTTGCTTTACACGTATATTGAGTATACTAGCCATTTATAGGGCATGAGAATCTGCGATGAACTACATTAATTTCTATCATACTAATGACACAGTTAATGCATGTGAGTGATGTGTTAGTGATGTAGACCAAGATTTCCTTGTTTTCCAACTCTAAAGCATGAGCATTATGGCACCTGTCAGCTGTTTTGAAAGCCTCGTGGGGCAAATGAAAAGATTATCTTACACACGTGGCTCCACAATGTTCCGCAGGAACAGCATTTCAGTGAAGTGCTTTCACGAGCTGACTGGCTCCCCAGCAGGCGCCCCACTCTTCTTTTTTGATTCGCGCAACTTCTTGCAAAACGAGTCTCTTAGATTGCGCCATCGTTTGGAAATGGCTGCTGTGTCACTTGCAAACATAGAAGAGTATGGGAGTTAGCGGATAGCAACTGGTAACCTAGCATTCTCTGTTAGAAGAAGCACCGAAGAAACTGTTGTTTATTTCGTGCTTCAAGAGTACCTCTAAAGTATATTTTATTTTGCAAGCACCTTTGCAGTTATGAAAGGTTGCTAGTGCAAATTAAGTGCTTGTAACTGTGTACTACAAATACATTATTGCAGCATAAATGTGAGAACGCTGTCTATACGGCAATTAATAAGCAAGTGCCGTGTGCAAGCAAATAAAAAGAACAATCACTTTACATTTTGTACCGAACGAGGTCTTTAGAGCGAATATACCGGGCAAGCGCTTTTATAAACAGATTTCTCCTTTAGGCACGAATTATGATACACTATTTTCAAATTAATCAAATCTACAATGAATACTTTCAAGACACTGAGCATTAGATTTTATAAAAGAAAATGAAGCAATGTGATGTTTTGTGTGAGTTTCAATGATTAGTCATAGTTATTATGGAATAACATATTTCATTCATCTGCTGTGAGTTGTTTTATTTTGGCATAAAAACAATCAAGTCGTAGGCTCCAACTGTCTGTAGAATTAGTTTATGGTTACATTCATTTCGAAAAAAAAACCTTGATATTAGTTCTGGATTGCTGCCACGTTGAACGACCCATCGAACATTGTGTTTTCACTAAAGTGATCAGCTGCAGTCTTATGCAGCATTGTTGTGAGTTTCAATGATTAGTAACAGCTATTATAGAATAAAATACTTCATTCATCTGCTGTGAGTTGTTTTTATTTTGGCATAAATGCAATCAAGTCGTAGGCTCCAACTGTCTGTAGAATTAGTTTATGGTTACATTCATTTCGAAAAAAAAAATTGATATTAGTTCTGGATTACTGCCACGTCGAACGACCCATTGAACATTGTGTTTTCACTAAAGTGATCGGCTGATGTCCTACGCAGCACACAAAATGTACTGACAAGGCAGGAGGTTCAATTCGTCTAATGAGCCATGTATGCTGTACTCTTTCGGCCACAAGTTGATTAATAACGGCAAAAATGCACTGAGAATGAATATGCCAAGAAGGCCTGCACACGCACACACAACGTTACCATTATTGAACATGAATTAACGTGCCCAGTTGTCTTTCTTGGTGAGTCACAAGTTGACAACTAGCAAAAACAACTGGTAACGGAGCCGCCACCGCTGATGGGGATATAAATAAAAATGTTCCTCTGAGGGTGATGCAAAAACACGCAATGGGTGGGCGCAAACATGATTGTCTGTGTTCCATTTTAGTGCGCAGGTATTTCCAAAACGCGCTCGTTCAGATATACATGAATATACCACCCTATAGACATTGCCTCGCCGCGGCCGCTTTTCTCATCGGTCAGCGCAACACACGAGAATCAAAAAATTCCGCCATATCCACGAAGTGAATGATGATGAGTGGGCGAAGCTCCGGAGGTAAACCTGGTAAACCATGAATCCTCTGTACATTTTGCCCTCTCGATTTTATTACATCACTCCCCCTAGCGTACGTCGCCGCACTAAATCGAACGAATGCCTTCAACCAATGACACGCGCCATATGTGACATCATTCCTATTTTATAAGATCTCGCGTCTTTCATCAACTACAAGTACCGCTTTCTAGTTTATAACATCTTGCATCTTTTCATCATCAGCTACAAGTACCACCATCTAGTAAACACTACAAGAACTAAACGAGAGGTGGCTACATACAGGAGACGGTACCGCCATCTAGTGAACACTGCAAGAACTAAACTAGAGGTGGCTACATACAGGCTACAGGGGACGCACAGCCCACGCCCTAAGGAGCTTCGCCCCTAAAAAGTATCTATGCAGCATTCCGCCGCTATAGCACAGCAATATTAAAATTGTATATACACGCGGCAGTCGCGAACAAACTCGCAGACAAGAGCGTACGGCGCCAGTAGTAGAAGTTACGTTTTTTGGGGGGAAGAGGGACGGCAGAGTTCGTAAATGCGCGCCTTGTTCATTAGTGAAATACTAGTGATATAGTAGCAATCCCACCTAGAAATGCTGGTATGGTACTCACCCTGTGTTCCAGCTATGTCTAGGCTCGTCGCGACGGCAATCCACGCAGCCGTGCGCGCATCGATGTTCTTGTAGGCCGCCAGCCGCTGGTCCCAGAGCACTCGCTGCTCATGAACTAGCAATATTAGTAGATCATTTTGCACCACGGCTTGACTCATGGCGAAAAAATATACGTGCGCACAGTTGAAATGAAGTTGACGAAATGGCGTCCGTGCAGCTTGTACTAGCGAGATGGAGTGGGACGCGGACGTCATACGATGCAGCGCTGCCACTGGCTGTGGCCGACAGACCACCGCGGTTGCCGTGCGGCTACATTCAGCAAGTTGGATGCACGCGCGGCGTGCGAATCGCCGCCGCATTCTGTCGGACGGCTGTCGGATGCGGCTGTTGGCACGAACAGCCGTACGGCAAATCGCATCCGAATTCGCACCATGTGTCTCCCGCTTAAACCATGCCGCGTGGCCGGCGCGCAAGAATCGCTCCGAGACCGATTTTCCCGCCACGCGAAACCGGATCCGGTTTCCGCTTCACAGCCTTGGCTGCGCTAGATCAAACAACGTCACCTAACCAGCTGACCGGAGGTTCAACATGGCGGCACAGGTGTCAGTGGTGCCTCGTATCAGCTCAAATCGCGAACTACCCGTGCAGCACGACGAAGCTTGATGGCATCAACGAGGACGCGTTCATTGAGAGCCTGACTTGGATTACGATCTCCGAGAACTCTGGAAGTAGACGGTGCAGTGGCACGAGTCAGCATGCCCCAACATGTCTCGCTTTTGTGTACAGCTGATTGAAACCACGCTGCCGCTGCCAATGCGTTCTCTTGTGTCGTTTCTACTGGCGTGCCTTCAGAAACAACGTTTGGAAAGGTGTGAGCTGTTAGTTTTCACTACTTTGTATCAATAACTATGACACGAACTTTAGTTTTCAGAAAGCAGGCAAAATCGAAATAATTGTGAACGTAGCGACGGAAGCGGCGGTGGGATGGGGCAGAGCGAATGTGAAAAACATCGACGTGCGCAGTCGTGATTTTTCGGCCACTCTCGCATCTTAGTATTCTCTTCACTTCCCAAGTGTGAACGCGGCCTAACCCTCGCAACAGCGGCGACGGCCGGGTGCGACGGTCGGCGCATGTTTCGGCGGGTGAAGGAGCTTCGCTCTCCGGCGTCCTCTCCATCGCAGTTAAACGAGACGAAAGAGTGTTCACTCGATTTGCGCTCGAACGTTGAGAGTGGTCAAGAGGGTTAATGAGCGAGAGGTGAGACGCGGCGCGCGCGTGGCAGGCGAGAGAGAGGGACGCCACCGTCCACTGCGAGAGAAGGCGTAACTTACTTGGCGCCGCGCCGCCCCAACACCTGTGGTGAGGAGAGCGCAGTGCGGCGTGTTGTCACGGAGATACGGACGAACAGCATTACACAAACTAGTGAAGGAGCTGTTTTGCATCTGAAGAAACGAATAGAAAGAGAAGATGAAATATACCACAATATCTTGTCTTAACGGGATAACGAGGCAGTTTCTTAGAAATTCCGGTGTTAGCATCTTTGTGTGTGAGCGAAAAATTGACGTTGTTCGTGAGCCAAAAAGTTGAGATAGATGCAAATGAAATAATAACAAAAATCTTCTAATCAAGTGGGAATCAAACCCAGTCCTTCTGCGTGGCAAACAGGTGCTCCTCCGCATGGTCACGAAAAGGCTTGAAATTGAGCCGCAAGGTAGAAATACGATGCACTGTGAGGAGTCTCAAGGCATATCTGATATTGTATGAAAAATGCGTGCAATATCGAAAGGCTTCAAAAACCTACAAAATGCGGAATGGGTCGGTGGTTTAAAGGCCTGCCCATAACAGAACGCTTCGGTATAATTAATTATCACCACCACCAAGATCATGAACTCAGTGGGCTGATGCGCATGTTGCCTTGCGGACAAGTTGTAGGTATTTGCGGTTACCAAAATGAATAATTATGTTGTTTCGGGCACTTCCCAACTGAACTTGCAGTGGTCTAGGATAGTTCGAAGCGGTCGATTTACACGAACACAGCCGTGCCTTTTCTTGCGGCACTATTGAGGTGTCTACCGAGATATTAATAACTTCGGTGATTTTACGTCCCAAAACCCTGATGCTAATGAGAGACGCTGTAGTGGAGGGCTGCGGAAATTCTGATCATCCAGTGTTACTTAACGTGCACTGATATCGAACAGTGCTCACGCCTCTGGAACTTCGCCTCCATCGAGATATAACCGCCATGGCCGAAATCAAACCCGGTCAAAAGCGAGCATCATAACCACTGCTCCACTTAAGAGCGAAGGGAGATCATTGAGTGTGAAGGCGACGCGAACGAAGCCCGATTGCGCGATCGCGTTCTACAATCGAATGCAAAGCGCCAGCTTAGCATATGCTGAAGAGACGCAAAGTGAATTGTGCATGACTGAACACAACACAGATCTTTGTTTTGTATTGACTTATTCGCTGAATAAACGAAATTAAACGAAAATAACATTGTTTTTTGAACAGACAGTTTGCCAAAGGGGTCATGAACCACACGGCATGCTGGGTGCAAGGATACTTACAGCGCAAAGCAGACGCTCATGCGAACAGCTCACTCACATCTTGCCGTCGTGCGCAGTAACGACAGTTAACAAGCATAGCACGAAGTTGCCACTTTTGCAAGCGCCCTCTTTCCATACAAAGGAGCATATACGGAAGCACTTCGGCGAGCTGTCAGACAACAGATTGCTGCTGTAGGTCCAGCATAAACAAAGAGCGGTGTTTAAATCAGATGCGCTTCTTGTCATGGGGTCGTGATACAAGACGGCGCCACGCTATAGATTGTGTGCTCAAATTACACAGTAGCAGCACTAACGTGCAACGGAAACAACACACCGGCTTCGCATGTCACGACTCATGACGCACGTTGGTGCAGCTTTTTTCGCACGTGTGATTCCCCCTGCGTAGCATCAACTGTGCTTACCAGGGAGGAAAAAAAACTAAAAGAGAAGGGGTGGGCCTAAAGAGACAGTAAAGAACACCGTTGTTATAAAATTGTTATAATAAAAAGAAATATGTGCCCGCTTGTTTGGTCAACAAGCTGCCGCAAGAATTTTGCGTATACGTGCTACAACAACGAAGTTACAGTTGTTGAAACATCAGTTTCAGCTGATTTCAAATTTTCGCGTGGCCTCGCCACCCTTCTCGCTCACAAGGAAAGGAAGGCGTAGCCCGTCGTTGGAACTGGTTTAGAGCAATCGACGAGCTGCGTTCTACGCCAAGCCGCCAATCGGTGACATCGCGTCACTGCACGTGAACTCAGGATTGGTCAGGCTTAGGGAAAGGACCACGGAAATTGTTTTTCGAAACCGAGACTCTGCGCGGCGCGCAGTGCTGTAATCTTCGTAAAACGTGATCGTCCAGGTATACTATACGAATTTTCAAGCTTCTTTGCGTTGTGTAAAAAAGAAGTCAGAGCCTGTTCACTGGTCCTTTTAAGAATTCCACGAATCCCTTTAACACCACTTTTTCTAGATGGACTGGACAAATTTCGTGCCGATTGATTCGTGAGGCAATAAACTTTATTTGAGATCTTTTGATGATTACTTGGAAAAGTAGTTCACGACTAGTTCCAACCGTGCTAATTGAGAAGCACAGATCATGCCTGTCTTTTTATTTATTTTTGTGAGGGAGAGAGAAAAGGAGAAACATGCGTAGTTTGAATACACGCAAACAAGTTTTCGTGATTAGACGAACGTTGCCTGACCCAAGCTGCTATAGAGAAAAAATTGCACTTCGTCTGTCGAAAAACATCTTGCTTTCGCGCGCAATATTGCGCGAGTGAATTCATTCCTAAGGCAAAAACGGGAGGTGCACCTACAAAAAGGGAACCACTTCCAATGAAACAGCGCGGCTCTGCTAGTGCTCCTTGTATCTAGCTCAAAACGAGAACGAAGTGAGTGAAGGTGCGCTAACGATGCACACATGGAGCAACTGGCCTTTCGAGAGGATGGAAAGTGGGGAGAGACTGTCCGACTCGAGAGTTCTCGCGGGGAAGGGTGTGGAGCCGGCGGTGGGGGCGAGAGATGCGCGCGCCGCGAGCGCTGGCCGGGCGCCTGGCGGCGCGGCTTGGGGGCCAACCATTGGGCCAGCGGGGCGAGCGCCGAAACGACACGCGGTCGGCTGGCCCTCGCAGCACAGGCACAGCCAGCACGTGGCTGACTGGCGCGCGGCGGCGCTCTTTGGACGTCCATGCGTAGGCTCTGCGTGGACCATCGGGCACGCGGGAGGCGAGAGGCCTGATCTTGGACCGACCATGCTGCTGCTGCTCCTCATCGTCGGCGCCGGCATCTCAGGTGAAAGTCGCCGGCACACGTGCGCGCTCGAACCAAACCGTGGCGGCGATGACGCTCAATAAGCGCTGAGTCGTTAAAGCGCTCCAGCCGCCAACTAATATTCAATGTTCATCTCCAATTGCTCGAACAGGTAACTGTAAGAGGTTACCTCGCGATTAGCCAAGCTACAACTGACGGGTAACAGTGCTGGTGACAGGTTGCTCAGCGTTCGGCCTTTCAGCTCACGCACTTTTGCACTTTGGCTTGCTGCACGTTTCCCTTCGGGTGCTCTCGAGAAACCGAGTGCTGGAGAGACGTGGCTTACACCCTGAGTAGGGCTGCCCTAGTGGGCGACGTCAGTTTCTGTCTTGTTTTTGTAGCCCTCCGAGGCGGGCGCGTAGGACCCCCTGATTAGAACCGGAATGCTCATAATTCGTGAGCGAAGCATTTGAAACTTGTTCACGTTTCCTGGCAGTGAGAGGAAGAGAGAAAAGTTTCCTTCGATCGGTCGTTTGTAAACAATGAACGAATGCTTTCCTGTGGAAGCGGGGTCCAACACCAGCGCTGGAGCAAGTAGAGTGCGCGGGATGATTGGAGATGAGTCAGTGGAACGCTCGCGTGGCCAAGAATAAAGCTCTCGGGTGCGCTACGCTCAGTGTGCTGTTGTTACGTGACTGCACACAGTGTAGTCGTTTGGACGTGCGCGTGTCCAGAGTGCTTTGCCATTGATGCAGTTCTACGAATCACAACAAGTAAAAAAAGTAAACTATAAGGAGGTCGCGTGTAAGGAGTATTGCATTCGTGTGGTAGGCACCATCAAAAGTGACGAACCGTGTTTCGAGAACAGCCGGCTGAGAGGGCGGGCATCAAAGGGCAGGGGGCAGAAAAGCGATGCCAAGTGCACAGAGTAGTTCGTCTGGTGAATTGCCATAACTTGCGGAGTCATATTGAGTCTTGTGGAAGCGTCTTTTGGCTGCTGGCAGACGACTTCTACCCTAGTGACGTTAACACCGATTCAATGATAAGGAGGTTTTTGAGTTTGCTGATGACGACAAAAGTCGGAAAGTTTTCGCGAAACGCTACTTTACAAGGTGGTAGGAAAAAATCGTTATCAGGTATAAAAAACGAAAAATCCTTTTTCATGTTGGTTCTTATTAAAGACTCTTTCTTAGATAATTCGGGTCTCGTGCTCCTGAGAACAGATGGTCTCATTGTTTATCAAAAGGACATACTGATGCTAGTTAGTATGACGTTCAGCGTGACGTTATTCAAACTGTAGCAAAAAAAAAAAACTGATGATGAATGAAGTAAACAGGACGCAGCGCTGCGTCCTGTTTGCTCTTTTCATCGTTCGTGTCGTTGTTAACGCTACTGAGGGCGCACTGTTTATTACTCATCATTCTGACTTTTAAAAGATGACTTTTTTTGCACGCGTCTTAACTTATACCTCTAGTGTGATGTTTCAGCAGGAGCTCTAGGAAATGTCAATAAAAAGCGTCATCTGTCATACGTAAGCTGTACCTATTTCGGTGTAGGTATAGTCTAATTCGTTAAAATGTATCAACACCATACTTGCTAGAATGATTTCTACGCACCAAACTTCAAAGTAACGATTATAAAGATGTTTTGTTGTATATTGAGGCTGGTATAAAGCATTTCAAAAAACGTTTACAGATTTCCGAAAATCTTGTTGTTAACAGACCTCAGTCGTGCAGGCTAGGTGGCCAAATTTGGCGCTCTATGCCCAAGTGTCAAATCATCAAAACCATTTGTCGTCATTCGCCCCCCCCCCCCACCACACACACCGAAACTCTGGGCACCTTTGTAGCCACTCCTGAAGAAAGTACAAACTTTAAAATATATACCATAGAAGACTTCCTGGCGGCACGCCTATATAGCATAGCATTGGATTGTATAAATGTGGCTGCAGGCTATAGATTTTTAATCACTCACCATGTCTCGCCAGTACAGTTTTTGTGTATGAATGACAGAGAGGACGCGGTGCTTTGACATTGGGCGACAATGACCGTCTCTATGACCTACCGGCCTAGTCAACACGACTGCGACGATATAGTGGCCACGATATACTCGATGCAATACATTCCGAATATGGCGACTTCAACGCGCAAGGTGGAGTCGACCGGGCCACGAAAGAAAAAAATATCAACCACCTTTTGGTATAGAACAAAGTTAAAAACGCAGACTTTTCGCAAAGAAAGCTTCCCTGAAAACAACAACTTCGTCCTGCTCCGGGATTCAAAACACCCCAACTATCCCCTTTCTATGGCAGTCGCTCTACCGTCTGAGCTAACCAGGCAGAATCAGCAGTTTAGCGAGGTATTCGACAAATAAAAAAAAAGGGGGACACTGAAAAGAGTGGGTCAGTTGTGTGGAAGCTCACAAGGTGTAATTCATGATTGACACTTGAGACGCGCTGTTTGCACACGAATAAAAACACGGAAAGCACAGGTAGGACACACACTCGCGTGTGTCCTACCTGTGCTTTTTGTGTTCTTGTCTGTACCATCTATCCCCTACCCTGGCCCTTCTAGTTCACGAATCCATGCTCGGCAACTCGAAGCATGTCGCCAATGCACCTTGATTGGCCTGGTTCGAATGTTGGGCAAGGACGAATTTCCCGTCAGCTGAGAAACTTTTTTACCCGAGAAACACCTATGAATATCAATGTATTTATGTGCTCGAAACATGTTAATGATGGGTGTCCTATTCATAACAACTACAAAATATCACTTTCAAGAATATTGAGTTAACGAGGAATACACCGAGTTCTCGTTGGCCAAATGGGTTGTCGTGCTAGACATTACCTCAAAGAAATGACATGCTCGTAGTGCCATTGGGGACGAAAATCGGACGCTATTATTACACCGTCTGAATTCTATCACTAGTTTCAAAAACATTAGAAAATTGATATTTTGCTTTACCAGATACGTTCTTACTATATTTCCCACTCAATTTACTTTTTTAGAGCTAACAATAACTAAAATATTGTTTGTATACTATATAGCTGTCTGCAAAATGAAATCGGTTTAAAAAACACAAGGACTCTTTGATATGGCTATGGCAGCCACACCTAAAATGGCGGCTGACGTTCCACATTTTATACGACACCGTCGTCGTCTGCTTCTGCGTCATGGCTGTCCCCCGCTTGCTGTGGCAGCCTCCTTTTTGAATTTCTCTAGCTTCAATAATGCACGTACACTGCAGTAAATTACTCCTTAGTAGCTCACAAGTATCTTGCATATTTAATTTAGTAAGTTGGTTAACCTCCCTTTCTTCTCTCTTGTTGTTCTTGTCCCTCCTTGTCCCAATTGATGTCGTATACAAGTTGAACGAAATGACAACGCTGATCACACAAACATGGAGCGAGCAATCATTTTATTGCGACTCAACCGATTTTTACATAGAATGAAGGCCACGTAAGTAATGTTTTAGCATGTATACGAGAGAACAATATGCATGCATATATATAGGCGTTCACATGCAAACAAAGTACGTTCACATGCAAACACATAGCCACACAACAGATGCCCGGAGTACTGTGCAGCGCTGGCTTCGATACATGCACCGAACTGCATAAAATTTGCACTTGTTTGAATAAAGGTATAACGATAACGTACCTGCACCTCTGCAACTCAAGATGTCGCAAGATGTTCCCACTTTTCGGCAAACTGTCTGTACCTAATATCAAATTATCCGTGTGTCTCTAACCAGAGTGGCGCGACTGTTTTCTGCATGGTTCGATCACGCTGCCACCAAAAGAGCATCACTTGCCAATCTTCTACGCATTTGCACACATGCTTCTGACTGCTTGGAATTAAACGAGAAACGTGTTTTTTAAAGTGGGCATATCTCAAATGTTACAGATAAAACCGTCGAAAAAAAATGGTAGATCCCACCTACAGTGGGAATTGATAGTATGCGAAGCACGAATGAAGAAGGTTAAATTGTCACATTAAAATCAGCACAATGTTACGAGGCGGACGAAAATTGTGCCGTACATGACTTCCAGCTTGCGCCTAGAATTTGAGTTCGTCGTTCATTCACCTCATGCAATAATTTGGTATATGTGAAGCAAGCGAAATGATCGCGGGCGCATCATGAGCGTGGCATGTAGTCATGTTCTTACATGACACGCATGTCATGATTATCATGTTTGCATAATTCATATACTGTCGTCATCCATTCACGTCATGTAGTACCAAATTTGGTACATATGAAGCAAGCAAAACTACCGCGAGCGCACCATGAGCGTGGAATATATAGTCATGTTCTTAAATGACACGCATGTCATGATTTTCACGTGAGGGCGTGTCACTTATGTTCGCCATGCAGTCATGCCATATTATACCAGTTTTGCTGTATGTCATGTGAACGAAACCACCGCAGGACCAGTAAGGCGATGACAAGAAAATTATGACATTGATGACATGCATGTAGTTATTTTCATGTTATGGCTAGTCACTTATGCTCGTCATACAGTCATGTTATGCCATACTAATTTTGGTATAAATGTCACTGTTCAATCGGCCAGGAGAGCTAACAGTCGTAGGCGACTAATAGACAATGACAAACATACCTTCGTGAATTCGTCTCCAATATTTCCCGCTTCGTTTCGGCCGTAGTGGTATCAAGCTGACGTTTAGCCTGTTTCTGATGAAACATGTTCACTACAATGAAGTGCTCACTATATATTTGTTTGTATAAGTACTGTTCTTTCTTTACTAATATTCATTTATTACATTTGATTCTAACTTGTACTACCTCTTGCGTATTCTTGAATAGAGTTCACTCTAAATGTGCTACGTGTGTGTGCACACACACACACACACACACACACACACACACACACACACACACACACACACACACACACACACACACACACACACACACACACACACACACACACACACACATACACACACACACACACACACAAAGTACTTTACTTTTTGAGCTTTTCAATATTGTGAACAGGGTCGATTCTTCCGGTGTGTTTACAAATAAGTTCAAGTGAATGTACTCGTGGCGTTCCATCAGAGGCAGCTCCACGAAAGAAATTAGGGGAATGAAAAACGGCGCAACCGCTCTTAGAGGGCTGTGCCGAAGGATGTTCGTGTTTTGGAAGATAAAGCGACTGCGATAGCGACACACTGCAGCAATAAAGCGTGAATGAACGCATCCGAGTTGAAACACTATCCATCTGCTTAGATTAAAAAATGTCACGTCACTGGGGATGAGATTGGCATGCAAGAATGAAAACATTACCCAATGGCATCCCACAAGTCCGCTTCATTGACCTCCCGCACGTATAATAGTGTGTTCGCCTAAAGAAGCACTCCTTTGCATCACATTCCTCCCATCTGTAAAAACGTGTTTACTCAGCAAAGCACTGAATACATCATTCAAAGAGTAGACATTAAACTCATCAAGTAGGAAGAAGAATGAATGTTGCAACATGAAAGTTTTATGACTGCATGAGCCATTCACAGTTGGTTTTGAGTAAAGTTAATACGTACGCTGTGAAGGCTCGATTCCTTCAGTCCTTCCTCAAAAGTGTTCGTCTTTTTGCGGAAGTGTCTGTGCAGTAGACATAGTGAATTGATTATGGATGCCGTCCCATGGCTCTCGGGCGGTCCGGCCACAACTTTGTATGCGCAAGTATCAACAGGCTGCGAAATGTCGTGGCAGGTTGAACTATGTTCAGTTCCTACTATGAAACGACACCTTAGGGAATTATACTGGAAACTGATAGAGACACGAAGCAAGTACAGGTAAAAGAAAAGTATACTTAGTATGATACTGACGCTGATTTCTTAGGAGCAAGACGTTCAACCATGTAGCGAATATCTTGTATGATAACCACCGCTGCTTATGTCTGAAGATGTTTGAGAGAAAACAGCCGTTCGCGACGCAGGCGTCTCCATCCATGGGCCGGCCATGCATGTGGCGCATAATCGAATGTCTTGTGAACAGATAACATATAATCGATCACCATAAACAGTCGCCGATGTTCCCATGTAACTGTATCATAATATCCAAGTTTTGCTAGCCTTCTACAATCTCGTCTCATTTTGTAGAAGCCAGTAGCGAAATTCTCCAACCACGAAACAAGAGTCAGAGATATATCGTCCGTCTAATTTGGGCGATATCGGGTTCCAAGTCTCATACTGGAGCCCTTCTCTCTGAGACCTTTCACGTGCGCAACATATTTCTTTCGCGTAAAATGGTATGACTGCATTGCTTTTCTTCTTTCGTCTCTGCCTTGTGGACTCCTATATATAGTCTGCTCAACCGGTTGCAGCTTAACGACCTATGCATGAGGCTGCAGTGCGCAATAAAGCGTCAGCAGAAATCGACTTGCCTCTCGACTCTTTCTCACGCGCTTGCATGCAGGGTGCATTAGATCTTGGGACAATGGGAAAACATACGATGCTGTCAAAGTGCCGAGAAATGCTCGCGAGTCTGTAGTTTATCTCTCGGTGGTTCGAATATATCCGGCGACTATTGCTCATGAGTCCTCGCGGAACCTCTCAGCGTACTCCAGGAAAGGAATAAAGACGATAATTTATAATGTCTCTTTGTTGGTTTGTAACTGCAAGCCTGAAGGCCTACAACGACGCTCATCGATCTTTCATAACACACCGAACTGCCCCGTATCATTGTCGCCTGGGCAGGCGCCAGTTTTATTGTGGTGCTATGCGAAGTGATCGCACTTCAGATCAGTCTTCTGAGGGCGTCGCTGCCTACTTTCTAAAGCAGTGTGCCTTATGTAACAGGCTTGCAAATAAATAACATCTACCACATTACTTCTCATGTTCTGCAGTGACGGAAGGAGGCGCAGCGTTTTGCCTGCGTGGTGTATACGCTCTCTGTAGGAGGCAAGTTTCTTCTTTTTTTTTTGCTGTCTCGTGGCCGCTGACAGCGCAGCCATAACGACTTTGGCCAGTTTGCTCGAGTGCTGTTAAATTTGTAGGACGAGCGTGTTTTACTGCCGACTGTGAAAGACAAGGCCGTAAAAGAGCACCGTCGGCTGGACCCGCTGACTTGGGATAGCAGCCAAATTTCAATATTGTCGTCCAGCCATAACGTGGCCATGGACCAAGAGCGCACCGTATATGGGCTCCAAAGTGCGCTGATCTGGAAACACGCGTGAAACCAGCTGCGTCGCGAGCCTTCGGATTTTTCCCGAGCTCGCGGAAATCAAGATCGTTGCGAAAACGCGGGGAGAAGAGGGTGAAGGAGGAGGAAGGAATTCGTTAAGTCTGGTCTTCGTTTATCAAGCGGAACGGCTCGGCACCCGGATTTTACAGTGTTGAAGCTCGGGTGAAGCAATCTATAGGGCCAAGAGCCAAAATATTCATTACATGTCAAAGGCAATTTTTTCGAACTCTTGACCTCATTGGTAAAGATAGGGTCGAAGCTTTTTTGTGAAGTTTAACCACATTACTCTCGGGTGCGAAATGGTGTTCAGAGTGTATAAAGTGTTTGGAGTGGTATAACTGAAACTTCTTTTAAAAGACGTTGGCAGCCGGTAACCAGAAAAAAAACATCACTGGTGGAACCCACCGCTTCCATGCACACATACCTACCTGGTCTAGTTTTAGTAGAATTATGGGTCGTTGAGTAAATCAGTTTAGGTTCACAATGCTTTGGCAGAACTATCAAACGAAGACGATACAGGCGGTGCGTGTCTGGACCGTTGACGTGTTCTCATTTGAAAGCGTTGCTTTAGCATCACTAGTTTTCGTACTTTGCTTTGAAGTATATATATGACTGTTTCCAACACTCAAATTCATACAGCGTCTTACCCACGCATATCTGCATCTGACCTTTTCCTGACAGACATTACTCACGTAATTATGTCAAGAGTTACATTGAATGACGAACTGATTGAAATAAAATCACACATCGCCCCGTAAAGGGAACCCTGAATATACTGTGCGAAGCAGCCATGGGTCGTCTTAAAGTTGTGTAAAGAGGAGCCATTTATTTATTCATCGCAGTAAACACTGGCGTTTGCGCATACAGCCGCTTTGCGAGCCCTGACCTCAGCCCCACTCATGCTCATGCCTGCAATAATACTACTACGCTTTGTATGTGTGTGTGATACAGAGGAGTAAGCGCTTTTATTATACAGCGCAGCGCCGCTAGGGGTCTCCGTGCACTCATACTATAAGAGCACGCGCCGGAATGCAGCGACCGCTCTACCACAGAGTTATCTAGGGGGCGCTCCGAGTACTAACGTGTACAACCATGGAAAAGGGACAAGCCTTGACTATGAGCTGTTTCACATCTGAAATCTGCTCTTGCAGTGCCTATAGTCTCACGTTCTGAGCTTTTTATAAGCCGAGTTGTCTACGGCCCCAAACGAAAAATCTGGGCGGAGTCAATTACTCAGCTCAACCAGCTATAGAGGAGGAGGAAATAACTTTTATTGAAAACAGCAAGATTGGGAAGGATGGGCCCTCTGTCCTAGGTGGCAGCCATGACTCCTTGTGCTCTGGCGGCATCCTCGGCTTGCCGAAGGACTTGCAGTTGCACTTCAGAATCCGCGCTCAGCAGTGTGGTTTCCCACTGTTCTTCGCTGATGTATTTTCCAATTTCTGCTTTCGCAATGTCGCAAGCCGCACAGTAGATGATTCAAGTCGACCACTTGCTGACAAAAATCACACAGATCTGATTACAGCTCCAGTAATAAGCGACGGGATACGGAAAAAGCGGTCGTCTGCAAGTGGCACCATGCCATCGCCTGCTGCTTGCTTAGCGAAGTGTAAGCCGCGGGAGAGTGGGCCCTTCTTAGTCTATGCTTTTTTGTAATTTTCGTATCAATAATAATATGATCTCTGTTCAACCCCGGGTTTCGCGCTGCGCCTGTTCGGTTGACCTATTCTCGAAGCAGGTGTAGCGTCATTTTGTTTTCGAGTAGGGAATATAATATTATTTAAGCAGGTTATATTCCTCAAGTATTAACACAGGATATATCACCCTTTCTTTACTTATGTGGTTGTTTAAAGAGAAAAGAAGAAAAAGTGAGCCCCGTAACGGTCTGCATCAGAGTGTGACACCTCAACAGTAGCTCACGAGGGATGGGGGTAAGAAGGTATAAAGGAATACGATTAAAGGTATAGAGATAGAGATGGGAAAAGAGAAAGCGTGGTGAAGGGACAGCGACACCCAGAAGCAAGGAGAAAATAGGAAAGATGGACACGGTCGCAGAAGTCTCAGCACGGGGCACCACTCAGCGACAGCTCTTGTCAGCGGTCGGAGATGGCGTAGGGCGAGCCGGTCGGCCAGAGCTGCGCTGTCGTCAGAGATCGCAGGGGCACAACCGGTTGGCACGAAATCCAGAAAGTGAGTCCACCCTTTCTCATATTTGCCAATAACGTACAACACTCCTGGTATATAAAACTCTTTTTTTTCAGCTTCGTGGCTAAACTTAAAAAAAATAAGACAAAACCAAAAAGATGAAATGCAATCACTGCTGTGCTTAAAACTTGTGCTTAGTGTACTTGCGCTTTATATAATAGGACTTTTAATTTATGAGATGAAACACGGTCACTGATTAACTCTGATGATGATCTGGCGTTTCTGCACCACATACAAGTTCCTTGTGTGAAGAAGAAACCTGTATGTGGTTCCGAAAAGAAAGATCATCGTTAGACTTGGTCAGTGACATGTGTTTCATCTCATTCAATGCCTTACTATTCAAACTTTCGTTCAACTCTTGACTACTTCTGATTTAAGCTTATGTATATGCTTATTGCACTGTGTATGTATGTTTTTTTTTGTCAACGCCACCGTCTGCAGTGTAATTGGAAGCTGTAGGATTCAGGATTTTCTTAATGTTGTCTATTTTTGTCAGATTTCGTGTTCTGTGGCCGCCACCGCCACTGCCTTATGTATGTAGGGGGGGGGGGGGGTTGAGAACTTGGTCAAGCAGATAATCGCCTCTATTCTCATCTCCTCTATCAACTTTGTATTGGTGAAAATAAAAACATTACTAGGATTAACAAACCGCTCGTCGTGAAAATTTGGTAGAATTCTTAGTACGGCTGGTGAGATTCTACCTTTAGCGTATTTTAGGCTATAGAGTCACTGATTATATCGGCTTTTGTGGAGTCTTGTGCTAGTTATATAGCCACCGCCCCTGCCACTTTTGCCGTTACTGTATGGGCAGTGCCACTGATCTATGTTCTGGCCTTTATCGTATTCCACTGCATGCAACATAGACCACGTCCCAAGCATTGCTGAATCTCTTATGTAGTCTATTCGCCCTTTCTATCCTTCCATCTCAGTGATGCTCAAGAGGCATATATTCAGGCAATGTAGACACTATGATCTGTCCCCTCCATTTCCAAGGAATGTCTTTTTTGACCTCACTTTGAACGTCGTGAGCCACATCTTAAAAATTGATACCCCCCCCCCCCCCTCAGTCTACTAAACATGGTGCTCGTCTGTCAAAACGACTAGGTATTGCACATAGACCCACTTACACACCACAAATATTGTACAGAAAGCATGGAGACTTTCTGTACCGACCGCCACCGCGTAACACGGAATCTGACTCCCACGAAGGCCGACAAAAGGCCAGAGTAAGAGAGTCGATGCAGTGAGGCGTCTTCCACGTGAACGTAACCAGAACGTCATCTGTGGTGTATTACACGGTGGCAGTTATTAACCGCGATGCTCAGGTGGACGGGCTTCTCTTCAGAGCACTACAAGTCAACACGAGTAAAATAGTTAGCAATAGCTCTGGCAGCCGCTGATAATAAATGCAATCCGCGTATCATAGACTTTGGTAAGTCGTCTTTTATTGCATACTGCAAGAACTTGTGGTATCTATCTATCTATCTATCTATCTATCTATCTATCTATCTATCTATCTATCTATCTATCTATCTATCTATCTATCTATCTATCTATCTATCTATCTATCTATCTATCTATCTATGTAGCCGCTTACGACTTTTAGCTCTCCTGGCCGTTTCGATAATGGCATCAATACGACACTTGGTATGCCACAACGTGATTGTACGACGAGCATAACTGACTGGTCATATCATGAAATGTATGACATGTATGTCATGAGTGTCATGATTTACACTTCATAGCTTTGCTGCTCTTGCGGTTGTGTCGTTCACAAGACATGTTGAAAAACTGGTATGGTATGACACGACTGCATGACCAACACAAGTGATGGACCCTAACATGAAAATTATGACATGCGTGTCATGTAACAACATGACTACATGCCACACTTATGATGTGCTCACGGCCAATTCGCTAACTTCACGCATACCAAGTTTGGTATTACAGTACGTGAATGAATGACGAACTTATGTGACTGGTGCAAACATGATAATCATGAGGTGTGTGTCATGTAAGAACATGACTACATGCCACGCCCATGATGCGCTCGCGGCTGTTTCGCTAGCCTCACTTATACCAAATTGGGTATTATGGGATGCCAATGTATGACGTAGGTATGTGACTGGTGCAAACATGATAATCATCAGGTGCGCGCCATGTAACATGACTACATGCCACGCTCATGATGCGCTCGCGGCCGTTTCGCTATGTTCACATATGCCAAATTTGGTATTACGTCACGTGAATAGATGACGAAGTTATGTGACTGGTGTAAGCATAATAATCATGCGATGCGTGTTATATAAGAACATAACTGCATGTCACACTCAAGGCACCAATACACTTCGCCGTGACCCGGTGCGTGTGCGCGCTGGCGCGTTCGTTTCGTCGTGCTACGCCGGCGATGCCAGGCCAGGAGCCGATCTGCCTGCCATATGTACTCGCAGGCGCGCGCCGCGCTGTGCTTTGGCGCATGCGCGTTTGAGCACGGCCGGCGTCCCTCCATCACGAAGAGAGGCAGGCGCAGTGCTGCCTGGGTAGCGCTGGGTACCATCATCAGCGCAAAATGCTGTATGATGCATTTCACGCCGGTTGCCGTCGGTCCTGGCGGCAACCGGCGCGAAATGTTTTGGTCACATGACATGTTGTTGAAAAGTGGTATGGTACGACATGATTACACGGCGAACACAAGCGACAGACCCTAACATGAAAATCATGACATCCGTGTCATGTAACAACATGGCTACATACCACACTCATGATGCGCTCGCGGTCGTTTCTCTAGCTTCACATATGCCAAATTTGGCTTTACGTGACGTCAGTGGATCAAGGTAGGTGACTGGTGGAAACATGATAATCATGAGAGGTGTGTCATGTAAGAACATGACAACATGTCATAGTCAAGGCACCAATGCATTTCGACCTGACCCGGCGAGCGTGTGTGCCGGCGTTCGTTTCATCGCGTCGCACGCCGGCGTTGCCACACCAGGCGCCAGTCCTGCCATATACTTGCAGGCGCGCACTGCGCTGCGTTGCTTTGACGCATGCGCGTTTCAGCGCGTCCAGCGTCCCTCCGTCACGAAAGGAGGCAGATGCAGTGATGTCTGGGTTACGCATGTCGCATTTCACGCCGGTTTCTGCCGGGCCGGCCGGGCCGCGCCGACGGACGCTGGTCGCGCTACTCGTGCCTGCCGTCACACTATAGAGTGCTCGCGTTTTTCTAACGTAGCGTCGCTGTATCCAGCGTGTGCGCGCGTCTACGATATGTTGGAGTATATTGAGCTCTTCATGATGCGCTCGCGGCCGTTTTGCTAGCTCCACCTATACCGAATACGGTGTTACGTGACGTCAATTATTGACGAAGTAGCTTCACATATACTGAATATGGTATCACGCGACGTGAATAGATAACGAAGGGCAACAACACATCAAACGTGATAATCATGACACGAAAGTAATGTACGGCATAATTTACCTCCACCTCGTAACACTGTGCTGATTTTAAAGTGACATATCAACATTCCTCCTTCGTGCTTCACATATAATCAATTCCCACTGAACGTGGGATCTGCCAATTTTTTCTGTCTAGTAAATACTTGACTATACGTAAAGAGCCCTACTATTTTAATGCATTTATAATACATGTCGGAGCCAGCCTGCGTAAGTCCTGCATTTGAAGCACCTCTGGTGTATAACGCCACTCTCAACGTCACGTTGGCGAGCACGGAAAAGCTCATCTTGTGCAGCAACTTCTTCACGCCAACCACCCCTGAATCTTTGTAGTTGGCCGCAACCAATGGGCTCTCACAAGATGGTGTCCTCACTTTCGGGAACCATTGCGGTAGCTCTTCGCGCTGTAGCTCTCACCTAGCAAATGTCCATTGGTTCTTCTGTCCCGCAATGCTGGACATCCAGACGAGGCTTCTTGGGCTCTCTTGGTTCGTCTTTATCGCCGAAGGCATCGGTGGACTCGACCACGCATGGCCGCTTCAGGCTCTCTGCTGTTATCGTCGGGTGAGCGGAGACGTCGTCATCGACTCCGAAGGTCTTCATCGCTGTCTCCCGGGAAAGAAGTTGGTCGTAGGCTTCCGGTGGTCTGAAGTTAATGGCATCACCATCAAAAGATCGCAGTCGCGCATTCATCATGGCGACATGATGAAGACGTTGCATAACGGCCACTTCACATTTCAAGATGGTGTCACGATCAGCGGTTTCGAGCCCCCCGCTGTAGAGCCCTTGAGGGCCCGGCCTCGAGGCGTAGTCGTAGTCTTCTGAGCAAGTGTGATGTCTTTTCGATGCCACGTCTGTAGTCGATGCCACAAAGGCTTCGTGAGCATTTCTCCTGCCGGCGTGGGATCGCCTGTACCCAAACAGATGGTCCTCGTAGTCTCTCTCGGAGAGTAGAGCGCCGATGTAGTCGCGGCTGCTAAACCGGAGCGGTGGCGTGCTTTCAGCTGAAGGTGTCACTTCGTCCGTTCGGCCGTGGAAACGACGCCAATGACCCGCTGAACCATCCATCGTACGAGAAAATGGCTACGCTCGAAGCAAGAGGCGATACCGTGCGCTTCTGCGAGCCACGCGGTGCCTTTCGCGGAATCGATGATGATGCTCCTGGAATGAGTGGCACATGCCCACTCAGGAAGATTAACCAAGACACTGGGTGATCATAAAGTCTGAATTTTTTTGAAGTGCTAACAGAGGTTACAGTATCACAATGAAGAGTTATTTTAAATTAATCACAGTCAGTATGAGCTTGTTATGCGCTTCTTCCTCATCTAAGTTTTCCTTGTCATCGTCATCATTCAATTGTCTTTGCGTGCTCGTCGGCGCCATCTGTTATCGTCATGATCATTGTGTGTTGCAGTTTCTGCTTCTGGGCTGCCTTTGGGCGGACGTGCTGTGGTGTCGTAATGAATAAGCACACAGACACACACAAATATATATATATATATATATATATATATATATATATATATATATATATATATATATACCGTGTTTTAACATAATAATACAGGGTTTGTAGCGGTCCTTGAAACCCTTGAAAACCCTGGAATTTGATAATAGCATTTTCAAGGCCTTTAAAACCCTTGAATTTTTTCAGGTCTTTAAATTTCCTTGAATCTCGTCAATAAGCTTAAGTTTAGCCAATTTTAGCAGATGCCGATTGAACACCTGGCAACTATGTACTAAAGCCAGCAAGGCATCCAATCCAATCCACTCCTGTAGCTACTGCGCAGTACGACAGTCTGGCGTGGTTTCTGAAACTGGTAGGTGTTCTGTGGTTGCAGCAGTAGCGACGACCAAAGCTAAGCCTACCCTACCGGTGTTGTGGGAAACATGGTCTGTGGATAGTCCAAGTCGTCTTTTGCAGCTGCAATATGCCGGGAAAATGCAACTTCCAGCACGCGTGGTTAACCGGTGCTGCTTATAAAGAGTGGATTTCTCCGGACACATCGAACTCGCATCGAGCTAAGTGCAAGGTATGTGCAAAAACATTCGACGTGGCGTCAATGGGGGAGTCTGCCCTCAAAAGTCACATGAAAAGCGCAAAGCATGCGGAGAACATGACAGCAACTACAGCTCATAGTACTGTGCGGAGCCACTTTACAGCTGTTGAGAAGCAACGCGTCGAGCCAACTCCTTCAAGTTCAACGTCGTCGGATGTGAGCAGCCTGTGCAGAGCTCATGAGAGGGTGGTCGACGCGGAGATACTGTGGACCTTGAAAATGGTCACGGCGCACTACTCCTACAAATTGTCCGCACATACGGGGGACATTTTCAAGAAAATGTTCCCGGACAGTGAAATCGCTAAGGCATTTTCCTGCAGTGAGAGGAAATGTGCATACGTGGTGTTCCATGGTCTGAGACCGTTTTTTCTCTCGTGCCTGCAACGCGAATTGAAGCAGTCGGACGGTTACACCGTTCTGTTCGACGAGTCTTTGAACGACTACCTACAGAGGAAACAAATGGACATTCATGTGCGCTACTGGAGCACAATGCCCGAGCGGGTGACCACGAGGTTTTATACGTCGGTGTTCATGGGACATTCAACTGCCGAAGACCTTCAAGAGAAGCTTCTGGGTGCCCTGGAAGATTTGCCGCTGGCGAGAGCTGTTCAGCTGTCAATGGATGGCCCCAATGTAAACCTGAAGTGTTTTAAAGGAATGCAGGAATACCTGCAGCAGAACCATCAAGTTCAGTGTTTGGACCTGGGCACTTGCGGACTTCATACCATACATAACGCGTACAGGGCGGGCGTTATTGCCAGCAAGTGGGGCCTAGAGAATCTCCTTTCAAGCCTCAGTGCCATTTTTCATGATGCACCAGCGCGAAGGAAAGACTTCTCTACTGTGACAGGCCAAGGAACAGTTCCTCTCAACTTCGCTTCTCATCGCTGGGTAGAAAATGTTCCCATCATTGAACGTGCCGTAACCCTCTGGGGTGACGTGCAAAAGTACGTCGCATTTGCAAAAAAGAAAGAGGTGAACTTGCCAAAGTGTGCATCGTTCATCCAGCTCAGCGACTTTTGCCAGGACCCACTGCTGTTGGCCAAACTGAAGTTTGCTCTGGGCATCGCGATGATTCTAAAACCGTTCCTCACGGAATATCAGCTGGACAAACCACTGGTGTTCTTTTTGAAAAGAGATCTCAAGTGCCTCGTGAGGAAGCTTCTTGCGAGATTTGTGAAGTGCTCGGTGCTGTCCGCTTCCAAAGAAGTTGTCGGCATGCTGAAGATGGACGTCGCAGACCCAAATAACCATGTATCATCAGAGAAAGTTGATATTGGGCACGCTGCTGAACAAGTACTAAAAGCCGCGAAGGTGAGCGCCAAAGATGTATTTGCCTTTAGGATGGAATGCACTCAGTTTCTTGTAAGCACAACCAAGAAGATTCTGGAGAAAAGCCCACTGACATACCATCTGGTTAGGAACCTGTCATCTCTTGATCCCCGTCAAATGGCCTCAAAGCCAGATGACTGCCTTGCAGGCTTCAGAAAGGTCCTAGACGCACTTATTGCAGTTGGTCGATTGGGTGAGCATGAGCGCGATTCTGTCCTTGGGGAATACACAGAACTTCTGCAAGAAAAGAAACACAACCTGCAACAGTTTGACAAACACACTCTTGGCCTGGACGAGTTTTACCTTGAGTTGTTGAAGGGTGACTCATCCTACATGCACTTGAGGAAGGTTATCCGGCTTCTTCTCATCTTGAGCCACGGGCAGGCAACTGTTGAAAGGGGCTTCAGCGTCAACCGCCAGGTCTCTGTCGAAAACCTTAAGGACATCTCGTATGTGTCACAGCGAATCATTTGTGATGCTGTAAGCAAGGCTGGTGGTATCCTGAGCGTTGCCATAACGAAGGAGTTGCGGAAGTCTGTCGCAGCCACACACAACCGTTATCGGGCCTACTTGGAGGATACGAAAAAACAAGTGATAGAGCGGACAAAGGCATCAAAGGGAAGCCACATTGAAGAAGAGATAGAGAGCATCAAGACAAAAAAGAGGAGGCTGGAAGCAACAATCGCTGACTTAACAGCCTGTGCCGACAAGTATGCTCTGCGGGCGGAAGCCAGAAGCGACATCACTTTGATTGTGAAGTCCAACAGTTTAAGAAAAACTGCAAATGAGAAGTCCCTGGAACTTGCAGACATGGATGAGAGCCTGAAGGGGAAGCTTCTGGAACTTAAAACCTGAAGGGAAGCTTCGGGTACTTAATATCTCGAGTCCACTGTTTGAAAATAGGCCCCTTTTGTGTGTATGTGTGCAATACGTCCTAGATACTGAGGCGAATCAGCAAAAGGGATGTTGACATCAGCAAGAAACAGTGGTATGAAACCTAGTCCCCTTTTGTGCGTGTGTGCAATGCGTCTAAATTGTGAGGTGAATCAGCCGAAAACAGTACAATGAAACCTAGTCCCTTTTTGTGTGTATGTGTGTGCAGTACGATTGTGAGGTGAATCAGCAAAATGGATGTTGAAATCAGCAGAAAACAGTGCAATGAAACCAGCATATATGAAAATTGTGCTTCGATTATCTTCCTTACAGTAAAATATGTGATTCCATGCTGTAAAAAATTGTTGTTTTTCTACGGTCTTAGAAAAATTTTATTTCTCAAGTCCTTGAAAATCCTTAGTTGGGGCCTTGAAAGTCCTTAAAAACCCTTGAATTTTTTTCTTCGTGGTCGTTATGCACCCTATATTAATGAGATCTAACAGACAATAATGCCAAGGAAAGTATAGGGGAAGATATTAAACCAAATTGTAATGTAAGTATGAAGAAAAGTGGATGAAAAGATAACTTGCCGTGGGCGGGATCTGAACTTGCGACTTTCGAATGATGCCTTCGATGCTCTACTACTGAGCTACCACGACAGCCATCGCCCCAGCCAATTTATAGGGTTTATATGGGAATTAAAACGGGAGTGTCAGTCGGCGCCACCAGTAGCCATGGCCGCGAGTGTTGCACACTCTTATGAGCCTGTTTGGGGTCACGTAGCACGTGAACTTGTTACGAGTGGGCAGCTGACTAATAGTTCCTCATATACAACTGAAAGGCGCTAAGTCTGCTAGTACGAGACCCTTGTTAATGAATAAGGAAAGAAGTGTATACATAAGGGATCGTTTTTCCGTGTTTTTACACAATAATAATGAAATCTAACAGACAATAATGCCAAGAAAAGTATAGGGGAAGATAATAAACCAAATTGTAATGTAAGTATGAAGAAAAGTGGATGAAAAGATAACTTGCCGTGGGCAGGATCCGATATATTATATATATATATATATATATGTATATATATATACGTATATATATATATATATATATATATATATATATATATATACCCCCCCCCCGTCGTGGTGTTCTAGTGGCTAAGGTACTCGGCTGCTGACTCGCTGGTCGCGGAATCAGATCCCGGCTGCGGCGGCTGCCTTTCCGATGGAAGCGGAGATGTTGTAGCGCGTGTGCTTAGATTTGAATGCACGTTAAAAAACCCCAAAGAGCCCCAGGTGGTCCGAATTTCCGGAGCCCACCACTACGGCATCTCTCATATTCATATAGTGGTTTTGGGACGTTAAACCTCACATGTATATATATATGTATATATATATATATACATATATACATGCCGGTGGGATTGAAGATTTAATCTGATGGAGGGGTTGTGGTGAATGCCATCAACTCTGCTCGTACTGGCAGCATTAAAAAAATGGCCGCATCGATACATGTGGCAATGATCACCTGTGATGCAAGTTTCGAATAACTACGTGAAAAAGTGCTGGAGGGCCAATTTAAAAATAATACTTTTGCGAATATCATTAGCTGGTAAAACTAACATGATTTCACTAAAAGCAAAAAAAATAGTTTAATTCTCAGGAGCTGCCTTTATGTCAGCTATTGTTGGGTTGATATATTCGCGATCGTTAGTGGTCTAAATATCAGCATTATTAGTATTCGTGTTTTTTCTTTATCGCAATATTTAGATACGATATAAATTCACCAGTTCAGATGCTCCGTCATCTTTAAATGCGAAGCATTTGCTAGTGAAAATAAAGCACTTCGACCGTATCTATCTACCTACCAACCTACCTACCTACCTACCTGCCGGCCTGCCTGCCTGCCTGCCTACCTGCCTGCCTGCATGCCTGCCTGCCTACCTGCCTGCCTACCTACCTACCTACCTACCTACCTACCTACCTACCTACCTACCTACCTACCTACCTACCTACCTACCTACCTACCTACCTACCTACCTAGCTATGGTAATGATAGAACTTCAAGAAACTTTACGCAATCTGTAAAAGTATTTATTTGGGAATTTATTTTATGCAAACCTGCTACACCAGGTAAAGAGATTTATAGCTCTGCATGTTTAATAACTTTGGAGGTTTATTAACTCTGACGGCATCGCTCAGAACACTGATTCGAAATAAACGTTTATTTCCCTCTTTTCTCATACAACACAAGCTTAGTCCTAGCTACGAAAAGTAGTATAGCTTAAGTAGCCTGCGGAAAGGGTGGGCGCGTAATTCGACGCATTGCAAACAAACGCGGACAGTTGCACGACAAAGATCCGCATAGATTCGTCCGTGCGTTAGTCATGCGATGGTCATATATGCCGCCCCCACCTATGTACCCAAAAAAAACGCATCAAAATAAAATTTACGTAAGTATATAAAAAGGCAACAAAAGGGGCTTTATACCTTTTTATCAACACCGACAGTTATAGACTACGGCCTCTGGACATTTACAAAACATTGAGACACAACAGATCTTGCACTTGAAGCACGAAGCGAAACATTCCTTCACCGAATCCCACCGCATGACATCGTCACTCATTCTCACGAAGGCTGGCGAAAGACCCGAGTAAAAGACTTGGCGCGCCATTATGAAACTACGACAGGCGTCTTCTACGTGAACGTGGCCGGGTTGTCATCAGATGGGTTGTACACGAGAAGGTATTCATTCACCAGGATATTCAGGTCACTGGGCTGTCCTTCAGAGCCCCAAACTTAACGTCAGCAAAAGAGTAAACAAAGCTCTGGGAGCCACCCATCGCAGAACTATTGTAAACTTCACAAAAATTGAATGGTCTCATCCAGTCCAAATGGATTATTTGGAATCGAGGACGGGATAATAAGGGTGGACACCCCATAATGCCCAAACGCTTGAATGCCGTGCGTCTCCTTCCATAAATCTCCAGTTCTCGGACGTAGAGAACCACCACAACGACCTTGAAGTACCTATCACTCGATTTTCGAGAGTGTCAACAACCATGCCTGGACATTGCTAGTGATATGAGTAGGGAAGATGAGCGAATTCACTGCAGGATGCTGACAATTCCCCAGCACTGCCCACAATAACTCGTTTCTGAGACTCCTAACTCAGGCAGAAAGTACCCACCTTGTGGGAAGAGATCAGAAGTCTTTTCATGATGTGAGTGTGAACATAAACCCCTCATTTCCTCCGACCACACTCTCTGTTCCAGAGGCATTAGAAACCGCTCTACGCGACCACTCAAGACTCAAAGGCCTACGGGCCATAGTTTTACTGGGAGAGTAGCGGCTGAATATTTGGGTGTCCCGGACTAAAAACACCGACCACCAGGAGCCACCGACTTAAGTGAAGTTTGTTGCCGCTGTTCACTCTTCTACATAATCATTTATAACTGCTGAGCACTGTTCGTACCACTGCACTAGTTTCTATAGTCCACCTACATAAAAGTTCTCTGCCTAGAAATTAAACCAGTAGACAACGGTTGGTTTGAGTTACTCGATGTTTTTAAGCCATTGCCCTTAAAGCCACTGTTTCAAGTGCAAGAAGAAATATACATTTCGTGCAAGGAAATGCGTGAAGAAGTTACTACAAAAAAGCCTGAATCTTATCTATGGCGTCGTTGTGAGGATGCGCGTGGTCTCGGAGTATTTCCCGTGCCGTCGATTTTTGATTACACATCTCAGTTGTGTGAGTAAGACTTGTTGGTGGGCTAGTTGTTAGCGTCAACTGGGTGCATAGTAGCGCAAACTTGGAAAAATACAGATCAGAGAAAAGAAGTAGAAGGGAGCCGAGGTCGTACTTCCATTCTCTGAGCTGTTTCCTCTTATTTTGCGCGACTACACCCCATTTAGTTTGGTGAGCTTAAGCTGTAGTGTTGGCCCACATTCTTTGAATTCAACCTCAATAAAACCCTCTTTGTGCTGAAAAACTGTAGCCACCACTTTCTTCGAGTACGGGGACGCTTAACATTTTGTGGTTTTGGTGAAGCGTTGTGGCGCCACCGTCGCGATTGTTCTTTTGTATCTGCATTGGCTATAGTAAACCCACTTTTCGTCCCCTTTAACAAAGAGGAAAATAAACCTTTTTCGTATTTTTTTTCAATGGTTCAAAGACGCTTGTCCACTTCACATTCTTCGTTGTTTCGAATTCTTGGTAAGCATTCTTGGTACTTACCTGGCACACATGTTACGACATCCGAGCTTTTCAGTTAAAATCGCCAAGAGGACGATTTTAGGGGCGAAGCTCCTTAGAGCGGCACCCGTTCGTCCCTCGTTGTAGTACGTACCATGTCTTGCACTTTGACCTGCAAGGTGGTGCCGGTGGGAGATTTCTCCTGTGCGTTGTTAAACAATAAAAAATTCACCGCGTGCGCGTTAACTAAAAGCCGAATTCACCTGTCCTACATTCCCGATTAGCAGCCATTGGCATGTACATTGAGCACTATCTGACAAAAAAGGGTTCCTACGTTATACTCGCTGGGCGTTACCTCCTTGGTTTTAGAAAAATTTAGCGAGCGTTGGGCCGCAGTGCCATGAATACAGTGAACTAGTATATACCATGAACTCGAGGTGGTTAAATGTGGGAAGTAGACACGAAGCGCAAGCCGTAAGAAAGTGTGCGTGTGCCACCTCTCGTTTAGTCCTTGGAATGTCCGCTGGATGGCGGTGCTTCTATATGCGGAATATATGATGAAAAGATGCGAGATGGTGGTACTTGGAGAGTTGACTAGAATTGTGAACGGACACACAGACAGATGCATGGACGGACGCATGAATGGCTGCATGGACGGATGGACGTATGGACTGACGCAGGCGTGGATGCATGGACTAACGCAAGGACGGACGCACGGATGGACGTGCGGACGCACGAACAGACACCCACACGGACGGGTGGATGGACGCAAGGATGGTCACAGAGATGGACGCATGGACGGACGGAAGCAAGAACGAATGGATGGACGGATGCTTCGCCCCACTCTCCATCATTCACACCGTGGGTATGCTGCCATTTTTCGGCAAACAAGCACATTCAGTTCCTCGTCGATCATATCGCTATTTCCGATCTACTTGTTCTAGAAATTCATTACTCTGGATGCTGAGCCTGTCATTCAGCACTTTGTCGTTTGCACGACCGTTTTTAAAGTCGTTTCACCATTTTTTTATTACCTTTCCTTATCTCATCAGTGTCATCACTGTTGGTCCGTAAACTGTAAGAACAACTCCCCAAGCATATGACAACCTGATCATCGTTTCCCATGCAAGAACTGAATTCATGCTCTCACTTCATAACAGGCTACTGCAAAGACTTTTGCACACGTTCTCGTCTACATTTTCCGAGAAGCAAAGGACAACATATTGCGTTCTTGCATTCAGCATTTATAAGGGTATAGCGAGCCACGAAGGGGACACGGGGGGAGAGACGTACACACATACAGCGCTGTGTGTGTGTGCGTTTCTCTTTTTGTGTCTTTGTCGTGGTGCGCTATGCGCTTATAAATGATGAACCCCAACCAACTAGCCCGGCAATGTGCCTTAGCGTTATTGCATGCGTGACTGGGTGGTGCGTTCATCACATTCATTTTACGTGCTTACTATTGTTGAAAATACAAAAAAAACATTGTCTATCCGTTTTTGAAGGTTACCAGGTCATGGATTTTTGCGCTTGCTTTTCCGTCGGGCTTCCTCATCAGAAGATGCAACTAGTAAACTGACTGCCACCACATTGAAATTCATGCAATCGTCTTTACCACGAAACAAGTACTCATAACTCGAGATCGAAAATTGCCTTGTATATAATTTATACGTGCAAATACCATAGTTACAACGATAAATTCATGTCAGACAAGGAACTTGAGCACTCTTAATGATAGCCATCTGTTGTTTTTTTATGTATATATATGTAGCAAGTGCATTCAAAAACACCTTCGTCAGAATGACTTGTTTGTTGCTTTGTGCACCTTGTTGCTTTGTGCATCAGTACCGCAGGGGCGCCTGCGCAAGTAGGCGTTTGGTGTGTAGCGACACCACGAACCCGAGCTAACGGGGGAGTTTCGACTCCCTCCCACGCCTAGCCGTGCGTGGCTTTGCCGTGCCCGAGGAAAAGGGGATCCTGAGGGTTGAGCCGACGCTGGGTGATTGGACCGTTAAGGCCCCCCGGCATAGGCAACACACCCCTTTGGCCCCGGCTTCACGTAGACGGCACCCCTGAGCTGACCCACCCAGGGGAATCGGCAGTCGCCTTTTCCTATCTCTCTCTCCCTACATCTTCGTCTTTATCTCTTACTATTTATCTGTCTTGTCTTCTACTCTCTTCCGTTTACTTCCAAACTTCCTGGCGGCTAGGGTTAACCCTGTGCAAATAGCCTACCTTGGTCTAGGCGCATTGGATTATAGTGGCGTTGTACGGCTGGCGTCTGCAGGTTTCAGCATTTGTAACCTTGTAGCGTCCTCTCGCTGGGCTCCGTGGTGGGTGGCCGCCAACGCTGCTGAACAACAATAAGGAAGACATGCATGGAGCATTCCCACTACTGTCTGATCGTACCGGCTTAAAGCCGGTACGCACCGATTATCTCACCAGAGAAGGATTGGCCACCCTGGTGCAGTATCCTCCCGTAGGCATTCGTCAATTAACTCACGGCCCTCAGTCCCCACCAGCTGCGGAGCAACTGACCACGGCGGCGGTCAGATCTGCAAAGCAGCAGAGGGTGCTAGGAATCTCTGGATACAGACAGGCCACCATTGGAACTTGAACTTAGCAACGTTTAACGTTAAAACGTTATCTAGTGAGGGAAGTCTAGCTGTATTATTCGAGGAGCTAGAAGGCATTAAATGGGATATAATAGGGCTGAGTGAGGTTAGGAGGACAGATGAGGCCTATACTGTGCTACAGAATGGGCACGTCATTTGCTATCGGGGCTTGGCAGACAGAAGGGAACTGGGAGTAGGGTTCCTAATTCACAGAAACATAGCTGGCAACATAGAGGATTACTATAACATTAATGAAAGGGTGGTAGGCATTGTAATTAAACTGAATAAAAGATACAAAACGAAGGTAGTACAGGCTTACGCGCCTACATCCAGCCATGATGACGCTTCAGTTGAAAGCTTCTATGAAGACGTGGAATCGGCAATGAGTAAGGTGAAAACACAGTATACTATAGTAATGGGCGACTTTAATGCAAAGGTAGGGAAGAAGCAGGCTGGAGACCAGGCAGTAGGAGATTATGGCATCGGCACTAGAAACGCCAGAGGAGAGCTACTAGTAGAATTCGCAGAACGCAATAATCTGCGTATTTTGAATACCTTCTACCGAAAACGAGAAAACCGCAAGTGGACGTGGAGGAGCCCTAATGGCGTAAATAAGAACGAAATAGACTTTATAATGACTGCACACCCAGGAGTCGTGCAGGATGTGGAAGTGGTTGGCAAGGTAAGATGCAGTGACCATAGAATGGTACGGGCTCGAATCCGCCTAGACTTGAAGAAGGAACGACAGAAACTGATACGCAAGAAGCAAATGAATGAGCTAGCACTGAGAGGGAAAGTACAGGAATTCAGAGTGTCACTGCAGAACAGGTACTCCGCTCTTAGCGAGGAAACCAACCTTAGCGTAGATACAATGAATGATAATCTGACGAGTATCATCACGGAGTGTGCAGTGGAAGTTGGAGGCAGGGTAGCTAGACAGGACACCGGCAAGCTTTCCCAGGAAACGAAGAACCTAATTAAGAAGCGTCAAATCATGAAATTGTCAAGTACAACAGACAAAATAGAACTGGCAGAGCTTTCGAAGCTGATTAATAGACGTAAAGTATGCGATGTAAGAAGGTATAACATGGAAATAATTGAGCACGCTCTGAAAAACGGAGGAAGCGTCAAAGCAGTGAAGAGGAAACTTGGGATAGGCAAAAGGCGGATGTATGCACTAAGGGACAAAGAAGGCAAATTAACTATCAATATGGATAGGATAGTTAAAATAGCGGAGGAGTTTTACAGAGATCTGTACAGTAGCCGAGACAACCACGACCTTAATACTATAAGAACTAGCAGTAACCCAGACGACACCCCACCGGTAATGATAGAAGAAGTCAGAAAAGCTTTGGAGAGCATGCACAGAGGCAAAGCTGCTGGTGAGGATCAAGTAACATCAGATCTGCTGAAAGATGGAGGACAGATTGTGTTAGAAAAACTAGCCACTCTATTTACGAGGTGTCTCCTGACGGGAAAAGTACCAGAGTCTTGGAAGAACGCTAACATCATCTTAATACATAAGAAAGGAGATGACAAGGACTTGAAGAATTACAGGCCGATCAGCTTGCTCTCTGTAGTATACAAGCTATTTACAAAGGTAATTGCTAGCAGAGTAAAGAAAACATTAAAATTCAATCAACCAAAGGAACAAGCAGGATTTAGAGCAGGCTACTCAACAATTGACCACATTCATACTATCAATCAGGTAACAGAGAAATGCTCAGAGTATAACCAACCACTATACATAGCCTTCATAGATTACGAGAAGGCGTTTGATTCAGTAGAAATATCAGCCGTCATGCAGACACTGCGGAATCAAGGCGTAGATGAAATATATATAAACATTCTGGAAGAAATCTAGAGGGGATCAACTGCTACCATAGTGCTTCATAAAGAAGCAACAGAATACCAATAAAGTAGGGTGTAAGGCAGGGGGACACAATCTCCCCAATGCTATTCACTGCGTGCTTACAGGACGTTTTCAGAAGCCTAGAATGGGAACAGTTAGGGATAAGAGTTAATGGAGAGTACCTCAGTAACCTGCGCTTCGCCGATGACATTGCATTGCTGAGTAACTCAAGGGATGAATTGCAACTCATGATTACGGAGTTAGACAAGGAGAGCAGAAAGGTGGGTCTTAAAATTAATCTGCAGAAAACGAAAGTAATGTACAACAACCTCGGAAAGGAGCAGCGCTTTGCGATAGGTAATAGTGCACTTAAAGTTGTAAAAGACTATGTCTACTTAGGGCAGGTAATAACCGCAGAGCCTAACCACGAGATTGAAGTAACTAGAAGAATAAGAATGGGGTGGAGCACATTCGGCAGGCACTTTCAATTTATGACAAGTAGATTGCCACTGTCCCTCAAGAGGAAGGTATATAACAGCTGTATCTTGCCGGTACTTAGCTACGGAGCAGAAACCTGGAGACTCACAAAGAGGGTTCAACTTAAATTGAGGACGACGCAGCGAGCAATGGAAAGAAAAATGGTAGGTGTAACCTTAAGAGACAAGAAGAGAGCAGAGTGGATTAGGGGACAAACGGGAGTTAAGGATATCATAGCTGCAATAAAGAAGAGGAAATGGACATGGGCCGGGAATGTAGCACGTAGACAGGATACTCGCTGGTCATTAAGGGTCACCAACTGGATTCCCAGAGAATGGAAGCGGGGTAGGGGGAGACAGAAGGTTAGGTGGGCAGATGAGATTAAGAAGTGTGCGGGTATAAATTGGCAACAGCAAGCACAGGACCGGGTTAACTGGCGGAACATGGGAGAGGCGTTTGTCCTGCAGTGGACGTAGACAGGCTGATGATGATGATGATGATGAAAGGACAACTGAGTCAGAACGATTAGGTACCTTCGTGAAAAACTAACAGACGACATTTCACAAGAAATTTTTATTAAGACGTGCAAAATTCTGAACATTCGCTAACGGCCCTTCCTATTTGAATAACACTTATGTTATACATGTTGATAGCAGTCTGTGTGCGTCTTCCACTCGAAACATTTCCGGTGCCAAGCCGTAGCCGCCATTGTAAACGTCGCGTAGGCGAGCACCAAAGAGCTCGTCCTCTACAGCATCTTCTTTGCGTCAACGACCTACGAATCCTTCACACTTGTGGCACGGTGTCCTTGGCCGTGCCCTTCTACTTTCACTCGCCGGCGTCCCTCATTTCAGGATCTATAGCAGGGTGTGTCTGGTGTGTGGTTCTCAGCTCCGAAACGTTCGTCAGTTCTTCTGTCCCGGAATTGTGGACTTCGAGACGCAGCGTCTTGTGCTTGGTTGGTTCGTCTTTAATACCGAAGTCATCGTTCAGGCTCCCCCCTGTAGACGTCGCATTAGCGGGGATGACTCTCTGGATTTCGTCTGTCTTCGTCGCTTTCTTCAAAGAAAGTTGTCGGGCGTACGCTTCTGGTAGGTCGCAGTGAAAGGCAGCCACAACAAAAAGTCACCCAGGCGTATGCGCCGTGGCGCCGTCACGATGAAGACTGAAAACAGCTTTCTTACTGCTCGAGATAGTTTTGCCGTTCAGCGGGTTTAAATGCCGACCTCTAAACCCATTGAAGGCCAAACTACGAGGCATTGTCGTAGTCGTCTAGGCAAGCGTGATGTTGTTTCAGCGCCATAACGTTAGTTGACACCCCGACTTCGTCAGTCTTTCTCTTACCGTTGAAGATGCGCCAATGTACTTCCAGCAGCTTTTCGTTGTCTCCCAGGGACGCCACAGCTCCGATGTTGTAGCGGCTGGTTGGTGAGAACCATGACCTGCTAATAATAACAGGTGTTCTTTCGTCGATTCAATTGTGAGAGTGACACGGACGACGGGCACAACGATTCATCATTCGAGCAAATAACTACGCTCGTGGCGCCGAGCGCCACCGTGCGCTACCGCGTGTGGGGAAGGGGGAATCAATGATGATGCGCCTGGGATGACTGGCATGTAAATACTCTAGGGGATCTGCCAACAGTCCGTAGGATCATATAGTCTGAATTTCAATGAGTCCCAATAGAGGTTTCAGTGTTAGAATGAAGTGTTATTTTCGATAAATCGCAGTTTATATGCGCTGCTTATGCATTTAATTGTAATCTATAGATTATCGTAATGATTGTCATTCAGTGGTCTCCTCGTGCTCGTCGTCGCCTTGTGTCATTAGGGAGTTCTTAATAGCGTACGCAAACGTTATCCGTTGCGGTGACTCGAGCGTGCATCAGCATTTGCAGGGGACAAACGCTATACGAAAACTCCCTATTGTCAAGACCATCCCGTGTTCCGCACTCTATTTCTGGCCGGTGTTCGCGGATAATAAAATAATCATCACCCCAACTATAGCGCACACACACACACACACACACACACGCACACACACACACACACACACACACACTTAACAGACGAGCGCACTACGCCAATTCTGGTCACTGTGAACAAGGATCTCGGGTGGGGAGCCGAAACGTCTTTTCAATTTTTGTGCATTTTACTTTCGTCAGCGTTTCTATTATCTTGCACTATGTTTGTCCCCGACCAGACGGAATTCCGTCGGACTCTTGATTAAAGCGATTGCTCTAGCAGCCATCGATCTATGATGCAATGCGTTTATCACAGGCAACCGATACACCTGTTTTCAATGCATGGGTGGGCAGGCATCACTTCTCGCTTGTGAAATTATGGCTAATTTCGAAAACATGACTGATATCATGCAATGCACACCAAATATCTGGACTCCAGGACACCAGGTTTAGAGGGATAAGCAGGCTGAGGGTGCCATATGTCATGTCTCTGACGCTCAAATTTCGTGCGTCCCGTTCCGCAACCCTCGAGTGCTTGGAGATCTGAAAACTAGTATACTGACCTTGAAATAAATTGTGCTCAATTTTTAACAGCAACATCGGCTCTACTCGCACTCTGTTAAAGGTCTGAGGGGAGCACGTGAGTGAATTGTTAAAGGTCTGAGGGGAGCACGTGAGTGTAGTTCACTCACGTGATCTACAGTTCACGTGAGTGAACTGTAGATCAATAAACTGCTCTGCCTACAATATTTCGTTTCTTGGGCTAAACTCAAACAGAAAGTGCCCGCTCTGTGGAGAGAGATCAGGCGTCTTTTACATGGTGTGAGCGTGCACATAAAAACCCTTCCCTTGTACGTTCTCCACCCTCTTTTCCAAAGTCATAGAAGACTGCTCTCTATGAACGTTCAAGATTGAAAGGCCAACGGGCTCTAGTCTAAAGAGCGACAGTAGTGGTGGTATCTTGGTGTGTCCTGGACTGAAGACATCGGCCATGAGGGGCCACCGACACCATCGCCTGAAAAGACTTTCATTTATTGAAGTTTGTTCGTCGTCTTCACTTTTCTACGTAATCTTCTCTAACTACTAAGCACTGTTCGTACCACTGCACCAGTTTCTTTAGTCCCCCTAGATGGAAGTTATCCGCCTGGTAGTTCAACGAGTTGGCAACAGTGGTCTGGAGTTACTCGATGTCCTTTAAGCCATTGTTTCAAGTGCAAGAAAGGGAAATAATCATTTAGTGCAACGTCTGTACAGTAGGGTGCGCGATTCAAAAAGTTACCAACCAAAATCTTGAATGTTATCAAGGGCGGTGGTGTGATGATGCGCGTTCTCGCAGAGGAAGATAATTCTAGACAATTTCCTGCACCGTCTCATTTTGAATGTTCTTAAGCTGCAATTGTGGGCCCATATTTTATGAAATAAACCTCAAGGACGCCCTTTTTGGGCTAGAAAACTCTAGCCATCATTTTGCTACACAAGAACGAAGACTTCTTGAATTTTCGCAGTTTTGGTGAAGCGGACTGTCACCACAGTGTCGCTTGTGTTTTTTTAAAATCTGTATTGGCTTAGTAAATGCACATCTTGTTGCTTGTGACAACGTGAAAAAGTAAATCATCTCAGTATTTTGTGTTATGGTTCAAGAACGCCCGAACACTTCACTGTCTTTCCCGTTTGAATTGGTTGGTTAGCATTCTTGATACCTACCTGGCACTCATTTAACTATATCCCAGCTTTTGAATTGAAATTGCCCTAATTACTGCGTGGTCAACGAGAGAAAAGTTCCGACAGACGAGTAACAGTTATTCCTTGTCGACCTATATAATAGCGACACCCGGTCCACTTGTTTAATAGATTCATTAGTCTGGATGCTGGACCAGTCAATCTGTAAACCGGCTGCACATCTGTGCAACCGTTCTTTCAGTGTTTTCACCGTTTTCTTACCAGTTCTTGCCTCATCCCTGTAGGTCCGTAATCTACAGGCACAACACCGTGTGCATATGAGAAGATTATGTATCTTTACACACGCAAAAACTAAAATAATGCTCCCAGTTATAAAAAGGCTGGTGCAAGGATTTTTGCTCACGTTCTTGTCTACATTCTCCGACAAAAAGATGACAACTGTGCCAAAACGATTCAGTACCTTCGTGAAGAAATAACAGACGACATTTCACAAAGACGTCTTTATTGCGACGAAAGAAGTTCTAGACATTCCCTAAGTGCCTTTCTGTTTGACTACAGTTTATGTAATACATGTTGGTGCCAGTCTGTGTGCGTCTTCCACAAATCGAAACATTTCCGGTGCCGAACCATAGCCACCATTGGAAACGTCGCGTAGGCGAGCATAGAAGAGCTCGTCCTCTACAGCATCTTCTTTGCGTCAACCACCCACGAATCCTTGAAAATGGCGGCATGGTGTCCCTGTCCGTGTCCTCCAGCTTTCACACGCTGGTGTCCTCCATTTCAATATCTGTAGCAAGGTGTGCCTGGCATGTGGCGCTCACTTCGTAAACGTTTGTCGGTCCTGTTGTTCCGAAGTTCTGGACTTCAAGTCGAGGCGTCTTGTGCTTGGTTGGTTCGTCTTTAATACCGATGTCATCGGTGGACGCGACAGTGCTTGGCCTCTTCAGGCTACCTCCGGTAGGCGTCGCGTTAGCGGGGATGACCTCTTGGACTACGTCCGTTTTCATCTCTGTCTCGAAGAAAAGATATCGAACGTATGCTTCCGGTTGATCACAGTCAAAGTCAGTCCCGTCGAAATCTCCTCCTGGCGTATGCGTCGTGGCGCCGTCACGATGAAGACTGAAAAGAGCCACCTTACTGCCCGAGATGTTCTTGTCAACAGCGGGTTCAAACACCGTCCCCGGAAGCCATTGAGGGCCAAGCCACGAATCGTTGTAGTAGTCGTCAATACAAGCGGGATGTGGTTTCGGCGCCATAACTTTAGTTGACTGCCCGGTTTCTCAGTTTCTCTCACCGTTTAAGAAGCGCAAATGCTCTTCCAGGAGCTTTTTGTTGTCTCCTGGAGACACCCCAGATCCAATATTGTGGCGGCTCGTTGGTGGGAACGGCAATCTGAGTTCAAGAGCAGGCGTTTCTTCGTCGATTTGATCGTGGGAGCGACACGGCGACTCGCAGAACGATCCACGATTCGAGAAAATGGCTACGTTCGATGCAGCACGCGCCCCTATGCGCTACCACGCACTACGTGGAGCCTAAGAGGATCGATGATGAGGCCCCTGGGCTGATTAGCACAAACCCATTTAGGGGCATCTGCTAAGAGTCAGGCGGACTATATACTGTAAATTTTTTCGAAGTGCTAATAGCAGCTTCAGTGGGAAAATGATGAGGTATTTTTAATGAATACAAGTTTCTGTGCGCTTGGTATACGCTCATTTCTCATCTATATATTATCTTAATGATATTCATTCAATGGTCTCTTCGTGCTCGTCGACACCTTTTGTCATCGTAGAGAACATCGTAAGGGGGGGGGGGGAGGTTGACGGGGTGCTTAGTCTTAGGGTTGCCTTTGCGCTGACGGGTGGTCGGGCCAAATAGGCGCCGTCTATCTATCTATCTATCTATCTATCTATCTATCTATCTATCTATCTATCTATCTATCTATCTATCTATCTATCTATCTATCTATCTATCTATCTATCTATCTATCTATCTATCTATCTATCTATCTATCTATCTGTCTGTCTGTCTGTCTGTCTGTCTGTCTGTCTGTCTGTCTGTCTGTCTGTCCGTCTGTCTGTCTGTCTATCTATCTATTTATCTATCTATCTTTCTATCTATCTATCTATTTATCTATCTATCTATCTAATATTCTTTGGGAATTTCAAGAGCCGCGTCTTAAAAATTATTGCACGTATCTTGGGTCAATAGAAAACGGTCTTCGTCTGCCGAAGTGACCGCTCAGTATGGAGACATGAGAAGCGTTTTGCATCGTTTGAGCGTGCACCAAAAACCCCTCTCTTTCACTTCACCAACCCTCCCCCACCCGACCCTCAGATTCACTAGAGACCAGTTTCCGCGACTACTTTTAACTGAGAGACCAAGGGAAATAAATCGAAATGGCGAGCGAAAACTGGCTGCTAGAATGCCGGACTAAGGACATCAGTAATAAAGTTCCACTGATGCCGGCACCCCAAACCCATTTTTAAAAAAATAAAGTGTCATTTTTAAACCGTTGCAATTTCTCTGGATGTTCCTATTACAAGTACGCTTGCAATGTACGCACTACTTCATTGAGATATTCGGTGGCTGAGGACGATGAAGAATCATATCTGAGCCCATTGTGATGAGTTGAAAGCATTCAACAGCCCACTCATAATGCAGTTCATATTGTGTGATGCCTCGTTATACTTTGACAATCCTTTGACGCCTGGTTGACATTTTACTCTTCTACTGTGCTATATTGCGTATATGTTAAGGCGGCTCCTTCGTGGCATAACTATTTTATAGGGGTTTTTTTTGTTACGAAATTTGAGCCCCGACATGGCTCAGTGGTAAAATACTGGTCTTATACAGAGAGGCTTCAACTACGAACCTTTTCGGATGTTACTATTTGTTTTTCTTTATTTCACGCGATAGCGGTTACGGACAATGGCGGCGGCAAATCTATGGCACAGTTGTTGTGATCTCATAACAGCTTTCGCTGCAAAACACTCGTCCACTCGAAATGTTTTGTTTTTGACTTGGTCAGTAAGCGTTCTTGGTACTTAAGTGGCACACATTTTGGGATATTCGAGCTTTTCAGTTACAATCGCGTGAATCACAGTGCGACCAAAAGGAGGAAGATTGTCTGACAGACCAGTAACAGCAGTATCTCTGAGTGAAAACATCAACTCAGTTTTACCAGATGTGGCCTACGTGCAGCGCTAAGGTTCACATTTTTTCGAATAGCAAATAGATAAATTGTTTAAAATTAAACTTTACTAGCATTTAGGGCATTGCTGGAATAAACAGTGGTGCGTATCTCGCCGCTTACAAGTTACTTACACTAGATTGCGCTGTGCGGTTCCATAACTAAATTATCACCTAAACAAAGCTAGAATCAAGGCATTTTTTGCAACGAAATCGAAACAATTGAACATTTCTTTTTATTCTGTCGCCATTATTTTTTTCAGAGAAAAAGATTTTTAGATGCCTCATTGCAGAAGTTAGGAATGGTAGTAAATGTTACAGTACATTTATTACTTGGCGGCCTTTTATTTGGTTACTACCACAGGAATGTATACTCTACTCTGTTTGACTACATCAAGGCAACAAAAAGATGACCGAATTAGTCTATCCTTACTTTTTCAGATCCTTAGTTTATAATTTGTAGTTTTTTCTATGAGGAACAAGAGATGATTGGACCGCTTGCTCAGTAAGCATTTTTATTTATTCGCAGTTTTATCTCTAAACTATTTTTTAGATTGGTTTTAGTTTCATTACATTAAGTATCCTGCCGCTCGATTCTTCGCCCCTCCCCTTATTTGTGGGTGAGCGCCATCTATCTGAGGTCGTCATCACGATCATCATCATCATCATCAACTGTCAGTCGTCGTGGATGTAACTGCGATTGCCTGTCCAGTTCAACAGTTTCGTTGGTCTTGATGCTAGGCCTGCCACTCATCTTTTTTTCGAAGTCATAATTCCATTTTTCAAAGACGATAGTCTTTCTTGGGGACCTTCGACGCAAAAACTTTGATCTGTCTGTCTGTCTGTCTGTACATTTGTCTGTACATTTGTCTGTACATTTGTCTGTACATTTGTCTGTACATTTGTCTGTTTGTCCACCGTTTCCGTGAACCGGGCACTCGAAACAGCACCAGCCGATACCCCGAACGGGCGACCCCATCCGCAGCGCCCACCAATGTTGCTCAAGAATCAGCGTTCATACGTGCGTGTTTGTCAATTAAAAATCAATTATTGTTCATATCTGAGGCACCATAACAACACGCATATATTCTGCATGTTCGTCTTTTACTAGAAAAGGCATACATAGGTAATTTAAAGACAGTAGCGCTTATCACGCGGCGCTGACCATGCAGCGCTTGCACAGAACGGGCAGTGTTTTCAACGTTTTGCTAAGACCAGACGGTAGTAGCGCCTACCCATCGCCTTGTGTTCTACACCTAATCACCTCTGAGACGGGCACGCACACCCGTCTCAGGGCCACGTGCGTTGTTTTCCAGAAAAACTGTCAGATGGGGCTCATGTCTCACGTGTGACGTGATTTGTTGCGCTCGTTCGCATCCGCTACATGCTCGAGGCACTCTAACGCAGCGCCTCCGGAATACCATTCACCGATTTTCTTGCGCAGAACATCAAATAAATGGTTTGTTCACTCTTTCCACACGCAAGAGTATCGTCTTTCGACGACATTTGCAGATTACATGCAGATACGGGGCCAATTTTTTTACATTTTCTACACTCATCAGTCATCAATAAAAATATGCAAACTATAAGCACAACTTGGCACACATTTAAGAAGGTGATGATCCTTCTACATGCAGTATTCAAATTACAGCTCACACAAGACAACAGCCGGATGCAAGTATTTTTTCGGACGTTCTGGTCTGCAATCGCCGACAAGAAAGAGGCTACTGAGTCAGAACCGTAACTTGAGTACCTTCTCGAAGAACAGAGGCCACTGCACAAACAAATCTTTATTGTGAAGTGTAAATATGTATACGTTGATAATGCACGTTGGGGTGAGTGTGTGTAGTCATGGGTTGGGAACACCTCCAAGGCGGATGCATAACCGTAATTCTGGACGTCAAGTTGGCGAGCGCCGATGAGAGCATCTTCACGTTCAACACTTACGATTCTGTGACGCTGGTGGGTTGCTGCAGTTGACTGCGACACCCGCGTTTTCACATGGTGGTCTCCAGCCTTTCAGCAACCACAGTGGCGAATGCTCGTGGTGTGGCACTCACCTCGCAAACCTCCATCAGTTCTGCTGTCCAGAAATTCTCGGTTTTCAGGGATGGCGTCCTGGGCTTGTTTGGTTCGTCTTTAATGCCGAAGTCATCGGTGGACGCGACCAAGCTTCACCACTTCAGCCTCCGTGCTGTTCTGGTAGTGTCACCAGTGACAACCTCCTGTACCCCAGAGGTCTTCGTTACCGTCTTCCAGGAAAGAAGTCATGCGTAGGCTTTCGGATTCAGAGTTAACGGCAACACCGTCAAAAACTCGCGGTCACGTATTCGTCGTGGAGACGTGATACCTCCGTCTCACAACAGTCACCTTTCTTTTCTAGATGGTTTTGCGAAAGATGTGGTCAGCGTCCATTGAGGGCCCAGCCACGAAGCATAATCGTAGTCTTCGGAGGCACCATGACGTCGTTTCAACGCCATGTTTGCAGTCGATTGCCCAACGGCTTCGCGAGTTTTTCTCGTGCCGTGATAGAGCCAATGTGTTCCTCCAGGAGCTTTCCGTAATCTCCTACAGACAGCAGAATTCCAAAGTTGTAGTGACTGGTTGACCAGCATGGTGACCTGCATGTATTTGCAATGACCGCTTTGTCCATATAGTCGTGAGAGCGACACCGATGACCGGCGGAACGATCCATGGTTTGAGCTAATGGCGGCGTTCGAGGCACGACGCACCACCACACACCACGCCGTGCCTGTGCGGGAGTTGATAACGATGATGCTCTGGGGGTGGCTGGCACATACCCATTCAGGATGATCAGACGAGAGCTGAACGGGTCAAATAGTATGAATTTTTAAAGGGCTAATAGGAGACTACAGTGTCCGAACGAATATTTATTTTGAATGAATCTCAATTTATGTGTGCTGATCAAGTGTTTTATTCTCTTTTCATTATCGTAATTATCATAATGCTATGGTGTCTTCGTGCTTGCTGTCTGATGATTGCGGATGGGAGGCAACATGAAGCAGCGCAAATAAGAGAAGAAGCAAGAGGTTCGGCACGAACATCTTCAAATCCTTTTGCCATTTTCACTTTTTTCTTCTTTTATTTACATTACGTCTCGCTCTTCTTCTATTTCTCTCCCTCTCGCTCTTCATTAAGGTAGCATTGTATTTCATTATTTTATAAGGTACACTGTGGCCAGTCCCCCCTGTGGGTATAAGTCATGATCTTTCAGGCAACCAAACAAAACAAAACGTGGAGTTCTTGGACTGGTGCTCGGGTCATTATTATGCGACATTCTTTCTGGGGCGTAAATCCCCTTGTCATCGCTCTTCTGAGACTTCTATCTTCGAGGGCATCGTTGGAGCGGTTGCGCAAGATTCGGGGAGTCGCCAGGGCGTAAACTCTCTCTATATGTACACAAGCATCACTATATATACATCTATACAACGCCCGCTAGGGGCAAGGCAACCGGTTCCGCATGCGGAACTGAATCCAAGACACGACAATAGTGTCACGCGAGCCGTTACGCTACTGACCGACGAGCTCTATAGACTACCGTTCCCGATGCCAGTTAGGTCGACTCTCTTGTTACCTACCTCCCCCAGAAGAACGTGGAGCTTGTCAACCTCAGCAAAGGAACCTCGGTGCGACTGACGGCAATTCTTACGAGGAAGGGCTCGAAGCCGTGGAAGAATGGTATTTTATGCTGTGTCCCGAGCGCGGTTCTTCTTTCGAGAACAGGTCAACCAAACGACGGTGATGAGTACTTCAGGACCAGAGGCTACATCACCGGTGGCCGATTCTGGTCGTTGCAGAACCTCAACACGAAACGAGGTTTCTGACTGTTCACCTCCAGTAGCCGATGGGACACCATTCTAGGAACTGTGCCGTGTCATCGCACAGTGTTCGTGCCGAAGCTACAGATTTCGAAGTTTTCCGGCGCACTTCGCAATTGGCAGTCCTACAGGGATCACTTCAGTGACACGATACACCTATACTAACAACTTTTCCCGATGTAGAAGTTCAAGTATCTGCAGTCGTATTTGAGCGGTACAGACAAGAGAGCTATGGAAGGCATTTGATTGACCAAAAAAAACCACAGAATCATGATGCAGACTCTAACGAAGCGGTTTGTTCGACGCTACTTGCTCAACAAGGAGCACGTTGACCACTTGTTCACCTTAGCGCCAATCAAGACTGCGACAGATGTTGCAAAACTTCGCTTGCTCTGTGACACGGTCAACTTCGAAGTTTGCGCATTGACTGGTTTGGGCATCTCACCCGACCAGTACGATGTCCTCAACCATGTCTTAAAAGTACCTGCTGGAAGACATCGCGATACTCCACCGCCAGAAGGTGAAGGAAGCGCCGCAAGATACGTCCGGCATCGCGACCTCTGAAGAGAGAGCAGATGAGGCTGCTGAAACGATTAGGTTCCTGTACATACAAATTGAAATCAAAAAGGAAGGTAGGTCAGGATTATCGGCATCAGCGTTATCGCGTGTACTACCTGCAGAACACGTTCAAGATCCGCCAAAACCAGTGGGACATCTGCCAACGGCGTCCACACTCCCTGCCGGATCTGCTGCAGTTACTGAAGAAGCTTGCCCCTTATGCAACGATTCTCTACGCACCATTATAGGACGCAACGTCTAGCTCTCGGAGGATGAAACACGGGCTCGCTTGCGCTGTGTTCGCTTGCGCAGCAACCACGATTCCCGGTTTTATCGCCGTGTGCACCGCATCATGTGCAGCAAGTGCAATCGTTGACATTTGACGATCGTGTGTGAGTTGTTCCGACCAGCTGCACCACAATAAACTCGTACCAACGCGATGACAGTGAATCAGGACGAGCTACGTATTACGGGGCGAGTCATGATCACGCCTTTTCTGACATCTGCCCCAAATGCCCTGAGCGGGCGCACTGCATTCCAACTGAAAACAATACGAGTGTGGATTGAGTGCGGATCACGAAGGCGTCCTGCGCGCATTCTTCTCGAGAGTGGCAGCCAGCGCACATTTATTAGAGCGCACGTCTCAATGTACGTCAGATGCCCAGTTATCGGAACCCTAACTTTCTTTGGTTACGTTCGGCTACTTGAAACCCCCGCGAAGTCATGCGCACTGGAAGTGTAGCTTTGACTCTCCGAGGCCAACGTAACAATACAGCGGTAACCGTGGAGGCCTTGGAGGTACCTGACGTGTGTACGGTCACAAGTACGCCGATAAGCAATGCAGTCCTGGAGATTATGCACGAAAGTAATCATGACGCTGTGGGCACCTTTCATCCGCACACATGGCACCAATAAGAAGTAGGCGTATTAATTGGTTCTGACATGTCTTAGAAAATCGCAACTCGAAAGAATAATTGCTCGACAAGTTCAAGTTCATGTAAATGAAGTTCGGATGAACCATTCAGGAAACAGTGGAAGTAGCAGAAAGTTCTCGTACTAGCACTCTATTCCTGAACTGTAGCACCACTTCCCTTCTGACTGCGATCATTCTGTTATTCGGCATCTCGACGTCATCGGAGTCGAGCAATCTAGTGAGGAAAAAGAGAAGATTCCGATGGAGCCTCGGGTATTTGAATAAAGCACCATCAAGTTAGACTGGCGCTACTAGGTGCCGCTGATGTTAAAAAAAATCCAGGATTACTTTCAGGCAGCGACAATCGAAAGTTAGCTGTGCGCCGTCTGCAAGCCCAATTGAACAGACTGAAGCCAGAGTTCGGACTCCTGAAGCGGCATGTTTTGAAGTTTGAGAGCACGCCAATGAGGAGCGCACTGGGTGATTTGAAGAACTACTACCCAAGAAGAACATGCATCATACGCCGCGTCGCGCAGTCATCCGCCTACCGGCCATCACAATGCTTCATGCTGTGTTTAACGCTCCATCGCACGCGTCAGTTCATCTCTCTCGAAAGGATGTTTTGCTCGCCTTTGTTACAAAGCTCTACGCTGATGTTGTGCAGCTACTCATTGTCTTCCGATGTCAGCCAGTTGTCGAAAAGAAGTTCCTGGGTGACGGATTTTCTTAGGAAGGCTGGTAGGAAGGCTGGTCAGAGCATCATGCGATCGACAGAAAGCGCATTGAGACGGTCATTAGGACGAAACAGGCACCACGCCAAGTTTTTCGCTACACTGATCTGCGAAGCTTAAGCAGTCGTCATCAGTGGACCTCTTATGTATTTTGACGGCAAGCCCGATGAACTGCTGCTGTCTCTGTTTCACGTCTTGCTCCCGAGATGCGCGATAATCGTCGCGCAAAAAGCCAACACTTCGGACGGCATGTCGTCGATGAGAGAGAACCTGTTTATAGCTATAGCGGGCGCAATCGTGAGGGTCTCACGGCGGAGCTATAAGACTACCTCGGCTGGTAATCTACCTCGACTATGCAAAGATGACGTGTTGCTCGTGCCTGTCGACAGCACACGTCCGCTACTATGGAAGCTGGACAAAGTTAGTTCCGTGCACCCGGACGGTGTTGCACGCAGCTGTACTCTTTGACAATCCGTAATCGAACGACCCGTTCAGAAGACGTACATTCTGAAAGTCAGCGAGCATCAATGGCCTTGGCCCTTGGAAATATGTTGCTGATGATTGTGAATGGGTGGAAACATGGAGGAAAACATAGAAGAAAAACAGAGAGAGGTTCGGAACGAGCAGTAAAGTAAAAACATTGAGTTCTTGGACTAGGGCTCGGGATATGTTAACGTGACACTCCCCAAATGTAATTGTCATGAACATCGCTTCTGTGCGCGTTCTGACTCTGGGCCTACTTGGCGGTGCAAGGCTTATAATCGCCCATCTAACTAGGAGAGACAACATTTGAAGCATGCAGCAAATGCCATCAATTCCACCCATACCTAATGTATTCTATGAAAAATTGATGGTAGTTTTCTTATGTGGCATTGTCTACTTTGATAGAATCTTTCAATGACTATTTAAAATTCTTGCGGGGCTTCCTAAATAATATTATTTTATGAAACATCACTCTCGTCGAACTAACATAATTTTACAAAATAACAAAGCATTTTAATTTATTAGGAGCTTTCTTTTACGTAAACTATTGCCGGGGTTCGTTTATTCACGACTGTTACCAGTCTAAATAACAAAGGTTATATTTTTCTCGTCTACCGCGATATTTAGACAGTACAATGACCAGACATGGGATGCTCCGTTACTTCTAAAGGTGAAGCATTTCTTTGCGTATCTATCTATCTATCTATCTATCTATCTATCTATCTATCTATCTATCTATCTATCTATCTATCTATCTATCTATCTATCTATCTATCTATCTATCTATCTATCTATCTATCTATCTATCTATCTATCTATCTATCTATCTATCTATCTATCTATCTGTCTGTCTGTCTGTCTGTCTGTCTGTCTGTCTGTCTGTCTGTCTGTCTGTCTGTCTGTCTGTCTGTCTGTCTGTTTGTCTGTCTAACCAACCTCTTACATGTGCGCGCTCTCCTTTTGTCGTCTTGTGAAATTGACACATGCTAAATTTGCAAGGTAGAGGTGTACGATGAATACAACGAACAGCTTAATAAAGCAATTTTTTGACTTACTTGAGGTGCAGGGTCAAACCATAGTCCTAATTTGCCTACGTCTGAGCGCCATTCTATTGGCGTATCCTTAACTTGCCACATGTCAAAGTCTGCATGGAAGAGTATTAGTGTTTAAAGAACAAGATAAACAGGTACGTTAATAAATCAATGGCATGAGGTATTTCCGTGTATGTCATAAAACCTTTCACTTAAGTCACGCGCGGCACATTACTTCATGCCACGGTTCACAGAAAGCGAGTATGAGCTATACAGGTGATCGATAGTTAGCATCAAACCAAGAATGGTGATGACAGAAATCCGAAAATCTTTGAGTGATCGTGTAATGGATCTTGTGTGGGGCGTCGTAGGCAGTGTTGTAGCTGAGGGAGAAGCGAAAGAACGGAAAAATATACAACCGATTCATAGCCGGAATCGAACCCACGCATTCTGCATGACAGTTTATTATTCTGCCACAAAATACATATGCTAGTGCTTGGAATAGCTTACGAGACAAGCCCTATAGTATCGTCTTATCGCGCCAACGTCAACTGTGGATGCCGTGTTCACTACAGGCTTTCATAACAATGTAATAAATATTTTAATTAACCCCTGTGACTTGCCCAGCTATGGTCAACCAATGCACAACCCAGACAAATACGGCGAAAACCACCTGTAATGACATGCGCATCATCACATCGTATAGCATGCTGTTCGCTTCGAGAAAACTGACACCTCTGCTCGAAAGTGAGTACCGTCGTTATGCCGGGCCATAGATACCCCTTCGGCATCAATCTAGTCGACGTGCCTAACAAACCCGCGATCAAACAGGTAGCGGAGAGGTTGAGGTCCTAGGAGCCCGACCTTTACACGATGTTGCCTTTTCAAATAGGTACTATCAGCAGCAAAAGATTGTAGGACGGGAAATGTTCGATAAATCGAAATTTCCGCTTTGTCTGGGAATTTAATCTCGAAATGAATGTTCCATACTGCACTTGGCATTCCGACCTGTACAATCACCGACTTGATTACAAGCATTAAGCAATGATATTGCAGAAATTCACATTTGTTGTGGATACAACGTCCCACAAACTTTTGCAGTTGATAGTTTTTTCATAAAAATAGGTGCTTTCTTCAAACAGTGGAAGCCTTGAGCGAATGTCCCCGCACCACCCAAAAAACTATTTCTCAGTACGGGTGTTCGCACGATATACTCACGACTACTCAAAATCCATAAAGAAGTCGGCTGAACTTGGAACGCTTGGCTGAAATCACTGAAAAAAAATTCGCGCAGGCCACTACACGCCTACCGCTTCGCATGACATCGACTCCCAGAATGACTGCGATCTGCCGATTTCGCGAAATTGCGAATTGACGATTCGCAATTTGTAATATAATGTGCACCTGTGCCGACTTCCAGAATCCCAACTTTTCACCACACTTTTGTGCCCTGCTAGTGCGTACGGCACATCATGCTCTACCACAGCACGACAACGAACCGACGAGAACGTACCTTCTCGTGAGGAGCGAATCCTCTATTCTTTTCTCGTTCATCGTCCAAAATAGATCTCTATCTCGACCTGCTCTGCAAAGCCGCGATTGAGCTTATATGGGCGCAGTCGAAAAAGCGCCGTCTTACTCTCTGCCAGCTGAAACACAGTGAAACGGAGTGATTTCTCGTTATCGCGCCGCCTACGGAGAGGCACCGAGAGTGCGCACAACTGCAGGTATGCGCACGTGCGCGATGTGCCGGAGAAACCAATGAGCCTTACCAAACGACCGCGGCTTTGCACTGCTCATCGACTTCCTGTGATTCTACGCATCTATGCCGTGTGTCGGCGGATGACTCTTTTGCAGGCGCATCGCATTCGGTAAGTGCGAACGAGCTGCAGTCGGCACGTGTAGGAGGGCGAAATTTCGGGTTGCATGGGAGCATACGAAAATGACGCGCGGACATCAAACTCACCGGTCTCTCTCTCTCTCTGTCAATTTCAAGCCACTGCCTCAGCTAATGTCTGGAGACCTATTCTCGCTCTCCATATCATTTTCTTTCTTTCCCTCGCTATTATACTTGCTCTCTCCTTTTTTCTATGCTTCCTGCTTTTAATTTTTTTGGCACCGAAGATAAATGACCCGCGTGTGAGAGTATTAGAGTCCCGTCGCGTGACACCAACGTTGTCTCCTCCCAACGAGGCCGCATATTGCGCCGCTGTCGCGCAGCTTCCTTGTGACCAAGCAGAAAATGAAAGAGTACACCAAGCGCCTCAGCTGGACCAGCATGAGGATGGCACCTCTTGTTGTGACAGCTGCTATATGGCGGCAGCGAGGATGGTTATCGACCTACTTGCTGAAGCTCGTCTTTCCGCAGCACCGACTTTGGCTCCCAATCCGACAAGGTGTGGTCAAATACTTCCGCAATTTTCCGGTGCCACCTTCGTGACGCGCTTATTTTGTGTCCCCTTGTTTATTCTTTTCACTTTAATAAATTGCCACGTAGCGTTATTCGACATGATGTGGCTCACTTGCTAATGTGATGTCTGGTGAAATAGCTGCGCTACTGTGTTCCATACCGTGTTTTCATTTTGTCATTTTTCTGTCAGCTGGCGACGGACATGAGTAGACCTAAAAAAAGAGAAGGCGTAATAGGTAGATGCAAAACGAGATTTCATAATTACCATTTCGCCAACTATTCTCAAGGCACGCTAACACAATATTTGGGAACGTCACGAGTTCAATGCTGTCAAAGATATCGAATGACAAGAATGTGTTCATTATGCGTTACGTATTCTTCAAGAAATGGTGCTAAATGCGCTCTTGGTGGCTTTCTGTCGACGAGATCGATCTCGCGTAATGTTTTCAGTAATCTGTTCCTATTGTTTTCGTAATTTTGACGGAACTCCGTTAGCCGTCTCAAACGTTTTTGTTGTTTTTGTCTTCCTGGATATACACATCATCAATGTTGTTTCTTCTACGTGCATCCCGCTTCACCCACTGGACGCAGACAGCTAATAGCTTCAGGCGATGCGGGTGGTTGTGCCGATACTACTCCCATATATTTCGCTAAACAAAACGTGCTTCTGGTCCTTTATATTCCTAGACTGAATTGAACCTTCCGCTTTTTTTCTCTTATGTCTCACTTTCGTTGTTTTTATTTCTCGCTACGTCACATTTCCGGCGGTGGTTTCATATCAGTCTTGCGCTCCACTGCTATTTCTACATCGTTCACGTTTCTTATTGTTATTCGTGCACTCCACCTGAGACCAGTGCTGTAGTAGGTGGGGCCGATGATATTGTTGCGTTTTAAAAGAAGTCCAAATGTTCCCAGAATAGGTGGACATGGTCTTTCGTATAAGTTTTAAGCTGTGTAAGCGGAAACACATAAACGTAATATTTTGCGGACCCAATCTTCCCCGATGCGTACAGGGCTTCTTTGTTCAGCATGCCACAGATGCAATAGGTATAACTTTAACACACCGTCACGTTCATTCAGTCACTTAAGGTACATAAATCATTATTAATTCACTCCTAAACCTATTCTTTTTGTGCGTTTTATGAGTTTTTTATTCTCGTAAATGTACTTGCGTTATAAGGAACCTTTTTTGTATTATTATGCAGTAACAACCCCAGAAAGCTGGGGTCACATTTCCAAAGCTTTTCACTTTTTACCCTTAAATGATAATTGCCTATGGAGAGCTGTCTTCGCTAATGACATGCCCATCATTTTGATCGGCTGGAAATTTTTATGTCAGAGAAAACCAGCCTAAGACTTTTACAAATGCAGGCACATAACATTTCACGAGAACTGAGCACGCACACACACACACATCAGGATACAAAAGAAGTGAGAAGATAATAAATGTAATACGCACTGCCGCCGCTGTAGACGAATGCAGAACTTGTTCCTTCATTCACTGTCTTAAGCAGCATCAACTACAACTAGAATCAACAGCACAGACGGTGGCAATTGTTAAAATAAACTACGGCGTCACAATGCGATATTACAGTTAACAAAGTCTGTGAGACTTGCGCGAAAACCCTTCGAAATTGTTGGTGTCCCAACCTTCCGTTAAACACGGCATCCGCCATCACTCAAGGTTCCTCGAAACTTGGAGTCACGGAGTTAACTTTCCATGTGTTTTAGGGCGCGAAATACTTCCAATGCTTTTTAGCTGCTCGTGTTTGGTGGCCTACAGATTGTGCGGGACTACACGAGAGGATCGAGTCATGCGGGCTGTCGCAGACGGGGAACCATTTATGGCCTACTACCACTGTACAGTGACCAACGAATAGGGGTTGCTACACAATTTACAACGGAGTGCCGGAACCGTAAATCATGCCTTCTCTACTCCCCCACTGATTGGTTTATGGTCGCATAAGGCACTACTTATAGGTGACTTTTATTTGGTTATGGTTATGGTCTTGGTTGTGGTTTTGAGTGTCTTATTTCATTGCCTACGAGATTTACCCTCTCTGCCGGTGCCTCACCACTTGATCATGCCATGTGTAATTTTTCACCGTCTCTCTCTGCAGGAGTAATTGAGGTGGCTATCACTGATTATTATGCTCTTTTTGTGGCATCTAGTGTCGTGAGGCCTTTTGACACACCTTCGCGTCTTCCATACTTGATCATGAATCATTCTTCATTGCTATAGGTCATACTGATTCGTCAACTGTTACATCGTTATGCAACGTGGACGAGGCACTTACCTTGTTCTCTGCCCTTTTCCTTAAAACTGTGGAAGAGAATACAAAAATAGTAAATAAAGTATAAATATCCTAAAAACCCACGGCTATCCCAAGTATGCGCCAAAAAGATTACCTTAACAGAAAACTAAGAAGACAACCATTTAACGCTGCTTTAGCTTCGCGTTACAAAAAAAATAGTCCAATGTTCTTTCGTGTGTCTTAGAAAATGCTAAGAAGCATTACTAAGATAAACAATTGTCTAGTAAAAATTACAACTCTAAAAGGCAACTGTTAAATCAATTTCTTAATCAATCATCACATAGCTAATATTTGGACAAAATGACGTATAACGGCATTACACATGATAACCCTGAAAGTGTTGCTGATGCTTTTAGTAACTACTTTTTCTGAAATTTCAGTCAAAAACAAAAAAAGTCTCACTGTAATCTACAGCGTTCAAACCATTCTTTTTTTTTCTTTTTTCCGTGAGCCTAATGATGTACCGACAGCAATTAAAACTTTTAAGCAGACCAGCCCTGGTATAAATAACGTCTCAGTACGCCATGTAAAACTTGTAGTAGATGTCATTTCCAATCCACTAGCTGTGAGTGAGTGAGTGAACTTTTAAATGGTCTGGCAAAACGTGACAAAACGCACACCTGGCTACTCCCACGACGGGACAGACAGGTCTAGCCTGCCGGCTCGATCACGGGCATGCTGAAGGACCAGGATTTGGTCTTCGAAGACGGGGCTTCGCAGGAGCATGTCCCACTTTTCTTTTTTGAACGTCGGGCCCAGCAACCCGCACTCCCAGAGCACGTGAGGCAAAGTAGCAACCCCGCCACAAGCCGCGCAAAAACTATTCGTGTAAATTTCCTGATAGATACCATTAAGCAACGCAGTATTAGTGTAATAGTTGGTTTGCAGGTGTATGAGCGTGACCGCCTGTGGTCTGTTTAGCTTGGCATGAGGTGGCGGGAAGAGCCTTCTCTCTAAGTAAAAGAATTTCGTTGTCTGATTGTGATTGCTAGGAGCGTCCCTGTGTCCAGGAGGAAAGTGGCCCGATCCGAGAGCAGCGCGGTCAGTAAAGCCACGTGCAGCCTCGTGGGCACACTCGTTAAGGTTCAGGGGAACCTCCTCGATTGCTCCAACGTGAGCAGGGAATCAGAAGATGCTGTATGTGGCGCTGTCGCTGTTTCTGGCGCCTCTCAGAATATGAACTACTTGCCATGCTACGCGGCCTTTCTGAAATGCCCTGACGGCTGCTTTGGAGTCGCTATAAACACTTTCTCTGACCGTCTTGCATGGCGAGTGCTATGGCCACTTGCTCGGCCCCCTCGGAGTCCATCGTCAGAATCGAGGCACAGTTCATGAAGGCTTGCCCTGCGTGTCCACAACATAAACCGCAAAAGCCTTGCCATTACGGTCCTCGGCGGCATCGACGAAGCCTGCCTCGATCTTCTTCTTGGAAATTTCCGGAAGTATCGTCGCTGCTCCTGCCTTGCGACGACCTGCGTTGTGCACTGGATGGACATTGTGGGGCAGTGGAGCAACGACGAGCTTCTCCCTTATTTCTTTGGGTAATTGTGTGTTAGTAGCCAAACTCTTGGTGGGGGCAAGTCCAAGTTCTACGAATATCCGCCTTCCGGCCAGCGTGGCAGAGAGCCGAGTGAGCAGGGCCTGTTCCTGAGCCTCGGCTATCTCCTCCATGGTGTGGTCTATGCCGAGCTGAAGGAGGTCCTCGGAATTTGTTCTGACGGGCAGCCCGAGGGCTCTCTTGACGATTTTTCTTATGAGGGTATTAAGCTTGTCACGCTCTGCTCTGAGCCAGTTGTGCATGGCCACTGCGTAAGTGAAATAACACAGCACAAAGGCGTTTATGAGCCGAAGCATGTTGTCCTTCTTGAGGCCCCGATATCTGTTTGTGACTCTTCGAAGGAAGCGAAAAGCGTTGTTGGTTCTTGCAGTGATAGCCAAAGTAATCCCGGTGTTTAAAAAAAGGTGATAAACAGTGTGTTCACAATTATATCCCGATATGTAGTCTTTCTTCTCTCAGTAAAGTCATCAAAAATTATTTATGATTCGGCTTGACAAGTATTTGAATAAATCTAATATGTTGAAGTCCTGTAAATTTGGCTTTCGCTCTGAAAGTTAAACTAACATTGCCCTTCCTTTCATTTCTGACTACATCAAACGCTTCATTGATTCGAGGTGCTTTATCGGGCCAGTTTTTTGGATTTCTCAAAGACATTCGACACTATTACTCATCTCATTTTGTCCAAGAAGATAGACGCATATGGTATCACATGTCTATTCCTTAAGTTTTTAAACAGTTACCTGGTTAATAGAAAACATATTGTATACATAGCAGATTCATTTTCCTCTACTAAAACAATAAATCAAGGGGTTCCCCAAGGCCTACTAATGGGTGCCTTACTTTTTTACTATACATTATTGACCTTCCTGACATTAAGAACAAGGCTCACTGCATTTTATATGCTGACGATACTACCATTTATTTTGCTGATAGTTGTGTTACTAGTGTCACTACTAAATTAAACGCCGCACTATGTAACGTGTCCATGTGATGTAATGAACAAAATCTAGTTAATATTCAAAATAAATCTAAGTTTACAGTCTTTAGGTCACCTAACGCCTGTTAACTTCATCACCAGGGATGACAATTCACTATCATCTTATTATTAAATGTGACAGAGTATCAATTATTGGTGTTCTGCTCGATCCTAACCTTAAGTTAAACCTCCATATTGCTCACGTTACAAAAATGACAGCATTCGGCATTCGCACATTACTTAAAGCTCGCTCATATTTCTCTCATAAAGCACTCTTTTCTCTTTACTTCGCTTTCACACATTCTCATATCACTTACGGTTTCGCTTCATGGAGTAATACTTATCAGTGCCATCTTTCATCCTTACAGCGCTTGCAAAATAGAGCCCTTCGCGTAATTTTAAACTGTGCTAGCGACAGTAACATCACTCACCTCCTCCATTGTAACAACATCTTAACTGTTAGCAACTTATTCAGATTTAAGCTAATGTTTCTGCATAAACAAATAAAACATAAACTTTCTACCAATTTCATCCAATATGAACTTTTAGTTAACACTAACACTACCAGGTTTGCGGCTAACAACTTCCTGCTTCCTAAAATTCATACTAACTATAACAAATCATCTTCACACTTCTGTATCATCATACAACTCCTTACACTCATCACTGAAACGTGAATTTTTTTGGTTTCATTCAAATGAAATTATTAAATCATTATTTTTTAAATTTGCGAAGTTCATTTATTTAAGTGTACCAGATTTCCTGCTATGTATTGTACAACTAATGTACGTTTTAGTTCCATGTCTTTCCGTTTTTTATTCTAGTTTAGGCATTCCTTGTTTATTCAGTTGTTTCATTGTTGGGGCGCTTTTAAGTTTACTCACTACATGCTGTGTTTTTGTTTTTGGTTTCTTGCCTTTTTGATTTTCATATTCGGTTTTTTCAATTCTGACTGCTGCTTTTAAGTGTTTTATTAAATTGTAACCATAACCGAAGGTGCCGTTGCGGTCTTGTACTTTGGGACCCTCGTCTGTATATTTTATATTTTGCATTCATTCTTTTCGTCTTAATAAAACGCATTTATTTATTTGTTTATTTATTTATCGATCGATCGATCGATACTGACTTCACTGTGTAACCCGTGCCGAAAAGTGAATGGCCGTACTGATTGAACGAGTATCATTTCGAAAACTTAAGATGATTCTGCACTCGGCAGGTACTTAGAACACCGCTACGAAATTCCATGCCAGAGTCTCTTTATAGATTTTTTTTCTTTCTTACATTTTTATATTGTCACGGGGTCGTGACGTGGCCGAAGACAGGAAACTTCGTGTTGGGATTTAACTGTTTATTTGGGCGAACCTGTGCCCGGTAAAGAGAAAGTCTAATTACAGCAGCAGTCTTGCACAGATAGCAGTCTCGGACTGATAGCGGCGAACGCAGCGTCGCCCTTCGATCAACAACTGACAAGCGGCGAAGCGCGTCGGCATTTATACTCTTGCCGTCGAATGTTCTAGCGTTATCGCTGGCGGTGGCGTAGGTTCCAGAACAATCTGCACCGTTCGCAAAGTGGGCGTGATCTTATTGAAATGATCTACTACAGTCCGGAACCTTCTGGAAAACTGCAGGCGCGGTTTGCGCTGAGAATCGTGTGGTGTTTTGGGACGATAACAAAAACTTGGGAAATGAAACGTGGCATTGCCCCCCTCTGAAAAAGGCATCGTCCCGATGCTTTAACTAAAGATGAAGGTACAATAATAATGCAAGAAAGTACAATGAATAAATTACGATACAACAATAATACAAAAAAACACTGTTTCAGTTTATTAACGCGCATGAAACGGCTTGAGGCGCGCGACATGGACGACTTCAGGTCGCGATCGGCGTCGTTGAGAGTTCGTGATGCCGTCGGGGACAACCTCGTAATCAAGTGGGCCGAGATGTCGAACCACCTTGTAGGGTCCGAAGTACCGTCGCAGAAGCTTTTCACTTAGTCCACGTCGGCGTATCGGCGTCCACACCCAAACACGTTCACCGGGCTGGTATTCCACGAAGCGTCGTCGAAGGTTGTAATGGTGGCTGTCGGTCGTCTGTTGTTTCTTGATACGGAGACGCGCAAGTTGTCGGGCTTCTTCGGCGCGTTGAAGGTACTCGCTCACATCGAGGTTTTCTTCGTCGGTGATGTTGGGTAACATGGAATCGAGCGTCGTTGTCGGGCTTCTTACGTAGACAAATTTGTATGGAGATATCTGCGTCGTCTCCTGCACCGCCGTGTTGTATGCGAAGGTCACATACGGAAGAATGGCATCCCACGTCTTGTGTTCCACATCGACGTACATTGACAGCATGTCGGCGATCGTCTTGTTAAGCCGCTCGGTGAGGCCGTTGGTCTGTGGGTGGTACGCTGTCGTCCGGCGGTGGTTTGTTTGGCTGTATGCCAAGATCGCTTGAGTTAAGTCGGCAGTGAATGCCGTTCCTCTGTCGGTGATAAGGACCTCCGGGGCGCCGTGACGTAGGACGATATTTTCGACGAAGAACTTAGCTACCTCGGATGCACTGCCTTTTGGCAGGGCTTTTGTCTCGGCGTAGCGGGTAAGGTAGTCGGTAGCTACCACGATCCACTTGTTTCCGAAAGCCGACGTCGGGAACGGCCCCAGTAGGTCCATACCGATCTGCTGGAAAGGTCGGCAAAGTGGATCAATTGGCTGCAGAAGTCCCGCTGGCCTTGTCGGCGGTGTCTTGCGTCGCTGACAGTCCCGGCATGTCCTCACATAACGAGTGACGTCGGTGGTAAGACGTGGCCAGTAGTACCTTTCTTGTATCCTCGCGAGCGTGCGAGAAACACCGAGGTGCCCTGCCGTCGGATCGTCGTGCAGGGCCTGCAGGAGTTCTGGTCGCAGAGCTGAAGGCACCACAAGGAGGTACTTAGCCCGAAGCGGTGAAAAGTTTTTCTTTTGTAGAAGACCGTTTCGTAGAAAGAACGACGCAAGTGTGCGCTTGAATACCTTCGGGACTTCGGCGGTCCTGCCTTCGAGGTATTCTATTAGGGTCTTAAGTTCCGGGTCGGCCCGCTGTCGTTCAGCGAAGTCGTCGGTAGTTATCGTTCCCAAGAAGTAGTCGTCATCCGGGTCGTCGGGTAGCGGTCGGTCGACAGGCGCACGAGAGAGACAGTCGGCGTCGGAGTGTTTTTTGCCGGACTTGTAAATGACAGTAACGTCATATTCTTGAAGTCTCAGGCTCCATCGTGCGAGGCGACCTGAAGGGTCCTTCAAGGTGGCTAGCCAACACAAGGCGTGGTGGTCGCTCACAACTTTGAAGGGCCTGCCGTAGAGGTAGGGGAGGAATTTCGACGTAGCCCAGATGATGGCGAGGCACTCCTTTTCTGTTGTGGAATAATTTGCTTCTGCTTTGGATAGCGATCGGCTGGCGTAACTAATAACCCTTTCAAGTCCGTCAGCTCTCTGCACAAGAACGGCGCCAAGACCTACGCTGCTTGCGTCAGTGTGTATTTCCGTCTCGGCAAATTCGTCGAAATGGGCAAGTAACGGAGGCGTATGGAGGCGATGTTTAAGCTCCTGGAAAGCGTGTTCCTGTGGCGTTTCCCACTTGAACTCCACGTCGGCCTTGGTAAGGTTAGTGAGAGGATCGGCGATGCGGGCGAAGTTTTTTACGAACCGCCTATAATAGGCGCACAGGCCCAGAAATCGGCGCACGGCTTTCTTGTCAGTGGGCGGCGGGAAGTCGGCGGTGGCGGCTGTTTTCCGTGGATCAGGACGAACTCCAGACTTGCTGATAACGTGCCCCAGAAACAAGAGCTCCTCGTACGCAAATCTGCACTTTCCTGGCTTCAGTGTGAGTCCGGAAGTCTTGATGGCTTGATGTACAGCTTCAAGGCGCCGAAGATGCTCGTCGAAACTCGAGGAAAACACGACGACGTCGTCCAAGTACACAAGGCAAGTCTGCCACTTCAATCCTGCCAGTACTGTATCCATAACGCGTTGAAAAGTTGCAGGCGCTCAGCAAAGGCCGAAGGGCATCACCTTAAACTCGAAGAGGCCGTCTGGTGTTATAAACACCGTCTTCTCTCGGTCTCTTTCGTCGACTTCGATTTGCCAATAGCCAGTCTTGAGGTTCATTGACGAAAAGTACTTGGCGTTATGAAGCCAATCAAGTGCGTTGTCTATTCGTGGGAGAGGATACACGTCCTTTCTTGTGATTTTGTTCAGGCGGCGATAATCGACGCAGAAACGTAGAGTCCCATCCTTTTTCTTCACTAACACCACGGGGGATGCCCATGGGCTCTTGGACGGCTGGATAATGTCATCTCGCAGCATTTCATCAACTTGTCTCTTCATGGCCTCACGTTCTCGCATCGAAACCCTGTACGGACTCTGACGGAGTGGTCTGGCATTTTCTTCGGTTATGATGCGATGCTTCGTGATTGGGGTCTGCCGAATTTTCAATGACGACGAAAAGCAATCTTCGTATTGCAGGAGCAGGGCCTTGAGCTGTTCTTGCTTATCGTTCGGAAGTCTGGGATTGACGTCGAAAGCTATGGGAGGGGCTTGGTTCCTCTGAGCAGGTTCCGCAGAATCGGCGAGGGCGAAAGCACTGGTGGCTTCGACAATTTCTTCGATGTATGCGACCGTTGTTCCTTTGTTCACATGTTTGTACTCATTGCTGAAATTCGTGAGCATAACCGTTGCTTTGCCTCCCCGCAGCTCTGCGATTCCTCTTGCGACGCAAATATTTCGGGTGACCAACAGATGCTGACTGCCTTCAATGACGCCTTCCAAGTCAGGAAATTTAGGAGCGCCGACTGAAATAATGACGCTTGAGCGAGGCGGAATGGTGACTTGTTCTTCCAGCACATTTAAGGCATGGTGTCCTGACGGCGTGCGTGGCGGTAGTGCTTCTTCTGTAGATAACGTTATCGACTTTGTTTTTAGGTTGATGACAGCACCATGGAGGCATAAGAAGTCCATGCCAAGAATGACATCTCTCGAGCAACGCTGTAGGACTACGAAGTCTGTAGGATAAATACGGCCGGTAATGGTGACTCTCGCTGTGCAGATTCCTGAAGGCGTTACGAGATGACCTCCGGCTGTGCGGATTTCAGCGCCTTTCCAAGCTGTCCTAACTTTCTTTAACTTCGCGGCGAACGACCCACTGATGACAGAATAGTCGGCTCCAGTATCGACGAGAGCGGTCACACTGTGGCCGTCGATAAGAACGTCGAGGTCGCTAGTCCGCCGTCTCGCATTACAGTTAGGGCGTGGCGTCGGGTCACGGCTGTTTGAGGAACTCGAAGCGATTGCCGGACTTCTTCTCGCACAATGTCGGCGATCGAATCCACTTGAGGCTGCGCCGAAGGCAACAGTTTGCGCAGCTCTTCCCGCACGATCGCTCGGATCGTTTCACGCAGGTCGTCGGAGTCACTGGCTTGAGCAGCAGCGCATTCTGGAGTCAGGCGACGATTATACTGTCTGGTGCGCATGTCCAGCGTTTTTTCGATGGTGGTCACCTCGGATACAAATTCTTGGACGGAGTTCGGTGGAATCCTCATTAGTCCCGCGAAGAGCTCCTGTTTGACCCCTCGCATGAGGAAACGAACTTTCTTTTCCTCAGGCATGTCTGGCTCAGCGTGATGGAATAGGCGGGTCGTTTTCTCTGTGAAAATTCCAACCTTTTCATTTGGTAGCTGAACCCGGGTCTCGAGTAGAGCAGCGGCCCTCTCTTTGCGAGCGACGCTCGCGAACGTTTGCAGAAATGCGCCGCAGAAGACATCCCACGTTCGGAGCGTGGACTCCCGATTCTCTAGCCTGGTCATTGCGGTGTCTTCCAGGTAGACGTACACACAACGGAGCTTTTCTTCGTTGTCCCAGTGGTTGAGGGCGGCCACTCGGTCGTATGTTTCTAGCCAGGTTTCCGGGTCTTCAAACGATGAGCCATGGAACGTTGGTGGTTCCCTGGGTTGATGAATGACGATCGCGGGCTGGGACGCTCCGGTTGTCATTGTCGCTGCAGTAGAGGTCATGGCCTTGGCCTTCCGCGTCTTGTCTTGTAGAAGGCCGTACTCCGGTGGGAGACCTTGCTGTAGGCGGCTTGTTCGCTGCTCTTGGTTGCGTCGGTGTCTTCTCCGCTACGGGGGCTGGGTTCACGGCTTGACGGGGGCGTCCGGTACATGAACGAAGCAGCACCTCCACCAGATGTCACGGGGTCGTGACGTGGCCGAAGACAGGAAACTTCGTGTTGGGATTTAACTGTTTATTTGGGCGAACCTGTGCCCGGTAAAGAGAAAGTCTAATTACAGCAGCAGTCTTGCACAGATGGCAGTCACAGACTGATAGCGGCGAACGCAGCGTCGGCCTTCGATCAACAACTGACAAGCGGCGAAGCGCGTCGGCATTTATACTCTTGCCGTCGAATGTTCTAGCGTTATCGCTGGCGGTGGCGTAGGTTCCAGAACAATCTGCACCGTTCGCAAAGTGGGCGTGATCTTATTGAAATAATCTACTACAGTCCGGAACCTTCTAGATAACTGCAGGCGCGGTTTGCGCTGAGAATCGTGTGGTGTTTTAAGACGATAACAAAAACTTGGGAAATGGAACGTGGCAATATATATAGATAGGTATACATATACGGTGAGTGACGGTGACGCCGACGCCGGTGGCCAAATCTAGCTGAGAGTGTCGACATAATTACTGTCACAATAAAAATGAAGAAAAGCTGCATTCGCTGAATAATTCATTTGAAAATATAACTAGATTCGGGAGCATATAACGAGATTCTTCACAAAGCTTACCAATTATATCACAAATGAGTCAAACAGCATGTGTATCACGTTGAACTTCTCAATTACAAGCATAAATGCCTCCGACAGTCTGGGGGAGGGGGGCACAATAAGCAGGTAAAATTTAAAGGAACAAACTGCTCGGCATAATTTCGGTCGAACTATTCATAGTGCATCTTGCTACAGTGAAGAATTTAGCGCGTAACAGACGCTCACAAAGAACACATAGGATAGCATGAGCGCTACGACAGGGCAATACAATGCACGTGGCTGCTCACATGAATTCCTTTACGTTTGCGCCGGCGTGTTCTGAATGCCGAGGAGCCAATTCACGGCTTTGAGCCCCACGAACTGGAATCTCAGAAATCTGCAGGATCCGTTTAAGCATAAGGAAAGTAACCTCTAATGTATACAAGTGAACTGTATATATAATGTCATTGCAAAAAAACACACGGACGATGAATAACACCCTATTTGCGAGCATCATGTGCGCGGCAGAATAGACGATCGCCGGTTCATTTCAATACTGTTGCCATTCGGCGTATTCACGCGAGCTAATTATGCAAATCTGTAAATAAAATAAGGGCGAAAGGAAGGCGGTGAGCAAGGAGTTTGTTGTGAAGCGCAATAACCAGATCGCGTTCGACGTCAACACGGGCAGCGAACTGTTCATGTCGCGAACGCGGCGTATAACGGCGTTCTCTGTTACGGCAGCAGGAGGAGCGAAAGAAAAAAAAGGAGAAAAAAAGTATCTTGCAGCCTCGCACCAATACCCGCCCTCCAAACTTCGGTACCCGACGTGAGGCTCTCTTCGACGCCCGGAATTCAGTTATTTTTGCCCCTTCTCGCCAGCTGTTTCTCGTAATTAAAGTGTCCTTTTCCCCGCCGCCGGCGCGGCCCTTTTCTTTTCCCCGGCAGTTTCAATCGAAAACACGCTCGGCCAAGCTCTTCGATTCTCGCGAGCTTGAGGATACCACGGAGCCGCGTGCTAGGCCGGCTTCGGATAAAGAAGAACGGGCTGGTCGAATCGAGAAAAGACAGAGAGAGCTGGAAGCAGCGGCTGCCGCGAGCGCGTCGGCGGGTGTCGCGACGACGAGTAATTAGCCCGAGCACTAAGAGCCAGCTTCCGCACGACGAATGGGCCTGATTGACCCGCAGCAGCGAACCTGCCTGCCGTTCTCGAATTCGCTCATATGCGAAGAGCGTTCGTCAGCCCGACGCACCGCGATCGGGACAGCTCTTAATTTCTCTTCACTTACACGCGGCTAACGTTCAAGGAGATTGGTGGCGTTTAATTTGCATTGCCGTTTTACACTCCTAATGTTGGGCCGTAATGACGACAGCGCTGAAGCGGCAGCACTTCTCACCCCTTCCACGTATACGCTTATCGTGAGCACTTGGCGCGGCCGGGACGGGGGCATGCGCTTTTCCTTCGAGATGTTCTAACGCCAGCCGCAGTAGTGCCGCTGCCGTTCCGCGGCTTGAGCGCGCTCTCTTGGAAGCTGAGCGCATTCTGTTATTCCGGAACCGAATGGAAACTGCCGTCCTTCATTGGGCACGTTGTCGTGTTGCAGTCTTTTAGATGCGGAAGCATCTTATACTCGCGCCTTGTAGTGCGCCGTCCGCGCCGTCCGCGCCGTCCGCACCGCTTCTCGAACATTCGACAGCTGACGCGCGCGCATGCGCCGTCGCGCCGTCGCCCACCATCTGTGCCGCGCGCGCTTCTCCTTCGAGAACATTCGACAGCTGACAGCGCATGCGCCGTCGCGCCGTCGCCATCTGTGCCGCGCGCGCGCTTCTCTTTCGAGAACATTCAACAGCTGACAGTGCATGCGCCGTCGCGCTGTATATATACTCAAGGTCGGCGCTCGCTCGCTCAGTTGCCGCTCGTCAGTTGGTTTGTACGGCGCGTCGACGTCCAAGGTCGCGGTGAAATGAATTCCAACGAATCCACAAACACAATGATCGACGTCCCTTCGACCAGCGCCGTCCTTTCGCATACGTGTGTACGTGTTCACTCATTTAACACCCCCTCCTACAACCACGTTAACCAATTTAGCCATCGACCCAAGTAAGTCGCAATTTAACACCCCATTTCACAACCACGTTAATCAATTTAGCCATCGACCCAAGTAAGTCGCACTTTAACACCCCGTTAACCAATTATATGCTCCGCATCCTCCTCAGTGTTCCCCCGAGGGAAGCTGCGGGCAACTTTTTTTCCTTCCTTTTTTTCTTAGCTTCTGTTAACGATGCCCGGAGGAGTCTTTTTCAAGACAAAATCACTTTACTTATGCTCAGCGAAACAACTTAAGCATTTATTTCCACTTTCAATCTACCAAGTCAAGCCCTAGCATAACTTTTCTCTATATTCTAGCTGATTAGCGGCTGTGAGTGATACGAAAGCAGCACGTTAGTATACCGCTGGAATCATTTACCGACTTCTTGCGTTACCTTTACCATCTCAGGTTATTACAGACCACCGCGAAACTTCAGATGCTATACTGAGAACGAAAAACCACCCGACTCTCTTTTCGGGAAGGGTAATGGCACCCGGTGACAAAAAATCACACCCGGCGCTGAAGAGGCATGAATAAAATAAGAGGACCCTAAAGCTTCGCCTTTTGGAGTTGAACGCAATAGCGATATCCTGTTCCTTGTGCGTACCTCGAACACTTATTGCATGAAAGCTTTTTGAACTTGCTATGCACCTACTACATGGCCTTAAGAGAATGGGCGCAGTAGCGTGTGTTCCTTTTGGAGTGGGTAACCGGATTTAAACCACGAAGCTATTATGAATCACATGTTCTGACACCCGCTGGCAATGGGCGCTTGTACCACGCGTTATTACTGCAATATTTCATGTTGAATTGTGAAGCATGTATAGAGAACGCATGTATTTGTAAAGCGAGAAAGGTAATTTCACTACATTTCCTAACAGAGGAAGTTATTCTCTCTATATTCTCAATGAGACGCGTGGCCGTGTGGTAGGACATCCGCTTGCCACAAAAACGACCTGGATTTGATCCCCACTCGAACCTAAGGTACCCTAGTTTGGTCCCCACTCTTACCCAGGATTTTTCATCGTTTATTTGCATCGTTCTCGATTTTGCGGTCTCGCATGAGATGACTATTTTTCGCTCAAACCCAGTGGCGCCCCTGCTGGAATTTCTGCAAAACGAGCTCTTTAACGCTATTGCGTTAAAATTGAGATGCTTTCTGTGTGTTCGGATAATAAAATATTTTGAGAAAAACAACTGGAGCAGGGGGAGCAGCACCGGCAAACTACGCCTAAAAGTATGCCATCAGGCCGAGAGATAGAAAGCACAGCATGCACGGCACGTAACCACAAAAAAAAAACCAAAAAAAAAAGAAGAGGGTGGAAGCGAGAGGGTCGAGAACATAAGCCTCTGCTTCCACGAGGCTATTACCCCGGAGTGCACTTATCGTGTTGCTGTGTTGCCCCTCAGCGGTCCTCCAATAATAAGCTTCCCTCCACACTCGTGGCCCGAATCGCGTCATCTGAGGTCGTTTGTTGCACAGATATCGAGCAGTCTTCTTGTCATAGCCGTCGAGCGATGCTTAGTATAACGTTCGTAGCGGCAGGGGGGCTGTTTGGCATGCAGAAATAAATAATGCGGCAACACTGCAAAGCATGCGAAACAGCGGTGAAGGGGAGGAAGACGAGAAATAAAGAAATTAATGATCGCACACTGCGAGCGGCCCTGACGAACGAGGAAGTGGTTCCGCCGATCGAAGTCAGCCGTTCGGGATTAACACATGTCTGCGGGTATTCAAAATACTTGGAAACTAAATATTGCATGTTGTTTCTTTATACAAAGTAGTTGAAGACACGACAATAACGACGTGGCGATGACACCAGTGACTTAAAAATAATGGCAACGCTTCATCAGCTACCGGTGACATATAATCACGCTGCATTGCGGGAGTCATAAACCGAGGAGTGCGGAGCTCATAAACACGGTTCATCATAGTTTAGAGTGGTAGGTTAATTATTTTCAAGTGACGCTTAGTCCGAGAGGATGTTATCTTCGTCCAACTTTTTTTTCGGTTTGAGTGAGCCATTAAGTTTACGGTACCAAAAGCTCACAGCCATTCATTCTTTTTTGTCTTCTCCCGTTTCGCCCTTTTCCTGCTTTTTAAATGAGTTTTCTATTTGTTTCAACTTTTATTGCCGCTGCTAACATAAATCTGATTCTCTGAAGCTTCTTACAGCCTCAGCGCTTCTTTTCCACGGTTATCCGGGCCGTGCATTCGAAGGCGTTTTTATTGGGATACTGCTCTCGTTACACCGTCCTGCTCTGTTTTTGGCCAATGTTAGCGATTGCGAGAGCTTTATTGCCTTTTTCTTAGTTCTTGCACACTGCACGCGTCGACGACGGCAGAAAGGTATTCGTGCGAAGAGGTACTGAGCTGCTCCAGCTAATGATGGCGAAGCTATTCTTGTACACATACACTAATACACGAGAACGTGAGCACAGCTGCCGTGTTAGCTTAATTGGCAAAGCACCGCGCACGTAATGCGGTAGGTGCGAAGACTTGGCTTCCACCTGCGTCTGTTTCTATCGTCTACTTTCGCTTCACGTCACGTTATTGCGTTTACTACTTTATTAAGCATAGAAGTGAATTTCTGTTATGCTTTTTTTTTCAGAATCTTTGCCTATGTTTACGCATGGTTGGCATACAATTAACAGCTTTCCAATCATCTTATTATTGTCGCTCATGAGCCTCAACAGCACCACAGATATGAAACGCGTTTTGGCAAAACAAACTGTTCGATGCGAGCAGGGATGATCGGTGAGAGGAAGCACACAAGAAAGTATGAATCAGCTAGGATGGTGGACAATCTTGTGGCCCTTCCAGGAGACGCACCTTCGTGAAGACGGCGTATAAGAACAACAACAAAAAAAATTGGATATATTGGCAAGTGCTTCCACAGAACTCCTCAGAAAGCTCTCCCACATTTCCGCTGAAGTTGTCAAATGCTATGGGCCTACATCCCTCGACAACACTGCCTGCTGCATGCGTGATTTACCTTATTTTTTATCTGATCTCTTTCGCATTGGTATGGCGGACTCCCCCAACTGTGATAACCGCCAATGTGTAGAAACTCTCGACCATGTACTCTGCCAATCTACAGACTTAGAACGAGATCGCCGGACTCTCCAGTGTGCGTTAAAGAGGCTGGATGATCGACTCTTCACACTGGAGAAGATCTTGGGAGCGTGGCCTTCAAGTACTTCAGCCCAGAAAGCCACACGAACCCTTCCAAAATTCTTGATGGCAACACCACTCTGCGACCGCATATTAAATCTGAATTGTGTGTGCGGTGTGTGTGTTATATGTAATGCGTATATACTCTCCTCTCTCTTTTTCTTCCTAATTCCCCTCTCCCCCGTGTAGGGCAGCAAACTGGACTTAGTCTAGTTAATCTCCCTACCTTTCTGATATATTTTCCTTCTCTCTGTGTGTCTCTGCCCCCCCCCCCCCTCCGGTAAACTACATACTTTTCCTTACCACCTTTTTTTTCTCTCAATTTCTCATGTAACTGAAAATTGATAAATGATAACATCAGTTGATGTTCCCGAAAATAACTTTCTCGCTCACCAATTCGTTCTGCCTCGGACCTTCTGTCTCCTCACAGCACCACTGAAGAGCAGACTCGAATCATTACAAACCAAAATCACGTACGCTAAAGGCTCTAAGCGGCACCTATTGAGCATCATTGCCCTGCAAACATCAAAATCACGTGCATCGCATCAATGGTCAATGTACGCGCATGCGCAATAGCTCTGGGATGAGATGCAGATAAATAGAAAGAGCAAAATGCGTCGTCCGCAAGACCTCGGTGGGCCCTTCGGTAACGTTCCCAGTACGTCCATAGGTTGCCTTTATAACGGTTCCATGGGAAGCTAACGCAATCATGGAGACCATGTGCGCGTTTAAGAGAAAGCGAAGGACCAGCAGGCCCTGACAATTATTTCCATGTGGTATTCGGCAGAGCGAAATGTATTCGTTGATCAAATGCCAACCGTTATCTTTATTCACGTGATATATCTGCAGAATAGCGCCAGAAATCTTGTTCACAAAAGACAGCGGAAGATAAAACATGGGCAAGTAATTTGTTTCTGTTTGCTTTGAAACTGCTCACTTGCTATATATTGAGGTCACCCCTTTCGTGAATAAAACAGCACTTAATGGCCCAGCTTCAGTCCGTATCGCGTGTGTGTGCCCAGCCAGCTAAGGCATAATCGGTACAAAGAGATTCGCCATGAAGCTCTTATGTGTAGTGCTGTCTTCTCCCGACGAAAATTACTTCCTTGCTCAAAAACTTTGCTTTCATGGTACAGATGTGCTCGTTTCTCGCTTTCTTTTCCTTCATTGGATTTCCTGACAGAGCATGCGCTCAAGCCCTGCATGTGCAACGTTGTCGTCATGCGGCCTTGAAGAATGGAGCTCTGCGGGTAGAGCGGGATGAGAGAGAGGCTCTTCATCGAGCCTTGTGTACACGTAGGATTTCGTGGAGCCCCTCAAGGGTTTCGAGCGTCTCGCAGAAGCGGAGATTGAAAAAAAAGCGAGCCCTTCATGTCTTCGTTGCTCTGTTTCTGGAACTGAACGGGCTCAAACGCGATGTGCGTAGGGGCGGGATCGTCCCAGTCGGTGATTTTTGTGTTGCCAAGCACGGGCTCAGATGGGCATAGACGGTAGCGGTGGTCTGGGAGTTTCTTATTAATTTAATAACGTCCCGGGGTGGTTCTCATCGTGAGATGCGTCGGTTTTCTTTATCTTAATTCTTGAATGATCTTGGGAAAGCACAACCTTAAACGGGCTTCTCTATAAACCTGTCTCTATATCATTATTATTTCTTCTCCTCCTCTGATCCGGTGCGCGCGTGCGTTGCCAATTTTTGCTGTGCTGAGAGCACGCGCGGACACGAGAAAGCGGAAGAGTGAAAATAATAAAACGCAAAGAGTGCCTTGACGGTTCGCTTTTCTCTTCCATTTACTTTCGGTCGCCACGATTTACTTTCTTTTTTGTGCTCTTCAGTGTCTCTCTAGGAATGAACTCCGCTTTGGCACGAACACACAGCCGAGCTCGCAGAGGCACATACGGGCCGGTTCGCCGGCCAAGGGAATGAGGAGCTTTATGAAGTTGCACGCCAGCCTATAGGGGCAGCAGCGATGGTGACACACGCGCCACGCGAAGACCGAGACGCTCCGGTGGAATCCATTTGTGTGTGCGTGGGCCAGGGCGCCTATACTCCTCTGAGCAGGGCTGCACAATTGGCCCTTGGAACATTCTTTACCAGATCACCCAAGCTGGCTCGCTGGCTGGCTGCCGTAGCCTCCTCGCGGTCTCGTTTTCGGCCGCGCAGCGACGAGCGGCAGCAGCAGCCGCTCTCACTGGCCGCCCCTTGGCGCATTCTTTCTCGCGGGGCTCTGGCCCCTCTGGTCCTTCTGTCCTGGTCCTAGCGTCCTCGTCTTTCCTTAACTCGATTCTCTTTTCCTCGCCGCAGTTGGCGTTTTATGCTTTACCGGAACGTTACGTCTTTCTTCGGGACCAGCACGGTGGTGTCGCCTTCGTCTCGCGCCCTTGTGGTGAGGGTCTCGCAGCCAGCCCGGGATGCGACTGCGTTGCGAATTCGAGAACGACGAGCTTGCGAGAAGGGAAAGCGCAACGACAGCGGGAACGATCCAAAGCGGCCAGACGGATGGGCCTAGGAAGCAAGTCCGGAAAACTCGCGCGGAACAGTGCTTTCTTCACAGCGCGATCAATAAAAGTTCCGTTTTATTTTCCTTCCAAACGACCGTTTTTTTTTCTTTATTCCCTCTGGCGTACAGTTTGTCGTGCTTTCATTTAATGGGGATGCCCGGCTTTGTGGCGCTCTGTCCTCGCTCGCGCGGCCTTTGTTTCACATCGGACTCCTCAGCCACCCGTTCATAGTCTTGGGGCCTCACCGGCAGCAGGAATATCGAAGCCAGGCGCCACTCTTTGATAGGGCTGGCGCGAGCACCCAGAGGCAACGCGAAACCGCTCCCCTTTTGCTGCTGCTCGTCCAGCACTGGGCCCGCCGTTGTCCCGCACGGCGTGCTGTCTCTCGTATTTCGGCCAAACGAGGTGAGGGGCACAATGTTCGGAAATTCGGCCTCATATGTGAAAGCCCCGCTGCTTCCAAGTCCATCTTCTCCTTTCCCGCTGTTGACGCGTTCTTTCCGGGTCCCGTGTCGTCCTGTTTTCCATCACGCCAACAGTCGAGTCTTCGCAAGCGTCCAGTGACAATCTGATGAAAGCTGTCGGTAACTTTGTTGTGTGTGTTTGTGTAAGTTTACTAACTTAAATGTTTCTGGCTCTCTTTTCAGCTGTTTTGCTTTCAGCCTCGCCTAAAATAAAATAAATAAAGAAATAAATAAGCACACATAGACAGAGTAAGGAAGGAAAAGACAAAAATAAAGAGAAGGCTTCTCAGACATTCGCTTCAGAAACCGTTTGTCCTCACTGAGTTAGGCATGTTCAATGTTATTCGTTCGGTACAACTTCGCAATGCAGAAATTCGATGTCACTTCGTATAACTGGAGGGATGGTCACTGCACAGACAGCATTAAAACTTGTAGATTCGGATGTGCTTTTGTGTGTCACAAAACTAATTCAGGTTGTATTGTTATTGTTTATTCTAAAACCGTGCGTAGAACTACCGTCCAGAAAGGCAGTAGCAGATACCTGACAAGGAAAACGAGGAAGGGGGGGGGGGCAACAATAGCACAGTCAGCTGTCAGATCGCCAATTTTTTTCTTGCCAGGCGTACGCGTGGTGCACTATCCTCGTGGCTATATCACCAACGTGGATCGTTGCACTTCACAAAATTCACCATAGGTCACGCATGTGATTCCAGTACCAAGGTAAAGCAACGGCCGAAGATAATGGGACGAGAAAAAAGGGGGAGAAGCAACGGATGCTTGAGTAGAAGTACAGATTGGCTTCCTTGAGCTAAGGAAAAGGGGAAAGCGAATCAAAATGTGATGGAAAGATAAAATAAAATTCAACGAAATTTCTTCGTGCATCTGCATAGTCAAGTTATCCATCCGAGAGAATAGTCAACAACCTGTTGTGTCCCCGTGCAGCGTGAGTATAAATGTGGCTCTCACTAAGCTACATCAGATTTGCGCCATCTCAGTAGTCGTGATCTATGCCTCATTAAAGCATGCGCCAGAGGTAAGTCACTATTAAAACAGTGGTGTTTTAGCCTTTCAATATTGGACAGAAGAATAACGAGTAATATGGAAGCTATGGTGCTTTCCAGCGCATAAAGACACCCCAAAAGGCCAGGCAGTCATTCACTCAGCGGACTGACTGACCTGTAGTGTCATTTTTTATGAAAAGGAACACGATGTGTTGATAGATTGATATGGCTGTACCCTTTAGATTGGGTGGTGGCTAACGCCACCAAGCCATAATACTTAGTGAACCAAAAAATAGATTTTTTCCCTTTAAATAGTGAGGTTGAGGACTGGCACTTTGCAGTGAAAGATTTAATTTTCACTCGTTCTTTCACTTTAGCCACCAATCAGATAACCTCCTTCTAGTTAATTCTACCCGCTTAAAGTCTATTTTGCCATCCCTGTCTCTAAACCCCAGTGCTTTGAAAAACTCTGCGCCATCATCCTGAACTATAAGGTGAAGCCCTTTACAGAACATTTTCAAGTGTTCGGCACTTTCCTCTTTCTCTCCACACGCACTGCATACCGTATCTACCCCTTCGTATTTGGCCCGATATGTCTTGGTTTGCAATACTCCCGTCCTGGCTTCAAACAGTAGAGAACTACTCCGAGTATTATCATAGATCTTTTCTTTGGTAATTTCCTGCTTAAAAGTTTGATAGATCTCTAGTGCGGACTTCTTAATCATGCCAATTCTTCACACATCTGTCTCAGCTTCCTTCACCTTCTTCGTAACCGATAATTCTTTTTGGTTTGACCCCCTGCTGTTTTTTAAGTATTTACCAGTCAATTTTCTGGTTGGCTTCCTCCATTTTGTATCGACATTCTTCATGTACAAGTAGCTGAACATCTTCCTAGCCCAACGCTCCTTCCCCATTTCTCTCAATCGCTTCTCAAACTTTATCTTGCTGCTAGCTTCCCTGCCCTCAAATGGAGTCCATCCAATATCACCTTGTACCCCCTGATTTGGTGTATTTCCGTGAGCTCCTAAGGCAATCCTACCTATTCCACGTTGCTTAAATTCCAATCTTTCTTGAACTTCTGATCTCATGCACAAGACCACATTGCCGAACGCCAGACCAGGAACCATGACCCCTTTCCATATTCATCTCACAGCATCATACGTGTTGTAATTCCACTGCGCCCTATTTTTCATCACTGCTGCATTCCTGTTACCTGTAGTCGACACGTATATTTCGTGTTCCCTCTAATACCTGGTCCCATTGCTTATCCATACGCCCAGATATTTGTATTTATCTGTTATCCCAAGCGTGACTTCCTGTATTATAAGCTCACTACCTTCAATGTCATTAAAAACCATGACTTCTGATTTTTCCTTACTGAATCTGAAAGCTAACCTATCTCCCTCATTACCGCAGATGTCCATCAATCTCTGCATATATTCCTTGTTGTCGGCCATTAGCACTATATCATCTGCGTACATCAATGATGGTAGTGCCTGATCAGTGAATTTTACTTGTTTGACGAAAGAGAGGTTGAAGCCAAGTCCACTTCCCTCTAATTTGCCTTCTAATCCTTGTAGTACATCATGAATAACAAGGTTGACAGAGGACACCCCTGCCTAAGCCCTAGTTTTACCTCTGTGGGCTTGGATACCTGTTTTTCCCACTTGATAACTTCCTTGTTACCTTTATAGATATCCTTTAAAATATTAGTGACTACATCTTCCACGCCTAGTGTGTCCAGTATTCCCCACAATTTCTCTTGAACCACGCTATCGTACTCTCCCTTGATATCAAAAATGCTAGCCACAGGGGTCTATGTTCCTTTTCTGCTATTTTGATGCACTGCGTCAGTGAGAACAGATTGTCTTCCAACCTCCTGCGTTTCCGAAACCCGTTATGCAGCTCACCCAGCACCCCCTCATCCTCTATCCATGTCTGCAGTCTTTTCTTTATAATCTGCATCGCCAGCCTGTAGACCACTGATGTCACTGTTATAGGACGGTAGTTGTTTATGTCAGCTTTGTCCCCCTTTCCTTTATAGATCATGCTCATTCTGCTAAGTTTCCATCCATCGGGAACTTCTCCATCGATTATTATTTTGCCCATTGCCTCTCTCGAAGTCTACTTAGACTTCCGACCCATTGTCTTTATCAGCATAATCGGAATGCCATCTAGGCCTGTTGATATACTACTAGGAACCCTCTTCTCAGCCCTTTCCCACTCTAGTTGGGAAAATGGAGCCATTTCGCACTTGAATCATCTTTGTCGATTGTGGTGCATAAGGCATTTCTTTGTTGAAATTTTTCTGTCACCCTTGTTCCTATTTATTGAATATATTCGACCCTTTCTATCCTATAACCTTGAGCTGTAGTTATAAACCTCTGCTCTAGGCTCGCCTCATTTCTTAGGGAATTTAGATGGTTCCGAAATTTCGCAGCTGCCTTTCTATCCTTTTTATGTACTTCTGCCAGCCACTGAGCCGCCTTTCTTCTAATCTTTTCATTCATCAAAAAGGATGCTTCCCGTCTACAGCTTAGAAAGATGTCCCATTTTCTTTCAACATCATCTGTCGGTTCATCCCGCTGCTTAGCATGTCTGTGTTCCCTAGAGGCTCCCTGACGTTTTGATATGGCTCTCTTAACTTACTCATCCCACCAACTCTTAGGTTCGTGTCTTCTTTTGCGGGGTGACTTGTCATGTGCCTTAGCAAGCTCTAGCTCAAACAGTCTAATTAGATTCGTGTATGTCCACACTGTTTTATTATCCTCAGTGATTACTTTCTCAACTTGTTTAGTAGCTATTTCTATTTGCCTTTCGGAATAAAAATTTTCCTCTAGTTGCTCATCATTTCTCCTTCCCAATTTCACTGCTCTTTCAGAACTTAGTTTGATACGTTTGTGATCACTACCCAGACTTCTGGAGCCACATTCATCTATGTGCATTCTCTTAAGCCTATCATACATATTATGTCACATCAGTGCGTAATCTATCGTCAGCTCAAGCCTTCCTACCTCCCTTGTTTTTTGCCCTTCACACTTCTCAGTACTGTTGCAAATGATCAAATCATGCCCTTCCCCCATATCCAAGATCATTTTTCCTGTTTAGTCAATATACCCATGTATATCCTCTATGTGCGCATTCATATCTCCTAGTATAATTATCTCACGCTATCCTACTAATTTCTCAATGTCCTTTGATATACACTCCACCATTGCATGAATTTCCTCTTCGGCCTTTGCTCCCGTCCACAAGTACACCAAACCAAGGAGTGTCATTTGTCCTGCCACTTTCCCTTTCAGCCATAAATGTTCCTTGCACTCCTGCTTGACCCTTTCCCAGTCTGTACTTTTATGAATGAATGCTCCAATACCACCCTCCTTCCTTCTGCCTTCTGTGCTTATTACAATATTTCCATGCGTAGTCCGGATTGTTAGGGGGTTGTTTCATGTCCCCAAGAATATAGAACGGCAAGCTTACAACCCCTCCTCCTTCAAGGCGATTACCGGCGCTCACGTAATCGCCCTAAGGTGGGGGGGGGCGCAATCTTGCCGCCGTTTTCATATCAGCAACGCATGGTTGTTTTGCTCGCCGCGTAATCATGCGAAAAGAGAGTGTGGTTGCTCTCGCTCCCGCTTGGACGCGCTGCCAGCAGCCACCGGAGCGCACAGGCCACGCACTCTCGTGTTCCCTTTCATAAAAATTGACACTGTATATAACCTTTGGCAAAAGTGAGTGGATTCTCGTAGACCACACATACACTGCATTGAACACTCTTGACGTGCCTTAAACAACGTGAGTGATCCCTCTCGACTTGTACAGACTCCCATTTCGCTCAACACTAGACATGCGATATTCTCAAACTTTGTTTAAACTGACCAATATCTTAAAGCCGTGACACGACCACCCGAGAATTATCAGAAGCATTTCACATACAATTTTCGGGTTCGCAGTGTATTAGTGTGACTTCGATAACCTTGTTTATCAATGAATTTAGTTTTTTGATGCGCTATCATAAATGCACTAGGATGACCAAAATGTGGTGGTTTCGCACATGGTGGGCACGACTCATATCCTACTGGTATTTGGGTAGAAAACAAAGTGGAGCGACGCAATAAATCATTTCAGCTGAGAGTAGCTCTGTGTCTTGTCTTTTTAAATGCGAAGTATTTCTTAGCGATCATCGGCGACTTTCAGCGTATCTATCTATCTATCTATCTATCTATCTATCTATCTATCTATCTATCTATCTATCTATCTATCTATCTATCTATCTATCTATCTATCTATCTATCTATCTATCTATCTATCTATCTATCTATCTATCTATCTATCTATCTATCTATCCATCTATCCGCTTACGACTTTTAGCTCTCCTGGCCGTTTCGATAAAAGCATCGATACCAAATTTGGCATGGAATAACATGACTGTATGACGAGCATAACTGGCTAGTCATAACATGAAAATCATGACATGTATGTCGTGAATGCCATAATTTACAATTCGTGGTCTCGCTGCTTTTGCGGTGGTCTCGTTTTTATGCCATATTCCAAAACTGGTATGGTACAACGTGTCTGCATGGCGAACACAAATGATCACACTCCCAAATGATAGTCTCTATTGTGGAAATCATGACATGTATGTCCTGTATATAAATCATGACTACATGCCACGCTTATGATGCGCTCGCGACCGTCGCGCTAGCTTCAGATATGCCAAATTTAGTAATACGTGACGCGAGCGCATGACGAAGGTAAATGACACGTCCGAACATAACCATGACATGCTGTCATGTAAAACATGTATATTTCATACGTTCACAGTGTGCTCGTGGTCGTTTCGCTAGTTTCACATATACCACATTTCGTGTTACGTGACGTCAATGGATGACGAAGACATATGACAGATGCAAACATAATGATCAGGACATGCGTGTCATGTGGGAACATGACAACATACCACGCTCATGATGCGCTTGCGGCTGTTTCGCCTTGCTTCACACATACCAAATTTAATATAACGCAACGTGAATTTACGACGAAGTTAAATGACACGTCCAAGCATGATAATCAATAAATGGAAGTCATGTGCGGCATAATTTTTGTCCGCCTCGTAACGTTGTGCAAATTTCAAAGTGACATATCAACCTTCCTCATTCGTGCTTCGCATATAATCGATTCGCACTGCGCGTGGGATCTGCCATTTTTTTCTTGTGGCGTCATTTTGCGCCAAAAAACGCACTATGAATTCACACCAACTACTCTGCCAACGCATTTTGTTGATCAGAAAAGTCGTCATGACAGCGGCGCCGGGTCTCATCTATACGTAAATAGGCTAACCAGGAGATGGTCGCTTTGTCGGAAAAGAACCGCGGAACTTCCAGTAGATATTTGTACTGAAATACACTTTGAAAAAATTCTCAAGTAGTTTACTGCCGATTGCCAGCTTCATAGTTAGCCCGATTACCAGAGCGATTGCCCTGGAAAAGCGTTCTTACCCGGTTCGAACCCCAGACTATGACAAATTTTGTGGCAACTTAGATTCTTCTTTATTAGAAATGCGCATAATTTTTTGTGGATACATGCTAAAAACTAGCGGTTGTTGATATCCCTTTCTGAATCCTTCCGCCACTTTCAGAAAGGCCACTGAACTGATTTACAATAATATATCAAGCATAAGTGGGGCCCTACCAACAGGTCATTTCACGGGTGAAGAAAATATCGGGTTTCGGAAGAGGGTTGCGAGGTGTCTCATCTACCGTCGAGAAAAAGATTTTTTGAAAGTAAAGCGAGTGCTGTAAGTAGCACGCTGTCAAATCCCATTGAATATAGCAGGTAAGACAATGTATTTTTACGCCGTTGTCGCTAATAAACAATGTGTTTGCTTAAAATGAGTGTCATGTGTTTGTGCAAGCATGTCATATACCATGAGTGAACTGCATGGGGACTGAGGCAGACGGGATAAAGCTGTGGTTCTACGCATCACTTACATTTTACGTAAACAGAAGAATACGATTTTCGGATTGTAGAACCTTTTTTCTGTTTTCGTCTTTGTTCATAAATGCAGTGTTTATATATTGAACTAGAAGGCTCACGAGTTGCAAGTGGTAAAGATACCATCAGTTGAGCAAGACTTGTTGTTGGGCGAGTTGGTTAACATCAATGGGGTACATAACAGCACAAAATTGGAAAAAGACAAATTTTAGGAAAGAAAGAAGGGGGAGCAGACCCCCAACTTCTTTTCTCAAATCTACCTTTTTAAAACTTGTGCTATTACGTACTCAATAGGCTATCAGTTGAACAGACCATCAGGCCAAGTTTTGAAGCTTGGATTCTGCATTCCACAATAAGTCGTACGCGTTCCCCAGCGACATGGCAGAGTTAGAGATCAATCGAAGGCCGTACTGCCATGCTGGAAGAGCCTGGCGATCCGCAAGTGTCCTTAATCAGACTGATAAAGGTCGGTCCTGTTCAAGAAGGCTCTGTTCAGCTCCGGTTCTGAAAGATGGCCGCTGACAACCCTGGGGTACAACAGAGGCATAGTAGGAGTGTACATTGGATGAAGAATCGAGGCTCGGCGAATATTGGCGGTAACTTAGTCGATACCGGATCCTGATCTTCACACTCAGCCAGTCTGTAAGCAGCTTTGCTGCTCAGAACTCTGATGTATGCGGGTAGACACCGAATCGCCCCAGCCTCCCTAGATCAGGGCTTGCAGCCTGAACTCGAAGAACGTGAAGATGGTGAAAATCGGGGTTGATGACGTGTTGAATGAGCAGCAGGGCTACCCAATTTTCTCATCATATATAGCGCCCCAGGGACGTTCGTCAGCTAAGGAAATCAAGGTGCCACTATATCGAAAAAGATAGCATGACTGTTTTCTTGTTTTCTAGCATGCTCAAACCGATATAATACTTATAGATCTATCCAAAGCATTCGGTCAGGTTTCCAATCCAAATTTACTTCAGAAACTTGCCTATTACCTCGGCGATAACAGTATCACCAAATGGATGGAAGGCTATTTTGCAGAATGGCGCCAATATGACTACTAGAGAGTCTGCTCCTTGGATTACGGTGGCGTGCTGTCTGGCGTCCCACAAGGCGCCGTTTTAGCTCCTATACTTTCCATTTTTTTATAAATAATCTATCTAACAATTGCGATGTAGCTTTAAAAATGTTTGCAGATCACTGAATCATCTCTAAGAAAATAACCTGCCACGAAGACACGATCATCCTGAACAGAGCCTTTGAACATATAACACAATGGTGCCATACGTGGGGCGTCTCTCATAATCATATAGTGGTTTTGAGGCGTTCAATCTCACACGTCATTCATCAGCCATACGCGTCAAATGGTGACTAACGTAAATAAAACTGTTACTATGAGAGTGACGAATAAAAAAACCACCGTTAAACTTCTCATATTCTTTAGAAGGAAATATATTGAAGAATGAAGATGAGTATAAATATTTAGGAATCATAGTTTCATCAGCCCTCAGCTGGAACAGACAGGTAACATATGTTGTTAACAAAGCACTGGCAACTTTGTACTCGCTAAAACGCTCGCTTAGATGCGCATCTGTAGACACCAAACGCTTAGCGTACATGTCATTTGTTCGCCCAATATTAGAGTATGGAATAGTATATTAATTTACTTTCTGAAAACAGTACATCGCAGAACAGGAGAATGTATAAAGAAAAGCACTTAGCTTTATCTTCATTAAGTATCGCCGTCATGACTTTCCGACAGAACTATTAAAACAATCTAAACTTCCCACTATAGAAAATCGAGCCAGGTTACTTCGTATTATGTTTCTTTTTCTTCTTCTTAATGGTAACATGGTGATTAACGAGAGTAACTACTTACTACACCCAGACACATCCAGTTCAAGAACTAAGTACATGAAGTATCCAGTTGAATACTGATTTCGTAAAGACGTTTTTCGATACTCGTTTTTTCCACAAGTAATTCGAGACTGCCCTTGCTTTGCCTAACGATGCCATCACGTGCACTTCACTGGAAGTTTTTATCACCTTGATATCAAACTATGCTCCGTAGTCATTGGCATGCGGGCAATATGTTTCATTCTCAGCATCTTGATTACCGTACCTTGTCTTTCTTGCTTTGATTTTTGATGCTGCTGATATGCGTTTTTTGATGACTGTGTTTTGATGTTTTGTTGATATGCGTTTTTGATGATGACGACTCTCTCTATGTTTTAATTATTAAGATGGTCTCTCTTGAAACGATTCCACAATTTTTGTTATTGCTTTTTTTCAGCATTAAATTTTCTAATGTGCTGTTTATTACTGCATTTGTGCTGTCTACTGCGGATAGTGTTTGTTATGTTTAGGTGAACTCAACTTGAGTATGCGCCTTATCAAACTGTTTTCTTTTAAATATGTGTATCTTTTCCTTTCCTGCAACAGCCTCTAATGTGAGACTAGCAGCATGCTTTAAATAAATAAATAAATAAATAAATAAATAAATAAAATATCTGAAACGTACCACGTAGCCGCCACTTGACCAATAACAGAAAGGGAAAACCGCCTTGTAAAACTGAAACCCCCCCCAGCCAGGTCAATCTAGCACTTAAAAGGGGTAATTTAAGATGCAGGTTGGCCAGTTAGAAGCACCTGTTTGTGATTCCATCAAAGAAGCCAGCTGCAGTGTCCCAAATGGTATCATCACGACCGTGAGAATGGTGACGGAAGACAAGGAGATCTTATACACAATCCTGCTTGAGGACACAACATTGAATTGTGTTGACAACAGCGTGACCGAAAAGCAGCATGCACAAGTGAATATAAATTATACTTAGACGAAAAATAAGTACACCTACAATGCATCTGATGTCTCGCACCTACTACCGGACGGGGTATGGACACTGGTTGTTTTACGCCCTTGTCCTGTGTTAAGCGATCTAAATACAAATATAAGATGCAGGTATAACGCTTACCTAATGAATACACAGTAAAAACGGACGTGTGTGCTATAATAATTATTTCCATTGTTCGAACTATTCAAATAAGGTGTACTTCGAATTGGTCTTGACTGAACAATAATGAAAAGAACCTACGTGAGCAAATGTTCAGCAATTTACCAAGGAACAGAGCGACAACCTATATATTGTCCAAGTTTCAATGAAATAATCATTACAGGATTTATGTTGAATTTTTTTTGTAAGGGTGGCATCTATGCTTTTTCAGTGAGTAGAATTGTAATATTGCGAAACTTTGAGAGCGAATTTCTCCTCCACGGAGTTTTATTGATGGAGTCAATATAGCTCGATGCAGCGTTATTTCTCAAACACTGACCCAGTTGCGGTTACTTATACGCTATATGCAGCACGCTCGGAAAACACCGTTTGATATTAAAATAAAAAGCGCGCTTCATTTTGTATTTGATGGCAAGTCACGTCGATAAATTCTGCTCGTATACCATTGGAAGCATTTGTACCATATTTCTCAGTCTATGGTATATATATATATATATATATATTACTAGACGAAACACGATATTCAATATAGTTTAAAGAACTGCAGCCCTCTTGTAGTTTCCACACACACACACACACACACACACACACACACACACACACACACACACACACACACACACACACACACACACACACACACACACACACACACACACACACACACACACACACACACACACACACACACTTACACACACACACACACACACACACGCACACACACACACACACACACACACACACACACACATACATACACACAAGAAAAAGATGATCTTGATGCTTTTGCCCTCTTCATAGGGAGGCTTTATTTTTCATGTGCCATGAAGTTTGCGATATTTTTTATAACGTAATGCTAATATTGACTAATTACACAGTGCATCACTGAGATTCACTGGTTCATTTGTTGATTATTCTTTCGCGATAAGCAAAACTACCGTCATAAAAGTTAGTTTTGATGAAGTTAGTGCGATTTAATAAGACGTTTGGGTCGCTTGTCGAGGCAGTTCTCAGAATGAAAATCTCAGACAGAGTAGGAGCCACGGCCCACCGCTGTGGTCTAGTGGCTAAGGTACTCGGCTGCTGACCAGCAGGTCGCGGGATCGAATCCTGGCTGCGGTGGCTGCATTTTTGAAGGAGGTGAAAATGCTGTAGGCCCGTGTACTCAGATCTGGGTGCACGTTAAAGAACCCCAGGTGGACGAAATTCCCGGAGCCTCCCACTACGGCGTCTCTCATAATCATGTGGTGGTTTTGGGCCGTTAAACCCCACATATCAATCGATCAATCAATCAATCAATCAATCAATCAACCAGAATGGGAGCCACTAAATAGTTTATTGAAGAAGATACGGCACGACATAATTTTTGGGCGAGAGCAACATAAGACGCATGTCGTGACGTTGAGTGTTACTAATTTGCGTCAAATGAGTGCATTTCATTGCATAAAGTACAGTGCAACTGTTTTGACATAGCAATAAACGTTCTATGATTCGACACGCCTTGTGCAGCACATGGGCAAAAATGGTGCCATCTTTATGTTCTTCTTCAATAAATCAGCTGGTAGGTGGAGTTTAGTTTGTGTACGTGTGTTTTTCCGTAAGTATGTTTCCACAAGTGCTCAGAAAAACCCTGTTTAGCGAAAAACTACGTACTATTGTTTTCACATATTTCAGAGTGTACTCCATGTCCTAGGATCACCTGTTCCAAGAGTGCACACTCATCCCAGCACCTAAGTCTAGCTTCCTGAGCCTATCATGAAGTGAAGATGAATGAGCAGTGGCACATTAGGTGCTCAATGGTCGCATCGCATCACAGCCGCTAACTTGGCCCATTGCATGTGTACTCGCATGCACAGAGCAACTAAAACAGACTGCACTTTTTCAGGGCGAGCGGCCTTTGGAGACGCTTGCTAACTACTAGCGAGTGCTTCTGTGAGCTCACACTATACGCCTGTGTTTTAATTTCCTTGCCTTTCCTTTTTCGCATCTATTATTCCTTTCCCCATGAACACGCTACAGCATACTCATGTACAAGTATGTTGAAGCATCCTAGCACGAACACATTTTTTAGCAATGCCAAAAATTATGTCGTCCTAAAAACTGCTACAATAAGCTCAAATCCGCACTTGCCATAGCACCATAAATAGCGACTGCCCAACTACAGCGGGCAGGGCTAGAGTACTCGGCTCGTTGTTCAGCTAGTACTAAAGCAGAAGGTTTTTACAACAGTCTGCAAAAGGCCGTAGGCGCGGCTACGCAGCCTTCTTCAGTAACTCACTGCCTAATTATGAGTGAAAGTTACGCAGCGAAGTGTGTTCGTATTGGAGTTCTGCGAAAGCTTGGCTTGGTGCGATGTGAATAGCGTGAGTGGGTCTCTTTAAATGAGAGTCGTGATGCCGGGCCCAGGAACAAAAGCGATTGCTTGCGCGGATTTTTTTTCGTTCACATAAAGCAAAATGTAATGTGGAAAAACACACACAGAAGATATCAGCAAAAACGCGACAAAGGCAGCGCCTCAATGTATCTCGCTGGTCGGCAGGAACAGAGTGTTTAAACAGTGGTGTAAAAAGAAAAAAAGAAGTGCAAAGTCTTTCGCCGAGATGTTTCTCGCGATGTGAGAACGTTTCATGCGTCGGTTCGTTGCTTTCGTTTCTCATCGTGCGCGCTGTGCTGAACATTAAGGAGGGACACACAAAGGCAACGAGCCGCGGCACAAGGTTCGCATATAGGCTTGTAGCATTGCTAGAATATATTGCATTGCCCGCTGGCGGTCGGCCGATTAAAGAACTCGGACGTTACGTAGCCCGAAATTCCAGAATACCTTGTTCTCGCGGGAATTGCTTCGCTCCTTTAATTGCCATGCTGGTTAGCTTCGGTACCCTGAACGTGAATATCCTAAGACTTTTCTTTTTTTTTGTCTACGTGTTCCAGCGAAGAGAACGTTCCACAAACTACTCCTACACCTACATGCCGACATGAAGTAAAGCATGTAGATTAAAGGGGAAGATTACCCCTGGAATTTAATAGAATTGACACCTGAAATACTCGAAGCATTACTGCAGAAATAGTGGGCATGTTTATTGAGGTTCTGTGTATGTACGTTTTGGCGACTGCTATAAAGTTTCGTTAATTAAGTGGTTGCTGGCAGTTCAAAAAAACCTTTTTGTGCAGTTTCTATACCTTGACATATCATTTATGGTATATAGTGCATCTTCCACAGTAGAATAAAAGTGTGAATGTCACCTTGTTTCTAGGAAAGGCAAGACAGGGAAGATAGAAGCATGCGATGAGAAATTCATAAACAGGGTGTGGGTGCTGGAGTCCATCTAGCACACTCTGTTTACAAATTTCTAATCACTATGCATGTATGTAATTTTAGGTGAACTCTGAAGAAAGTGGTGGTCAAGGTAGTTTGTGATTGATATGCTATATCTCGCAAAAAAAACAAATAAATAACACAGATATTATATATAGTTTGATTTCTGCGGTAATGATGGCATTGTGGTAACAATGAAGGAAAAACGTTATTTGTTGGTTCTGAAGAAGTTTATCTACTTCGCTGATCTTACGGTGTTCAAAAAGTGAAGTATTGAGCTTTAAAATTGTATATAAAAGGCAATTGCACATTCACACGCAAGCAGACAGTCAGCCTATAGAAATCCTAACCTTAACTAGAAGTTGCCCAAATAAGTTGTAATTGGAAAGCAGACGTGTTTACTTGAAACACTCTCGCGGGTGTTTTTCGGACAATATACCTTAAACACAACGCATGAGCTACACGTTTTGCTATGTTTATTTCAAAGTGCGAAGGTATGCAGAAGAGACATCGTTGATATGATTGTACTCTATCAGGAAAAACTGATCACAGAAATATTTAAAACAGTTGTTATCAGCCATTAGCGTTTCCGGGACTCCTAGTAGACCGGTGAGAGTGATTATTCATCGCTTGAAGAGAAAGAAGAGGGTCGGGACTATAAATTAACACAACATTCACCGTCAAATGCATAAATATTTGTATTCCCGGCAAACAATGGTAAAATTAAAGTGTCACGCCAGCTCGATGTCAACAGGTTGTGAATGCGTTGTATCTGCAGCTACATGCATCCCGTTTCCAGCTATAATTTCTTTTCAAATATGCAAGCCTGGAAAGTATAATGACGCGCATGTGTCGCTGGAAACTGAAAACAAAACCTGAATTACATCATTGCACCAAGAATTTAAATGACTGATTAAAAAATTGAAGAATAAAGTTTACAATGTGACGCTGAAAAAAAATTTTGAACGAAGTCCCTTCAAAGTTCTGGTGCTATGTACACCCTCCGTCAAGCTATAGCAAACTGTTAGAGGGATGTACACAGCAACGTGTTGATGGCTTTAACACATTTTCCGCTTCTGTTTTCACAAAGAATAATAGTACTTGCCTCGCCTTCCCACTATTTTATCTCGGCAGCCAATTATGTTTAAATTAGTGAGCAAGTGGTTCTTAATATTTTGCTTAACTTGAACAATCCCTGGCCCTGTTGGTGTGCCCGATGAGTTCTTGTACAGATACGCAGAGTGGGTATTCTGTTTACCAACTAAAATATTCCAGTGGCCGTTTGGCGATGGCTCATTTCCAATTGTATGGAGGTGCACTGAAATCGCACCTGTTTACGAAAGTGGTTCTCATTTAGAAAAGAAGAATAATCGTCCTATCTCACTTATTAGCACATGCTCAAAATTACTGGAACATATCATTGATAAACAACTGTCGGGCCATCTAAATAGACATAATATACTGTTTCCCAATCAGCATGAACTCCACCTAGGCTTATCAACGTCAACCCAGTTACTTGCATTTGTTCATGATCTTTTAAAAACAATAAATTCACGTCGTCAGACTGGTGTGGTGTTTATATACTTCGCAAAAGCATTTGATAAAGTGGCCCATGCAAAATTGTTATTTAAAATTGACGACACATTTCAAAATAGTTTCCTCCCAGCATGGTTTCAATCTTATCTTACTTCTCGGCAGCAGTTTTCAAATAAAAGATAAGTAGTCTATTATTGTTGCAGTAAATTATGTCGTTCCGCGAGGGAGCGTATTGGGTACTCTTTTATTTTTATTGTTAATTATTATCTACCAAACCATGTAAGTGTCCCGATTGGGTTGTTTGCTGATGATTGCGTTGTTTATAGCACGTTTGAAACTCAACAAGACCAAATTAATTTTGGCCGAAACCTCCAAAAAATTCTCAATTGGTGTGAAGATTGGCTACTGACCTTGAAAAAAATACAGTTTATGTGCCTTTAACACAGCAGAAAAAGCCGCTGGTAATAAGCCAGTTTAACCCATATATTACTACCAGATTAACGACATCAAGCTCAATTGAGTAGAGAAATACAAATATCTCAGAATATTGTTTGCGATAGATGTGTGATGGAGATCGCATATTGACCATGTCTCCTCGAAGGCTACTGAGGCATTGTACAGTCTCCGGAGTAACCTTTACTGGCGTCCTTTTGATATAAAGGACCTAGCTTACAAGACTCTAGTCATGCCAATTGCTAAGTATTCCAAAACAGTATGAGACCCTTTTACACAGCCGAACTGCAATAAAACAGCGAGGGTACAGAAATTCAGCGCTATATTTATATTTAATAAATATTGGCATCAATATTCTCCTACTGAGCTCTGTGCGCAAACGCGTCTCGAACGTTTGAACGTTAGAAATAAGATTGAGAGACTAAAATTCCTCTTCCAGTCAATTTACAATTAGTTCAAACTAACCCACACAGCTTTCTTTCAGCTTATCACGCAGTCACTTTCAAGACATTACCATAGTATGTACAGCACACCCCTTGATTCTCATAATGACTGCTTTAGGTTCAGTTATTTCCGCCGGGCTATCGAAGAATGTAATATGTTACCTGAATCTACAATCAGGTGTTCTTCGCCAACGTCATTTGAAGAAAGTCTGAAACTGCTTTTTCATGCATATTATTGTGGCTACATAAAGCTTTTATTCTGCAGTAATGCTTTAAGCTGTATCGTGATGTGGTCCACGCTTTTGATTTGCTTTTAAACACGATGTAATTTATTGTGCTCTTTATTTGTACTCTTTAGTTTACCTTCGTCACTTCTTTTGTATATTCTTGTTGCTGTTTGTAGTCGACCCTTCAAGGTGACCTTAAATTTTTGTAGAAAATTTTGCCTGACACATACTTGTACCTTAGACCCCGTAGCGGCCATCTTGAGGGCTAACAGTATCAATAAATGAATGAAAGTGAATTAAGAGTGCAACAAAACCCGTACAACCAGCTCATTTAAAAAGTTAGCTTTGTTGTTATACACACTTGTCATGCAACAAAGCATACCAAAAATTAGAAGGGGTTGCTGTTACGGTGCGTATTGTGGCTCCAAAAAACTTTTGTTTTTTGGAGGTGGAGGGGGGAAGAGGGCATTGTTTCATGGACACTAGAAATGTCTTCGCGGGCTCTCATTTCAGAATCAATGGCTTATAAGAGTGAAGGAGTTTCTAAAGGTGGGAGAACCACAGAGGGTACATTGTATACAGTTTAGTTAAATGAACCGCATATGTATTCGCAGGAACAAAACATTGTGTAATTCAGCATGCACACACCGGTAAGCTGGTCCAAAATATCACTTGCCGTAGGCCCGTGTGAACTTTCGAGTCATTTTACAGCTGCCTGTCTACGTTAGTGGAAAGGCAGATCGAACCTCCCCTCTCCCCCCGTTTTTTCTTCTGCGCAGAGGATGGTGCCTCTTTTTGGAGGTGACGAAAAAATCGCTGCTGTCCTCTCGCCAGAAAAAAAAAATTAGCTCTTTCACTTAACCTCTGCTTTACATCCCTTTCTAGTTTTACCTTTTTTTGCCACTACGACACAAGAAACGTGGTTGTTTGATATAAACTTCTACGAACTTTTATTGCCTAATGTCTAGCCTCCATATGGGACTTGTGTGCTTCAAACAGATGTTTCTCCTTTTTTTCCTACCCATTTCGGGAAATAGAACAACTTCTCATGGAGATTTTTTTTGCTTCACAGAATGGGCGCACTGATTGATTGTCACTCATTTTTATATACAAATAAAAACAAATGGTTGCATGCAAAGGCAACCACCAGTACAAGTGACGCAAAAGTAAAAAAAAAAGGAAAACAGTTCACTGTTTTGTCTGGAGAAAGCAAAATCAAACTTCAAGCCCCATACAGCGATTCATTTTAGCCACGCGTATTTGTCTTTCCACACCTACTTATTAATTTCAGACACAACCGAGATACAGCTCGCCTACAGAAACATGTATACTTCGAACTCAAACATACTGAACGATTGTTGTGGTGGGAGTTTCGCTTCATTCATTGCCGGCGTTCAAGGTGCACACATTTCTGTTGTGGCGGCAAATTATTCAAAAGGTAAAACTGATGGGCTAGTTTGTTGTATGTAATTTCGCCAGTAACAGACAGAATCCCATGGACGGCGAAAGCAAGACGAGAACAACTCAATGTTTATTGCATGTGATATCATTTATATGTATTTTTACTTCTTTATACGACTACACTTAAGGGCCAGACAGAGCCTTTAGTGTACGCACTGGCCGGGAATTCTGATCACTCACGAGGAAACTCATTGAAGTGGATGGGATTAAAAATATAGAAGCTGTAAGTTTCCACCAATCTATCTATCGGAAAAGGAAATGCTATATATGTCGCGTCAGTCGCCTGTTTGATTTGCTGGGTCAATGACTTCCTGTGCCGCTATATTTTTTTTTCTTTGCGTGCTTTTATATGCCATTTTTTGCGGAACTGCTTCAATTACACATTTCGAATATTATTACTCCATTTTATTTAGAATAAAGCAGCTGAATGTTTAACAGCTCTCGCAGTTAATGACAAAGTTAGGTGTCTCACACTTTATCTAGAACGCCGTAGTTGTGCTTTACAGCAAAGGCTTTTGCGGTCCTGTCTGCAAGTTTTGGCATTAATGGGTTGAGTACAATGTTACTCATGTAGCTGCCATTACTCACGGGAATTATCTTCCAAGCCAAACATGAACATGAAATATCTTATTTATTTTTATTAAAGTACCTCGCACACATATAGCGATTTCCAATCAAAAAACGTAAACGGCTGTATAAGCATGAAAGCGCCAAATGCAGGCAGTGAAGCAGACGGAACCATTTACATAAGAGGAGCGTTGCCACCCCACGAAATAATAACGAAATTATGAAAAGACACAGGACAGGAGAGGCAGAGACTTTTCATCTCAGATGAAGCTGTATCAAGTGGTATATATTGAGTTACTATGGCGGCCTCATTGATTACATGATTTGAGCCGTGGCTCGAGGGAGCAGGGTAAGCACCCGCCATGCATTTTAGGCCAAATTCATGTACCTTTTCCCCAATAACCAGAGAAGTCACAATAATTATTTTAGTACCACTGGTATCATAAGACAATCCTATTTTTACTGAAGAAGAATTATCTCTTAAACTTGTAACGCTATTTTTTGTAACTTATTTACTCGGAGTAGGTAATTATCAACCGTTAATCGGTATTAGATGTCATAATAAAAAACGTACTTCCTCACACAAGAATAATTCTGCTTCAGTATATTTTCTAGCAAGTTCTCTAAATACTGGTTCAAATCTGTTTCTAGATACAGTGGTTGCTGAGAAAAACGTACATATATAAGTACAAAATACACATTTAAAGATAATCGAATTTAAAGTGGAAAACATGCTTTAGTTCAAAAGTACCACGAAATAACTGCTAAATGAAGAATATTTTTGATAGACACAAGTCATATACTCATCACCGTCAATATCACTTTTTCTATTTGAGTTGTGGCGTCTGGCCTGGCGGGCCTCATTTGTTGCCTGCTTCGCAGCCATGTCAGCGAAGTACTTTCGACGCAGGTGAAGTGCGCGTAGGCCCTGCACTGTGTAGCGACCTGGAGAATTTCAAACGAGTTCAGCATATTAGTACGAGCTATATTGCCACCATTAAAGGTGAATACAGCATCTACACCGCATATTTTCACTGCTAGGTGTCCGAGAAACACGTTTTTAAATGAGAAGCATTTCTCAGCAAACTTCGGTGACATTGAGCGTATCTATCTATCTATCTATCTATCTATCTATCTATCTATCTATCTATCTATCTATCTATCTATCTATCTATCTATCTATCTATCTATCTATCTATCTATCTATCTATCTATCTATCTATCTATGACTTTTAGCTCTTCTGGCCCTTTCAATAATGGTATCGATACATGAATTGGTATAGTATAACATGACTGACTCTATGACGAGTATAATCGGCTGGTCATAGCACGAAAATCACTAACATCTATTTCATGGATGCCATGACTTACATAGCATGGTCTTGCTGCACTTGCGGTGGTTTTGATCGCATAACATATTGCAAAACTGGTATGGTAGGATGACTGCATGGCGAACACAAGTGACAGACCCTAACATGAAAATTATGACATGCGTGTCTTGTAACATGACTACACGCCACGCTCATGACGCGCTCTTGGCCGTCCCGCTAGCTTCGGATATACCAAATTCGGTATTACGTGACGCGAACGCATGATGAAGGTAAATGACACGTCCAAACATGATAACCATGACATGCGTGTCATGTAAAACATGTCTATTTGATACTCTCATAGTGCGCTCGTGGTCATTTCGCTAGTTTCACATATACCAAATTTGTTATTACGTCACGTGAATGTATGATGAAGGTATGTGACTGGTGAAAACATGATAATCATGAGATGCGTGCCATGTAACAACATGACTACATGCCTCCCTCATGATACGTTCGCGGCCGTTTCGCTAGCTTCACACATACTAAAGTTGGTATTACGTGACGCAAACGGATTGCGAAGGTAAATGACACGTCCAAACATGATAATCATGGCATGCGTGTTATGTAAAATAAGACTGAATGCTACGCTCATATTGCGCTCACAGTCGTTTCACTAGCTTCACATATATCAATTATGGCGTTACTTGACGGTGACTAGACGATGAAGGTAAATGACACGTCCAAACATGACAATCATGACATAGAAGTCTTGTTCGGCATAATTTACGTCCGTCTCGTAACGTTGAGCTGATTTTAAGGTGACATATCAACCTTCCTTATTAGTGCTTCGCATATCATCGATTCCCACTGTCCATGGGATCTGGCAATTTTTTGGAGCGCGCACCCACCCGACAGTGTTGAACGACTCGTTGGGGTTTTGAGTTTTCCCATGGACGCATTTCGCAAGTAATTCGAGATTAGCAAGTTTCTTATAAATGGGCTGAACGGCCTCAAGAACCGATGCCGAAAAGTGTTCTTTGTGAACGTATGGCTCCCCATTGAATTGGACTTTGTTGAATTTGCACCTGGTATATCAGCACTCTTCGGGCAAAGACGGTGGAATGGATTGGTATCTGTTGATGTCATGTGGAAATATGTAACCCAGACAACCTTTCGTATGTCCTCCAAGCTGCCTATATTTTTTCGAATGGCTAAACCATATTTTTTATTTTATTTATTTTCAATACTGTTAGCCTTATCGGGCTGCTTCAGGGTGGGACAGTTTACAATACAGAAAAAGTAAACAGAAACAGCATAAGAATATACAAACAGCATAGCACAAACAGCTTTGTGCAAACTAAAACTCGGGTACACAAGGTGCGAAAGACATTTATACAGAACAACAGCACTGCAGTTACACAGAAGAATATTAATATTATAGACCTAGAGACTGCAGTGCTTTTTAAACTCTGCGAACGAGGCGTGCAAAAAAAAAATTACCCGCAAAGTATTTTTACCTGCGGGTAAACATTGACTCGGCAGACGAAGCACTTTTTGCCGGACCGAATATCATTCCCACTAAACTTGGCACAAACTTAGTACCTTTCATTTCGGCGCGTTTAGAGCTGCCCACGTGTGCTTTCGGGGGAAGCGTGCCTAAGGGAAGGGGGGTGAAGCAGGCCACCACATACGTTTAGAGATACGTGATTTTTAGACAGAAAAGGTTGCGCTAAAACAAACAAGTGACTGATTCTGGTTCACAAAAGGCTGCAGATCTAAAATTGCACAAAAAGATTTCCTAAATATATTTTTGCTTACCCTGTCCCCTTAATTGGGCCCTGCAACACATCTTGAACATGGTCAAAAACGCTGCCGATCGGTAGTAGAGGCTCCCGGGAACATGCGAGCCAAATGTTACAGCGCTGCACACCGTTTAGAATTCATAATAAATTATCAAAGTGAGCTAAAGATTGCTTCCCCTTTCCTCGACGAATGACGGAAGATGCTAAAAACTTACTCGTAGAAGGCCATCTATCAACCATTGCCTGATTTGAACATGGCGTGCTCGGTTATTTCAGAGATCGCCACGAGAGGCTGTGACTTGTCCACGCATGCGCGCATAATCGCACTGAAAAAGCCACATATTCGAAGATAAAAGAGAAGTGCTCAAGGTCACGTGGCGCGCGTGACGTATTATCTTTGCCCCTGCCATTCCTCCCTGCTTAGCTTCCAGCGCTTTCATCGGGACGAGAGAAGAGAGATTTTGATTGTCGCGTGCGACAAGTCTTTGTAACTCCGCTTGTACTGGATGGATTCTCAATTTTTTGTAGCGTTTAGTTTGTGAGACCATAAGCTGGTACAGTGAATTCATTTTATGGTTACTTAAAAAGTGTTCCAGGGCCCCTTTAATGCATGTCCGCTTGTTGACTGCACACGCACGCCATGTGGCAATACACTGCAGCATGTATGACAGACGAAGCCGCCCGTGCTTGTCTTTGTCGTGAATTGTCTTTGAAAGAAACTATGCCACGTTGACCCACTCACTCTAATTGACCACCTGGTAGTAGCGGGTGAAAATAAAAAAAAACTAGTAGCACTATTTGATTTCATGGAGCTTAACGTAGGTAAAGTGATGAGGAAGTGACACATTGGGTAGCACATTTACGACTTGAGATTAGAATTTTTGAACGTATAGCATACCATGAAAGAACAATAAGTAGAATGAGCACTAATGCCAATCACGTTGATCATTACGACAAAAATTCACTAGAACAACATGCATTGATTGATTGATTGATTAATTGATTGATTGATTGATATATGGGGTTTAACGTTCCAAAACCATCATATGATTATGAGAGACGCCGTAGTGAAGGGCTCCGGAAATTTTGACCACCGGGGGTTCTTTAACGTGCACCCAAATCTGAGCACACGGGCCTACAACATTTCCGCCTCCATCGAAAATGCAGCCGCCGCAGCCGGGATTTGAACCCGCGACCTGCGGGTCAGCAGCCGAGTACCTTAGCCACTAGACCACTGCGGCGGGGCAACATGCATTGAGATGCATTAATGATCTTGTAGTCACCCATTGCGCTATTTTCTAAACTTCAGGTACTTGAATGAGGGACAAAGCTTGATTCTCGGGAAGATGCAATCGCCAGTGCCCCAGATGCGTTTTGTTTTCGCTCCACATAGACGCAGGAGAATCGACTCGATTTAAGCGACTCAAGTGATGGAACTGTCGGACACCGGTTTCCTTGTAGTGGACAATGTCACTTGAAATCAGTACTTCCTATTATTTTTATTAAAATGTTATCGTTCATTTGTTTACAATCTTCTCTTATAGGTGTGCAAAAGCTGATAGATTTCATTAAAAAGCAAACCACCTTTACAAAGACCTATTTAGAAAAATGGATGGCTTCTAAGGTATCACTTCGGAAATGTAAGCATGCTGGCAGCTCACTTGGCTCAAATCGATGTTGTTAGTCTACTGATATTGTTAATTGCCACGTGTATGACTCACAAAGAAAAAGAAAACAGTTAGTCGACCCCAGTCGACGTGAGCAAGAAGCTCGGTGGAGAATAAAGAAGCGTGCAACAAAGAAAGCGAAAAAGTACAAGTGCCTGTCCCAGAGGCGCAGCAACAAAAAGCGCACAATCTGACGTGGTTTATCGCTGATGCCCCTTAATTACACGGAAGTCGGGAGATGTGGCTTCTCGTTGTTGAGCTCGGAATGAGCGCCTTCCACGCCAACAGCACACCAACCGAAATTCTCGAATATAGCTGTTGCTAGTGGTGCGTGTCACTTTTGGACGAAGAAGACTGGACTCATTTTCAAACAGTGCCTGCAATCTTGAGGCCGCAGTCCCGCCATAATGCGCGAGCTGCCGCACTTGAGAAGTTAACTAATGAGTTAATTACCGAGAAGCCATTAGCGTATCAGCCCTGACTAAAAGCAGCCGCCAGCGACAGCAGAGCAAAGTCAAGCTGCCAATCTGTGCCTCAGTCAGCCTTCTCCAGCCAGCCGTGGTATAGCGCACGAAGTAACCACAAACAACAAAATAGGAACTACAATACAATAACCAAAAAGAAAACAGGTGCTAGTAGGTGGAGAGAAGCAGCAAACAGCCAGCCAGCTAAAGCACGCGTTTTCTTTCTAAACGCGCTTTAATGTAACGATGGACATAAGTTGCAGGAAAAATGGAATTTAGTTTTATAAACCATTGTCATTTTGTGCCAAACAGTATGTGGATAATTATTGCCAGTATTAGAGTGACAAACATTTAAAGAGGTACAAACAATACAGGCATTCGGGGGAAAATAGAGGCCCTCAGTGACGGCAATGTAATTGAACAGGTGAAGTTTAGGGAGCCATTGTCTCACGTTCGCTTGTTGAAGCAGCTGCAGTGGCTCCAGGGACTTTCACTGTTCAATGATTTTTCATCGCATTTTAAGCGTAGAACGAGTTTGAAGGCATGTACTTTTTAAAAGGTTTTCCACAAGGTTATAAAGACAGTGCGCTGGCGAAGCGATTCCTCCGCAATAGTTTCAATAGTTTCTTTGTGACTTCTTTCGGGGTCACTGGTTGGTTCAGTGCAACGGGACGAAGATGTCTGGTGTGCGCTCTCTCGGGGCCTGCGCAGAATAACATGCATAACGAGACACAACTCATGTCGTTGACAAAGCATGGACGTCGCCAGTAAAATAACTCATCCATCCACTTGCTTGGCCCTATTCATTTTTTTATATATTGCACCATTCACGAACCGGCGACACTGCTGCTACAGCGTTTGGAAAGCGCCAGTCGGAAAATGAATAAAAGTTAGATCGAATCGTTGAATTCATTCCAGCAAGATGAGGGACCTAAGGAGTCTGGAGATGGCGGGGAGGGGGTAGGGGGGTTAGGTGAGCTGCTGATCACTTTCTTACGTCGCCACTTGACGCCACACGATGTACCCAGACAGAGATGCAGGATTCAATAAATGTTTCATTTTGCAGGGTTGAATGAAACACTCGCTTTGGTTCCTCTTCCATACCAGTATTTTCTAGGTGTCTGAATATAAGGAAAATAGTAACGGACATAAATTTTACTCATTCATCATCATCATCATCATCATCATCATCAGCCTGACTACGTCCACTGCAGGATAAAGGCCTCTCCCATGTTCCGCCAGTTAACCCGGTCCTGTGCTTGCTGCTGCCAATTTATACCCGCAAACTTTTTAATCTCATCGGCCCACCAAACCTTCTGTCTCCCCCTAACCCGCTTGTTTTCTCTGGGAATCCTGTCAGTTACCCTTAACGATCAGCGGTTATCCTGTCTACGCGCTACATGCCCGGCCCATGTACATTTCTTCTTCTTGATTTCAGCTATCATATCCTTAACCCCCGTTTGTTCCCTAATCCACTCTGCTCTCTTCTTGTCTCTTAAGGTTACACCTACAATCTTTCTTTCCATTGCTCGCTGCGTCGTCCTCAATTTAAGCTAAACCCTCTTTGTAAGTCTCCAGGTTTCTGCTCCGTAGCTAAGTACCGGCAAGATACAGCTGTTATATACCTTCCTCTTGAGGAATACTGGCAATCTACCTGTCATGATTTGAGAGTGCTTGCCGAATGTGCTCCACCCCATTCTTATTCTTCCAGTTACTTCAATCTCGTTGTTCGGCTCTGCGGTTATTACCTGCCCTAAGTAGACATAGTCTTTTACAACTTCAAGTGCACTATTACCTATCTCGAAGCGCTGCTCTTTTCCGTGGTTGTTGTACGTTACTTTCGTTTTCTGCAGATTCATTTTAAGACCCACCTTTCTGCTCTCATTGTCTAACGCCGTAATCATGAGTTGCAATTCGTCCCCTGAGTTACTCAGCAATGCAATGTCATCGGCGAAGCGCAGGTTACTAAGGTACTCTCCGTTAACTCTTTTCCCTAACTGTTCCCATTCTTCATTCGGTGCTGTATAAAGAAGAGTATGTGTTTGGGCAAGTTGTTTCTTAATTATTATTTACTTAGCCTAAGCTAAAATGAGCTGAGTGATTACACATTTTTGTTTTAATTTGTGTAATAAGAGAGTTCAGTCTAATATAATATGAGTTCGCAAAGTATTGAATTTTAACGTTAATACGCTTGGTTTTGTTAATACAATATGCCTAATTTGAATGCGATCTGAGCATCTTTTTTTCTCGCTTTGCTATTTGTACTATGTGTTTCCTGGCTTATAGTTATATTTCTTAAATCTAAACTCAACGTAACGTTACAGTAAATCAAAGAGCACTAGTGATAATGTTTTGCGTGGTTGTGCTTTGTTACACCCCCCCTCCTATTCTTGTGCCCTGGTTACAACTCTTTCCATAAAGCGGCGAGGCTTCTTCACTGCGTACATGTTTCTGCTGACGTGAGGTAAGTGACGCAAAAGTCGACACTTTCCAAGCTGCACGAGCCTGTCAAGATTTACTCATGTTATTTCCACCTGAGGGCGGCCGCCTTCTTCGACCTCCGCGTCCAGCGATTGGCCACCTTCAATGAATGTTCCTGACTTCTGGGTTTCTTGAACCAATCCTGTGGTGCTATGGACTTCTTTGATTGCGATATTTTACATAAAACGCTAATGATCGCGACTGATGCGATAAACGTGATCAGAGTTCTTATTATGTGACTTCGGTGTACTCCGTCTTTTTGGATTCAGGAACGGATACGAAGGCGCCTTTACTATTTTCGGGGCCGAATTCACATGATCCTTAAGTTTTGATTGGTTTTCTGGTCAGCCGATCGACTTCTGGTAATTACATGTCCAGTCTAGTAACACATGTTTATAGCCTAGTTGGCGTACCATTAGAAAAAAGCGCATTGGACAAAGAACACAGAAAACAATATTCAAAGCGCGTTTTTTTATTTTAACTTTTGTTTCACTCGGTTCTCACCCGCAAGCCTGCAGGTCATTATTGCTTAGCGCAAACTGCGCCTCATTGCTGGAAAAGGTTCGCGATTTCCTGTTAACCTTACCCGCCAGACGTGAGCACTCGAGAGTATTCCAGAGCTTGCGCGAAGAGCAGTGATAAGGCTGGATATTTCGATGACACATGTATAAATTCCGCCACGCTTCTCCTGTGTTTTTCGCGCATTTAATCTTTTTTGAAATATGTGCCTAGCGTCAGGAATTCAATGTAACTAAAAGGCTTTGCTTGCAAAAATCACAACATGATCATGATACACGCCTTATAGTAAGGTACTCCGGATTAAAATTAAGCGGGTGTTGTTTTGATCTGCGCTTAAATTTAAGTACACGGGCGTTATTACGTTTCGGCTTCATGTATGTGGCCCCCGTGGCCAGGAATCAATCCCGCGTCCTGGAGTTCAGCACCGCGACACTTTACTTGCTAAGTTAATGTGGTGTGTAGTGTCAGGAACGGTGGAATTTTCTTCTACAAACATTAATATAGGTACTGTTTGTGAATACGGGCCCTGGATCCCAATATACAAAGCATTCTTTGCAGACCTGACGAGCTTAACAACACCATTGACCGAAGTTACCGTGAGATGGTTTGAGAACTGGGGGGGGGGGGTCATGATCATTGTATACAGCTCCTGAAGCTCAAATTAGCCTGCGATAAGGAATAAAAAGTTAACCTAGACTAATAAAATATTTGTTATCATTATTTTTGTAGACACTGGGCTAACTTTGTGAAGGCAAGGAAAAACTAAGCATTTCTTGATTTAGTGAATATAAAAATTAAAATTTCTCTTACCTCAGTCGTTGCGGTGCAGTATACTTCTCAAAGCTTGCCTAGTTCGCTCTAAGACTCTTTAAAGTACGAAGCAGTGAATTTTTTCGGATAAGAAAATTGACTATACGCCCGAGAGACGCCGTCACGGCCCCAAGACGTAATGGCTCTTGTTGTGGTCTGGGTCCTGTGGGTCTTGTCGTTGGTAGCTGGCTCCCATCGGACTCGTCCCTTATAGCGAGAAGCAATGCTTATATGGGAAAACAGAGAACAGACGTTTATTTACATTAGAGAGAGGTCAATAAGAAAGTTTAGATATATAGTGGCGTTCTTCGTACATGGCGAGCTCTCCACTCGAAAAAGCACACCGAATGAGCCGTGGGGGCTCATTATAAAGGGTCTGTCCTCCCCAGATCCCTAGATCGGGGACCGCGTACAGATGGCACCGTCCAATCACGGACCACACATTACCCGCGAGGGTGACGAGCACGCACGGTCCACGCGAACGTTCAAAACTGAAGCGTGGTCACCGCACGGCCATGTGGCACGAACGCGGCTCCCCCCCCGTCAAGGTGTGTCGCTGGGCGAGGGGTCTGGAGTTGATGACTGCATCCATCGAAAGGGCCGCCGTAAACAAGCTTCAAAGGGTGCCGAACGACTCGTTCAATTAGCGGGACGATTTCCCGGCCGCCGCCGCCGCCGTCATCTTCCAAAGAAGAAGCTGCACCGGTGGTCTCCCGAACTGCTCACGGCGCCGCGGCGGCAGGACGCCGCACCCTCCGGCCAGGTGGGAACAATACATGGCGGACACAGGCCGCCAACCCGTTTTGGCGACTCAAAAGGAACATCAAAAGGAACGCCGATCCATTGTCAGACCTGGCGCCGGTCCTAACAGCCTCTCCGCCGGGGAAAGAAGATCCCGAGGTGCAGTGGCCAGCAGGTACTGTGCAGCGGGATCTGTATTGCAGCTTGTCGGCTCTTCCTCTATTATTTTTGTCCCGAACACTGGATCCGATGATCATTGACCAAGAGGGCGTTGCTCGCAGGGATGAGGTGACCCCTCTCCACCATATTTTCCGCCCACCACAAATGAGGAACTGCGGAAACTGCGCCGAAAGCACACCCACACACGAGCAAGCACACGGCAATTCCCTACTCAGAATCACCAGACTTAGATTCACCTGTGGAAGTCATTTCCTTCTACCTCAACTTTATTCCTGTGGCCCCCGCCGAGTCGCAACACCACATCAGCCACTTTTGAAGACATTAAACAAAACACTTGACACAGTTTGGATAAATACAGAAAACTAGTGGGCCTCAAATCGAGGATAGAAAGCAGAAAATCGTTTTGAAGCCCTCGGGGTACTAGGGACAACGACTCAGACCATCTGCGTTGCTGTTGAGTTTACCCTTCTTGTAATGGATATCAAAGGTGTATTGTTGAAGAGCTAAGCTCCAGCGCAAAAGACGGCCGTTTTTCGATGACATGGACTGTAGCCATGTGAGGGGACAGTGGTCAGTCTCTATTGTGAACCTAGAACCGGCGATGTAGCAAGCTAGCTTCTGCACAGCCCAAACAACGCAGGCACATTCCTTTTCTGAGGCACTGTATGCTTCCTCACGAACAGAAAGCTTTCTACTGGCATACAGTACAGGGTGTTCCTGGTCGTTCTCTCCCCTCTGACAAAGCACGACACCCATACCCCGGTCGCTGGCGTCACACTGAAGAATGAACGGCTTAGAGTAGTCAGGCGCGCTCAACACTGGCTGACTTTTTAGTGCTTTCTTTAGCGTAGAAAATGCATGTTCCTTGGCCCCATCCCATTGTACGGTCTGGGGTTCAGTCTTTCTAAGAGCGTCTGTCAAGGAACTTGCAATGTCAGAGTAACGCGGGATATACCTTTGATAATAACCGGCCAATCCAAGAAACGACCGAATGTCTTCTTGGTTCGTGGTTGGGGAAAGTTGTCTATTGCGGCCAGCTTTACTTCTGACGGCCGGCGGTAGCCTTGGCCTATTACATGCCCTAGATAAGCTACCTCAGCGCGCCCCAATTGGCATTTCGCAACCTTCACTGTTAAGCCGGCCTCACGCAGACGACATAGCACAGCTCGCAAGTGTTTCATGTGGTCTATCCAGGAAGAAGAAAAAATAGCAATATCATCTAGGTACGGGAGGGCAAAGTCCTCCATACCCTGTAACACTTTGTCCATTAGGCCAGAAAAGCAATACGGGCATTCTTTAATCCAAAACTAAGGACCTTCGGCCGAAATGTTCCCATCGGGGAAATAAACGCCGCAAGCCTACTAGCCCTTTCAGTTAGAGGCACCTGCCAGTATCCCCTGACTAAATCCAAAGTCGAGATGAAATTGGCACTGCTGACTTGCTCAAGCCTTTCCTCATATGCGGAATTGGATAAGTTTGGTCCTTTGTAATCGAGTTGAGCCTCCGATAGTCAATACACGGTCGCGGCTCTTTCCCTGGGACCTCAACCAAGATCAGAGGCGAGGTGTAATCACTCTCTCCTGGCTCGATCACTCCTAGCTCGAGCATTCGGTTTATCTCCGCGGCCATTATTTCCCGTTGCCTCGGGGAAACGCGGTAAGCTTTAGAACGAATTGGTTCCGAAGATGTCAGCTCAATATCATGAACTAGGGCTTTGGTTCTGCCAGGTGTGTCTGAAAATGTTTCTTTAAAGTCAAACAATAGTTCCTTCAGTTCCGCTTTCTGATCTGGCTCCAACTCCGCCTGCTCTACCAGGTTACTAATAGTCTCGCCAATGTCTTTGTTTCTGTTGTTAACTCCGGGAAATCAATAGGCATTTCTTCCGGTTGATTGAGCGACATGTTTACAACGGCATGCCTCTGCTGGTACGGTTTGAGCAGATTAGTGTGGTACACCTGTTGCGTTTTACGCCTTCCCAGTCCAGTAACCAAGTAATTTGTGTCTGACAATTTCTGAACTACCTCAACAGGTCCCTCCCACTGGACCTGAAGTTTATTCTTCAGTGAGGGTTTCAGTATCATCACTTTTTCCCCTACTCGAAAGCTTCGCGTCCGGGCTGTCTTGTCATAATAGCGCTTAGCGTTGTTTTGAGCTCTGCGCATTTCCTGCTCCGCTAGTTCTTGAGCTGCGTGAAGTCGGTCTAACAGCTCAAGCACGTATGCTACTACCGAAGGGTCGTCCGCCCGGCCCTCCCAAGATTCTCGAACAATGCGAAGTGGGGAGCGAAGAGCACGTCCGTAAACAAGCTCCGCAGGCGAAAACCCTGTTGATTCGTGAGGAGCGATCCGAAGCGCGAACATAGCTGCGGGCAAGCAAGCCTCCCAATCCTCTTTTTGCTCATAACAAAGGCGCGTAGCAGCCGTTTCATGACTGAATGTACCTTTTCTACAGCATTTGACTGAGGGTGGTACCTGAACTGTGGATGATTTTAAACGCCACACTTTTCTAGAAATGTCGAGGTTAAGTGCACTTGTAAAAACAGATCCCTGGTCGGACTGAATTTCTGCGGGGAAGCCTACACGTGCAAAGATAGATAAAAGCGCTTTAACTACCTCCTCCGAGCTGAGCTCCTTTAACGGTACTGCTTCCGGGAATTTCGTGGCCGGCAGAGCACTGTGAGTATGTGCCGGTACCCGGACTGCGTTACAGGAAGTGGACCCACTGTGTCTATAACTAGCCTGCGAAACGGTTCTGTGATAATGGGGACCAGCTTCATAGGTGCTTTAGCCTTATCCCCTGGCTTGCCAACGCGTTGGCACGTGTCGCAGCTTCTTACAATGCCTCCACTCCCGAAAGCAGCCGGGCCAGTAAAACTCCCGTAACAAACATTCTTTTGTTTTTTTGATGCCGAGATGCCCTGACCACAAACCTCCGTGGACCAGGTGCAGCAGCTCCTTGCGGAAAGGATACGGTACGACTAGCTGATTAAACCGAACTCCTTTTCGACTTGTGTACTTTCTGTACAAGACGCCCCCCTTCTTGGTGAACTGAATGTTTTGCTTAGCCACCCCTTCCTTCGCGTCTGGCGTTAAGTTACGGAGAGTGGAGTCATTTTCCTGTTCCACTATCAGTTCTGTAGGACTTACATTAACAGCTTTATAGTGCATTCTACTTCTCGAGATGCCTCGGATTCATCCGGTTTCTTACATCTTTCTTTAGATATTGTGTTTTGAGGCTCCATTATAGGGCGGTCCAGTTTCGTGCCAGGTAAAGAAGGCTCTGCCGCTGAAGCTGTTTCGTCTGCCACCGGATCTTTACAAACTGTCTGAGCGGCGAGCTCCCTTGCTTTGGATCGAGTTAAGGCCTGTACGATACCCTCACTGAACCCAATTCCTTTTTGTCGCAGCAAGTACTCTGATTTATTTGAGAACAAATACGGGTATTGCACTGGGAGATGTGCCGAAACGGCAGCTTCAGTGTCTAGAACACCGAAAGGGCCTTCGATGCGGACTCTTGCTACTGGGAGACAGGCACTGTTTGTCTCTACTGCTTGTCTTATCCACGCGCATTCTCCTGTAAACTGACTCTCCTCGACATAGGACGGGTGCACTACATCCATAGTGGCGGCCGAATCGCGGAGCACGCGGCACGGTTGGCCATTCACGACTAGGTCTCGGATGTATGGTTCTAGCAATTTCATGTTTTCGTCATTACTACAGAGTGACATTAACACAACTTTCGGGTTCTTACAACCCAAAGAAATATGCCCCGTCTGTTGGGCAGTTATAGCAAACTATCGGCTTCTTGGCCTCGAACGCCTTTTTCTGTTGCCCTTCCGCCCTTTTCTCGGGTGCTTCTTCCTTTCTCTTGTTTTTCTCATCACCGCTTCCTTTGGAGTCTAAACCCTCCTTCGGCATATACCGACCCGACTTTGTCCATCGCGGAGGCTTGTCGGCCCGATATTTACTAATCTCCCTCCTAGGGACATCCTTGCCTTCGAGGGCACGGCGATTTACGTACTCCTCTGCGAGCTCTGCCGCTCTCGTGATAGTATCTACTCCTTGTCTATCCTGAACCCAGTACCTAATGTTTTCAGGTAGACGCCGAAAGAATTGTTCCAACGCAAAACACTGCAGAGTCTTTTCCGCGTCGCCAAGCGCACCCTCCTCTCTAAGCCATTCCTCCAGATTTACCTTTAAGGTGTACGCAAACTCTGGGTATGACTCGTCTTTGGCTTTCTCGATCTCACGAAATTTTCGCCTGAACGCCTCCGCTGACAGTCTGTACTTTTTGAGCAGACTCGCTTTGACTCTGTCATAGTCGTCTGCGTCTTCTTTACCCATACGGGCTATAATGTCAGCTACTTCACACGGCAGCAGCGTAAGCAAGCGCTGGGGCCACGTGTTTTTAGCAAAATTTTCCCTCTCGCACGTGCGCTCAAAGTGCACCAGAAAAAAGACCCATGTCCCCTCCTACCGCGTAGGATGGCATCAAATCTGTCATTCGGCGCTCTCTTTCTCGTGCCACTGCGCTAGCTCCGTTCATTGATTGAGCCTTTGCTAGTTCAATTTCTAGGCGTTTCATTTCCATACGATCGATACGTTCTCTTTCCTCTTTCTCCTCACGACGTCTCTGTTCCTCTTTTTCCTCCCGGAGCCTCTGCTCCTCTTTTTCCTCACGGAGCCTCTGCTCCTCTTTCCTTTGCGTAATAGCCTCCAAGCATTCGCTCAGCTCATCGTCATCTGCCCCGATCTTCTCGATGGCGTCAATGATCTCCTGCTTTCTTTTCGTCTCGGGCAATTACCTGGCCCAGCTCTCGGGCCAACTCTAACAACTCTGGCTTTTTTAGTCCCTTCAATTCATGGCGGGTCCTTGGTGCTGCTAACTCTTTTAACTAAACAACTTTGACGTACTATCAATACTTCCGTCAACCGTTACCAAATCACTGCTTTGTTTACAATCCCACGCAAAGCCTGGTGATATCTCAGCAAACTTTGACGTACTATCAATACTTCCGTCAACCGTTACCAAATCACTGCTTTGTTTACAATCCCACGCAAAGCCTGGTGATATCTCAGCAAAGAAAAGCAGTGCACTCACCCTATGCAGTCATGAATTCGGACGCGTTCCTTCCCGGGTTGTCAGAGATGCCACGAAGCAGTTTTGTCCGACTCTAGGTCCTCCAGACAGCAGGTCTCAGCATTGCCTCCTGGTCGATGAGCTCGATCCCACCGCTGCCATCCAGTTGTTGTGGTCTGGGTCCTGTGGGTCTCGTCGTTGGTAGCTGGCTCCCATCGGACTCGTCCCTTATAGCGAGAAGCAATGCTTATATGGGAAAACAGAGAACAGACGTTTATTTACATTAGAGAGAGGTCAATAAGAAAGTTTAGATATATAGTGGCGTTCTTCGTACATGGCGAGTTCTCCACTCGAAAAAGCACACCGAATGAGCCGTGGGGGCTCATTATAAAGGGTCTGTCCTCCCCAGATCCCTAGATCGGGGACCGCGTACAGATGGCACCGTCCAATCACGGACCACACATTACCGCGAGGGTGACGAGCACGCACGGTCCACGCGAACGTTCAAAACTGAAGCGTGGTCACCGCACGGCCATGTGGCACGAACGCGGCTCCCCCCCCCCCGTCAAGGTGTGTCGCTGGGCGAGGGGTCTGGAGTTGATGACTGCATCCATCGAAAGGGCCGCCGTAAACAAGCTTCAAAGGGTGCCGAACGACTCGTTCAATTAGCGGGACGATTCCCGGCCGCCGCCGCCGCCGTCATCTTCCAAAGAAGAAGCTGCACCGGTGGTCTCCCGAACTGCTCACGGCGCCGCGGCGGCAGGACGCCGCACCCTCCGGCCAGGTGGGAACAATACATGGCGGACACAGGCCGCCAACCCGTTTGGCGACTCAAAAGGAACATCAAAAGGAACGCCGATCCATTGTCAGACCTGGCGCCGGTCCTAACACCATCTGGACTGCTGGGCTGGACCCTGCCACGGCACGATGGCTCACCCTTTTTTTTTACCCGCTACCGCGTCTCATATAGATTGCCTCGCTCCACTTGGCTGAAAGAAGCGGGGGGCGGGGAGAGAAATATCAGGACCATACGAAAGTGGCACGAGCTCCCTTCCTTTGTTTCGGGCATCACCAGCTGTTCGCGGAAGGAGGAGATCAGAGCAGAACAGAGATAAAAACAAAAAAAGATGGAAGAAATATTAAAGAAAATGCACGCGAAAACAGTGGCTGGCCAAACCAGCTTCAATTTATTCTCCCGTGGAGCCGCATTAGAGCAGTGACGAGAAGCGTATAATTTACGCTGCCCCTCGCGCGTTATTATTCCGTCATGCGTGCTCCGGGAGACGAGTGCGTGCTCCGTGTCTGACAAGCTTCAAAAATTAGGCGGCTCCACGCCGTGATACTCTGACAATTCGGTAGTAGCCCGTACGACTTTCGTTGCTTCTTCTCTGTAGCGTTTCGTCGCGAAGCTCATGTATTCCACGGTTGGTGGTGGGTGATGGGAAAAGTGGCCGATTCGTATGCGGACGTGCGTGCTACACGTTGCTGCAACGATAGCGCTTTGGTGCACGTGTTAGAGCCTCGGAATTTTGTGGTCTAACTGTTCATACACCTATAGCTACACTCCAGCAATAACTCAGACAAAACACAAAGGCCTGAGCTCGAGTAAAAGAAACAAAAATAACTCTTAATTCACTTATCGGCCGCGCACACGCCAGCCTCCGGATTGCTAACGGAATGCTGTTCTGTTTGTATTCTCAATCTCTTCATGCATGCACTGCGGGTGTGAATGCTCGCTGTTGTATATTGCAGTCATCTCATTTGAACGTTAACATCGTTCTATAGATTAAATGAGCAGCTTTACCAAACACAACGTATCGATGTAATTTCTGAGATGTGCCTTTTGTAATAACGAATAGCCCGTGAAATGAACCGATAAATTTAGAGAGACTTAGACCCCAACACGACCACTGCCAATAGAAATTTCGAGTGGCGTTTTGTAATATCTGATATATTGAGGAATGATTTGTGGTCGAGATTGACAATATTCTTATCATTACAAGAGCACACTCAAGCCACTGAGACGTGACTGGTAGTCTAAGGGGTCATGCTTTAAACATACCATGTCTGAGACGTCCCTGACTCTATATAGATAAAGTCTCTGGAGGAACATGATCCACGACGGCACACTTATATCGATTGTCAAACAGCATCGCCGCGGAACATTATTGATTTGAAACCTCACCTAACAAAAATTCGTGAAGGCCGTATTAGCTTCAGCTGAAAGGTTTGATGAGTGCCAGGCAATCAAAATAACTATCGTAACTTAGGTAATTAAGTAAATCATTAAGGTACGAGAATTTTTGTAAGTGCAAGAACAACAGCACCGTGACAGCTGTTCAGACAATCCGGGTAACTGTGTCGTCAGCAAGCAAATTCTTGAGAGATCCTGCTTTTTATGTACAACTCTAGAGTAAATGTTGGTGTATGAAATGTACTGCAGTGAAACACCATCGGGATCAGGACGGCTTTCGGAGCGGGGTTCACGCTCATCTTAGCAAGTCGTCTTTCAAACTTTAATTCAACCTCGTCCAGTCTTAAGCCACTGTGAAAGTTAAGACAAAGGGAGCTGTATCTGTGTAGCGCCTCTCTATATCGATGGCAGCATTCTACTCTTCCGAAACTAGGGTGAAATTCAAAAGGTTCTTGCTTTTTGCTCATATGTGCTGTTGGTCATTCAGCCCAATGCCTTATATATCCACGATCGTGGTTAAAATAACCGGAAGTTTTTTAAGGAACAACTATAGTGTGTTAGAGGAGATTTCAGTGAATTTTTTTACGCTGCACATATCATTAATGATATATCACTATACTATGACCCACCCATATCTTTGAACACTTACAGCAGAAGAACTTTGAATTCAGACCAAGAGAGAAATAATACCACCAAGGTAGCGAGGTAGGGAGCCCAATGCTTTATATGTCAACCATCGTAATTAAAATAACCGGAACTTTCTTTTAGGAACACTATAGCGTGTTAAAGGAGATTTCAGTGAATTTTCTCTTACGTTGCACATATCATTAATGAATATATCACTATACTATTGTCCACCCATATCATTGAACACTTACAGCAGAAGAACTTTCAATTCAGGCTAAGAGAGAAAGATTACTACCAAGGTAGAGAGGTTAACTGGACTAAGTCCAGTTTGCTACCCTACACGTGGGGAGAGGGGAAATAGGGAGTAAAAGAGAGAGGGAGGAGGAGATACACATTGCATATTACAAACACACCGCACACACAGTGCATGCATGTTTCACAAGTGGTTGCGCAGTGATGTTGCCCTCAAGAATTGTAGAAGGGCTCGTGTGGCTTTCTGGGCTGATGTACTTGAAGGCCATGCACCCAAAATCTCAGATTCAGACCAAAATTTCTTTTAATGCAATTCGGAGCTTACTACGACTTGTGTGGGCGTCTATAATTATGTGCATGTAAGTTGAACTGATATGACAGAGTGAGTTGTCAAAGATCGCTGCATGGTAGGCTGGCAGCAATACCATTGTTATAACGAGGGTCATAATGTGGTTTGCAACGTATGTCAATGATCTACACCGAGTGCAACGTCGCAGTATACCACGCACCCCTCGTAGCATTGGCTGATGCGGTCGTGCCGTTCGTGCCACCAACATATCTGTGTACACGTGTGTATAAAGAGGGAACCTTTCACTTGATTCGTAGTGGTCCTCCCAATGTTTCGTGCACTGCTGGTCGCGCCTTACACAACCCCAGTGTCCATGACTCGCACTACTGAAACTGTGGTTTCGGCAAGTTTCGACCTGGCTGCGGCCATCATGTTTCCATTAGTGCGAAGTGTGAAATACGTTCCTGTACTTCCATTTAAGAGCTTTATGATTAGTCATGAAGCTCCCAGTTCTGGTAGGAACTCCCAGTTCTTGGTATCTAGAAGCAAAGAATTATTACGCCTATTTCGGGTCCTTCAAGAATTGAGCCATTCCTATTTTCTTCATCTCCTTGGGTATAAACCGTCATCACTTGACCGAGAAGCTGTATGCATGAAATTGAATTGTTGGGAGGGAGGTATCCCATGTATTCGTCCCCGTTTTGCTGATTGGTTGGATTACACGGCCACCGTGAACGACTGACACTGCGCACTTCAAGTTGTATACTGTCCACGTACTACAATCAGTCAATGGCATTATCGTTTATCATTACGGACAGCGTGCATAATGTTGCCATTAGATGCGTTAGCGGGACGTTCTTCTCTACAACGTACTTTCGGGTGTTCTCATAACTCGTTTCGTTGTGAGCATGGCTGCAGACAGAACGCCGATACGCCGTAAGCATGTATAGTGGCACCGTGCCAGCGTTTGACAGGTGAACAAAGCGGACGGCGGGCGCCGCACATTCGCTACATGCGGTCTGCTCTTGCTTTTCCTCGATCGCGTCGTGTGTGGCGTCCACCGTTATCCCGCAAGATCGTGCTGGAAGCCACGTGCCACTTCTTCGTGAGCACGTGCCGCAGCAAGGCCAATCAATACACTTTGAATGCTTCAGTCGGCCGGAGATAGAGATAATATCTTCGGCTTGCGAATAATAACCCGCAAAAAAAAAAGCGAATCTTGCGTGATGAAAGTGGGCTATGTAGTCTACACACAGGTGCGTCGGCTCGTTCACGTGCTCTGCTATCATCGAGTTCGCCTCTGTTCTGAAGTCAAAGCAGTAAATTTACGACGAGGAAGTGAAGTGCGCAAGCTCAGATGCGGCCTGACAGTGAGCGGTTTGGGGGAAGTGGTCACCTTATTTATTTTGGCGCCGCCGCTGACCCCCTTTTGATTTCCACTTTTTAAATGCGAAGCATTTCTTAGCGAACTTCAGCGACATTGAGCGTATCTATCTATCTATCTATCTATCTATCTATCTATCTATCTATCTATCTATCTATCTATCTATCTATCTATCTATCTATCTATCTATCTATCTATCTATCTATCTATCTATCTATCTATCTATCTATCTATCTATCTATCTATCTATCTATCTATCTATCTATCTATCTATCTATCTATCTATCTATCTTAATGAGCATGGGAGGGTAAGAAGGTTTGACGAATATGACGCGCTGGTCAAAACATGAATAATGTCACAATCTCGTCGCGTACGTCGTCAAACGATTCCCGCCAGACAGTGGCACGTACCCACGGGTGGGTATGTGCCACAGGTGATTGGCACTTAGTATCTATAGCCAGGAACGACGAGAACACACACGGGCTATTTATAACGTGCGAGCGTTAAAGAGCCACTCACCAAGTTCCCAAAATACAAAAAAGAGCGCAATATTCTTTCCTGATATTTATCGCCCTTCTTGGCACACCACTGTGACGTAGACGGTAGTTCCCGTGACGTCTACAGCGTACATGCTCTCGATTCGTTGATATACGCAAAATATCACATGGGATTTGTCTCCTGCACTGCTTTGCCATGCAGCCGCCCATCCGTCCTTCTTTGTCTCGCATAAACATAATGATGATATGTGGGGTTTAACGGCCCAAAACCACCATTTTCGACCAAACCCACAAGTTTTCGACCACGTGGGGTTATTTAACGTGCACCGAAATCTGAGCACACGGGCCTACAGCATTTTCGCCTCCATTGAAAATGCAGCCGCCGCAACCGGGATTCGATCCCGTGACCTAGTACCGGTGGTCTAGTACCTTAGCCACTAGACCACCGCGGCGGGGCCAGCATGAATACTGTGCACAATCGACCCATCACACTTCATTTTGTGTGCTTACAACTGCGCAAGCGAGGATAACAGCGTGCAGCCGAGAAGTGCGAAATCCTGATAAGCTCGAGCGGTTAGTGCTGATATTGTTCACGTGCTTTCAAGAACTAAGGGACGAGGAGGATGCATCGTCTGTATGAAGGATAGGAGAAAATGACCCCCTCGTCTTTATACGCGGGGTGGTGAGTGTGAAGCCCCTATCCAGGAACTTTAGGTGAGCGGCCCTTTCAGAAATACACGACATTGGTAGCGTCGACCCGACGAATGCAAAGAATACATGTTACGGTCCCACCTTGAATCGAACGCAAGCATTCTGCGTGGCAATGAAGCGTTTTACCACAGAGCTAGGCCAGGTCTCAGAAGTACTTTTCAAATAGACGCATATCTTCGTGAAATGTATATAGTGGTTGCAGTGCTGCCTACCCAATTTTCAGAACATTACATAAGTACTCCTTTCATACAGCCGTCGCGTCTTGTTAACGTCAATTGTGGTTAGTTGCCTTAGGCTGAAGTTGATTTATATACCAGTGTCCAGGGCCAGCATCCTAAAGAGAATCAGCGCTTCGTAGCAGCTTCTGCTGTTGCTAATACGCATGTTTCATTTGACATCGTCGCGCAAGTGCAAACAACTGGTTATATAAACATCTGCAACTCTTCAATATGTGTTTGTGCGTGCAACATTTGTACATATATTTAGCGTAACTTCATCACGTGTCGATCAATAAAAAAGTTGTAACACTGTCACCTTCCCTTCACAAGCTTTGCATAATGTCGATTCCCAGGTACGTGGGATCTGCCGAATTTTTCTCTTGTTGCAACAGCGTTTGAGGGCGCAAATTACCTCTATGCACGTGATGAGATGGCATGTCTAGTCAAAGTGTGGCTGGTGGTCGGTGTGAAACACACTGCACGTTGTCACGCGTCATGTAGACTTGCGATACCTCTGCCGAGTATGTGTGGAAGCAAACAGAGGACAAAGAAACAATCAAGACAGCTTTGAAGTTTGTACGTGGAATCTCTCAAGCATTGCGCGTACGTCTGTTTTTTTTTCAATCTTGTCAAGCCTCCCTATTGTGCATATAAGAACCTTTCGGGTAAAGTTATCTCATCATCAGGAAATCGATAATATGTTCGGCAGTCGTCGCGAAGTATCCACTCTAATGAGCACTTCACGTAAGAAACGCGCAAAGTGGGAATACGTAGCATAATTAAGTTAGCTCCACCGAGGGGACTCCTATTACGGACTCCATATGATAACATACATCTGTATACCATTTGCATTCCATCTGCTGTAGTCTCGCATGCACAATCAAACAGGTCATTTCCGTTAGAATTCCATCTGCGTAGGTGATGGATCAGTTCTATTAATTATTTGCCCTGAAACAGAGGCTGTGATAATGTGAAACGAACAGTGACGAACATTTCAATGTCTATTAAATGGGGCAAAATGACTGAATCTGAGGTGTACTTGAAACAAACGTAGATAACCTGCGCCAGCAGGTGCACAAGTTAATCTCTCTTCTAGAAATATGAGAATAACAGTTGCCTCATGGAACCCATAAATCTCACCATAGACAAACAGCACCTTATAACGAAAGCACCGTTGAAAAAAAAATCACCCGAAACCACCATAGCAATATAATATATAAATGCATACCGAATAAATACTGCATGCCCTAAAGTGCACGTGGATGCAAAAACTTTTGAGAAGATAGAACAACAAGAAACGGGTGCAAGTGCTTGTCTGTTTTTTTTCTGTCGCGTTGTCACCATTTGCGCTCTGCATTCATATCATACTCTGCGATACTGACTTGTACAAATTACCATTCTGAAAAGTTCTGTGACCTGAGCTCAATCACACGCCTAGAAAATAATTTTTAGCAGCTGCAAAATTTTAAAAGAAGTTTGTAGTTTGCCTAATGGCTATATACTGCGAGGTCCAGTTGACCAAGCGAAACATTGCTTTGCTGCCCGCTAAGGAAGTCTGTGCTGCGAACTTCCAGCTTCCCGGGCAGGTTTCATTGACCTGCGGGGTCTGTCTGTGCAAGCTAATCCATTATGGCCAGCCGCCCTTGTCTGAAGAGATGTTTGCACAACCACTCCGAGTGCGTGTCTTCCGACCATTTGCGGCTTTGCGGTTGTCGGGCGCCTGGCGATTTCCTGGATTTCCGCGAAGCGGACCGCAGTGCCACCGTAAAAGGATGACACTGTCGAGACACTGTGGTCGAAGAGTCCTAAAAGCTCGCTCAAACTCTCTTGATCACGAGAGATTCGCCCGATTTCCAGACCATGTCGGAGAAGGAATCAACGTGGTGGTCGTATAGAGAGGCACAGTGGTTAGCAATAATTAAGGGCCATGTCCTCGTGTTGATGTAAATATAAGAGCGTGGGGACGTGAAAAAAATTAATAAAGAATAAATAAGAAGAAGAATGCGCAAAGTAAAGAAAAATGCAAAAGTGGGTGGCCGTATTCTAAGCAGGCTTCAACAGACACCATGTTAGCGGTTCGTTCCTGACAACAATTGTAACTTTGTAGTTGCTTCTTTGGGTTCTCACTCAAATGCACTGTACACCTACGCATTCCGTGCGAAGGTTTCAAAACGTGCGAGACACGCACGGGTAAATTGCTGCGGCACCCGACGCAGGGAAGCTTGCTGCCTGAGCAAGATGGGTGAAGACTCACCCTCCTAACTGCGGATATCTGTTCGTCTATAGAGAACCTGAGCATTTATTGAAACGTCTTCGATTCAATGCGATCAAGTGTATAGATACTGTATATAGTGGTGGAAGGCTTTTTGGGGCAGGAGCAGGGTATTTCATACTCTTAACAACGACGGAAGCGGCTGGAGAGATTTTTTCCTGATGCGATTCGTCGTGATTCCTCATTTTTGAGGGGTTTGCTTGAAGGCACTACACTGTAGGTCCTTGCGTGCTCTTACGAGGAAGTAACGGGAGGGCAGAAAGAAATATTGGATATTGAAGATGAAGTACGTATACCACGTGGCCACGCGTTCATCCCCATTTCCTTCGCTCTCTCCGCTATAGTCCACCGCCAAGGGACTTTCACGCGTGGCAGACTGTCTCAGATGCTTTCCTGTCGTAAGAGGCGATAACGATCGAAACGCAACGGGCCGGAACTTAAGTAAATGAGGAGGAAGCGAAAGCGACACGCACACCTGCCTCGTGCCGCATTTCACGCTCACGGCCGATTGGGTCGCCATCATTCTGTTTGCTGCCACGATCTATAAGACGCATCGTAACCAAAACAGTACCCGGGCAGAGGCTTACTGCTGTGTATATGATTCGGGGTGAGAGACACTTTGCCACGGCGCGCATTAATCAATTTGTTGCCGCGGGATTGGTGATGCCTGCCTTGCGGTGGAACAAGAGATCTCGCGCGCTATTTGTAGCAGCGCCAGCAGCGGCTACAGAGAGAAGACTGCAATTGGTGTCTCACGTATATGCGATGCGGCCACGCGGAAGACTCCCACGCAAGAATAAACCCAAACAAAAGACGGCTCTTGTGGCCGCAGTGCCAAGCGCGCGTATATACACCACCACCGGCCCTGAACGCGAGGGCTGCAGCTATAGACTCGCGTGTGGACAACGAGATGCCTCAGGCGTCGGTGACTATTCTCAGGGGAGAGGAAGCGGCTCAGTGCAAATAACCGGCGCAAAGAGGTGTCCAATGCGAGGCCATTGGTGCATGCGCAACTCCACTAAGAGAATAAATTCTACACCGCGGCGAGCTGTTTAGAGGCCCGCAGACACAGCTTCTTTGTTCGTACGTGTGCGCTGTGGATACACGAGTTTTTGTTTCGAGACAGCGCCTGCAGCTCGATGGCGAGCGCGCTCCTATGCGAGTCTCGCAGTCCGCCGCCCCCACTTTCGTCCACCGCGGGGGTCACGCCGAGGTCGACGCGACTGGAAGGAGACGCAGAACAACCTATTTGCGCGCTTGCTCATTCGTATGCTCACCCGCAACCTCATTTCATTTCATTCTTATACAAACACGTGTGCGATGCCAGCTCATGAGTAGGAGAGGTTCCCTACCCATCAAGCTGGTGTACACGCATGCAATCTATAGGCCTGTACTTAGTCTACCGGGAGGCATCTCTTCGTATACAGCTCGAATTCACCCAGGCGCACACTACGCGTGCCTATGCGGCCGCTTTACGCGTTGCTCACTCGCGCGGTCGGCGCGATTAATAGCGGCCTCGTTACAGAAGAAGCTCGCCAAGCCGGCAATTTGAAGCAGTGGGCGACCGCCTCAATTGGCTGACAGCCGAGAAAACCGCGCGCGCCCGTGTGATGGCATGCCAGATACTTCATTGAGGAACCGGAGCGCACGAGCAAACGAGCAAACGAGCAAAAGGAAAATTAGCGAGCTAGCCTTTCGTAGCCTTTCTTTGAGCGTCTGAAGAACAGAAACTCTTTGGCACAGTGACCGTTCACTTCGGCTGGATCGGCGTAGCTCAAGGGAGTCGCTGTTTCTGAAGGATCGTTCATGCCCCTGATTCGGATTTCTTGTTTAATTTTTTTCTTTATTTACAGAATACTGCAGGCCCAAAAGGGGGACCAAGCAGGGGGCGAATGTACAAAGAAATGCATTTAAATAACGCGAAACGCGCGCAAACGTTTGAAAATGTCAATAATACATAATGAGCAAAAACTAACACGATAAAAACAATAAACCAACATGAAAAGAAGGAAGGCGCAAACCGTACAAATACTAGGAAGGAACAATGCGAGATGTATAGACAACAAAAGTAGCCAAAAACCAAAAAGTAGACACCAAAACATAGTCAAACGTAAAATGTTCACGTATTTCACGTTCAAGCCACATAATTAAAAGTGCGTGATATGTATAGATACTCAAATTCACGTGAAAAAAAGTAAAGGAACAAACCCTTTCCAAAAGTTGTGATAGTTTATTATACTTTGGATCAGTGAACACGAGATAACCAATTAATAAAGGTATAAATATAGCATGTAAGTGACTGTAGTGTCAGATGATTACATGTTCTAAAAGATCGGCGTTAGAAAGACGTGAAAAAGGTAAGTTGTTTCAATATGTTATGGTGCGTGGAAATGAGGAATATTTGAATAGATAAGTTCTTGTACGATAAGGTGTTAAGGAGTCAACGTGACGATGCCGGGTCCTACGAGCTGTAAGTGGTCCTAAATAACAACTTGGGTTTATTAATAAAGATTATTTTTGAAGGAAAACAGAAGTTTTTGTTTCTGGATTTTTCTGCGTAACTGAAGTGGCTGAATGCTATGTTGTGTCACCAGACTAGAGGGTGAATCGCTATTACGATATTTAGAAAAGATGAATCTCACAGCTTTACGCTGAATCATTTCGAGAATATCAATGTTAGTTTTGGTGTTTGGTGAAAACGCAGGCATATTCGAGTTTATGTTGAATTAGCGATGTATAAACCGTTAACCTAGTACTAGCAGGTGTATGTTTTAGCTTATGCAAAGTTTATTGAACGAAGAGTTGCGTATGTTAGAAATATGAGTATTCCAGATCAGTTTGTTGCTTATTTTAATTCCTAGGTACTTATACTCGCTGACTTCTGTAAGCAGCTCGGAACCTAGTTTGCAGACAAACGGCAGTATCTTAAATTTCTTGCTAGTTATTGACATATAGATTGATTTATTGGCATTTAATTCCATACTCTACCGACTACACCAGGCAAGAATACTTTGAAAGTTGGAGTTTAGTGATACTTGATCTTCAGGGCAGTTAATTTTATTGTACAGTACACAATCATCCGCAAATAATTTAATTTGTATAGGGGTGTTAATTACATCAGTAATATACTTATTGAATATCGAGAATGGCAGTTGCTACTTGTGGCTTAAAAGCATGGATTATGTTTCCTATAGAGCGCAATTTCACTTTCAGTACTGAATCTTCTTTAAGACTAGTACTCATAGATGCACGTATGGTAGTGGGGAAAGGGGTCTCTTTAGCGACCTAAGAGGAGGGTGCTAAGTCTGCCTCATTCATTGACCTAAATAGGGGGGGGGGCACTGTGACGAATCCCCCCTCCTTTGAAGGGGAACTATGCGAATGCTTTCAGTAATCGTTTATGTCTTTCTTCCTTCTAAAATATACAGCCATACTGTGAATAGTTGCTACACCTGATCACTATGCAGGATCAGAAAAATTTGCTAGTCACAATTCGATATTGGACAGGTAAATGAAGACGGCAGGCCGAGGGTGCCGCCCGAGTCCGGGGACTTGGATCCTCCCCATGAAGCCACCAAGACCGAAGTGGCCGCCCATTGTGGGCAATATAGTCTTTTCTCTTTATATACAGACTGTACAATATGAATTCCGTATTCTGTGTGTAGCGTACCAGGAACACGATGCCTCGTTGTCGCAAAAATATCAAAGGCATGTCCTCATCCCCATAAAATTTATTGCTATTCGCGTATAAGAAAAACTACTCTTAAATAATTTGATGCCACACCGTTTATCTTAGGTATACGCAACTAATTAGTAGCGAACTGACCCTAATCCACCTTGTGTCCTTGCAGAATAGCACAACTTAGCTTTTGATGGGCCAATTGTATATTAGCTCACACTGTTATGCTACCGAAGTAAGCAAACTGAGAGCACTCATGGTAGGACAGACACGAACATCAGCGAAACGTTAGATAGTAGAACAGAAATATTTTCGGCTCACGAGAGACGTGTACTCTTTTCAGTAAATCTAGTTGATCGTTTCACGAATTTAATGCTTGAATATGTGGCATTTATTATTTATTTTGATATTCAGCGAATTTTTCGGTGATGTGCATATAGAATGCACACCCACTATCTATATAGCGTTCCCCTGGTTTCATCCTTGTGTAACCCGAAGAGGAAAGCGCAAGACATTAGGCTATGAACTATAAAAATTGCACCCCGAGCGAGGGCGTTGTGCAGAATTAAAAAAGAAAATCTGTTTTGAACGTTGTGCTTTTTTTGAACGCAAGAGGTCGGAAGCATTTGCTATAGAACCGGAAACTCGGCATGATCGCAATATTTTAGACACCAACTCTTGTTTTTCTTTTTTACTTTTACCCTGCTCTTCCGGTATATCTCACAGTACCACGTGCCACATCAGTGGATTGTTCTGCGCACCAGGACTTTCGTATATATCTGTTGCTCAAAAAAGTCTCATTTAGGCTTAAACGGGGGGGCGGGGAAGACGTGTTTAAGTCGCCGCGCGTGTGTAACGGGCCTCCGAGAACGACGCCCTTTGTAATGAAGCTCGCAACTCTCGTTATTCACATTTCCGCGTAAAATGGGCCAGCGCGACTCCCGAGCGTTCTCTTGAAATTGCTTCCGCGATGAAGAATGACACAGATCTCTATCCAGCCAAGACGTTATTATGATTTTTTTTCGCTTGTATACGCGCGCCAACGTAAGCAAAAGAGTGAAATGAATGGAAACTGACAAAAAAAAATACATTCTCTTTAAAGTAGATGTAGTCGTTCATTCCAAGAAACGCGAGACGCTTCTAGTGCAATTGGCGTCTATTTTGAACCAATACAATGTCGCCACGTTTCTGCGCTTGCCCACCCATACATGCACGCAAACGCCACCGCTCACGTGACCGGATATTTACTTATCCGTCGCGACGATGCGCAAGATCGATTCGAATAAGCGCGAATTGGTAATTGGCCGATAGCATAGACAAATAGCAGAGGTATCCATAAAGAAAAGTGGATTATATTTATGAATAATTGTTTTCATATAGCTTTGCATGATCGTTCAGTTGTGCCTTGAAACACATTTGCTCATCGTTGACCGAATGAACCTCGAAAAAAAAATATGTGATCTCTGAAAGTGCAATTTTGAAAAATTTGCTTCTGTCTATAGTGATCGATAACAGGCAGTCGGAAAAAGTATAATGGCCGAAAAAGGAGCTTGTTGCGTCTAGAAAAAGCTGCGACGCAATGTCATTGGGCCTACAGAGAGCGACGGCGGTTAACAAAAGCCGGATTCTTTATTTTCCACCTGGGGAAAACACGAAGTAATTATGATACATTAAAAATAACATGTATAGCAGTACATCTTGCTGACAATTGTTTTCTAAGAAACTTCTGGCTTATGTATGAAGATGCCAAAAGTTTTCCTTACATTTCAGCCAAGGTTTTTTTACGGCTAATTACGACAAGAAGAACGCTATATACCCTAAGTTAGTTTCAAGAGCGCGTCTTTGTTGTCTCTGAAGCTACTCCATTTGGAACTTAGAAGTGTGGCAGCTTGGGCTAGTTGGTATGGCATGGCGATAGTTATAGCGCGAGAACAAAACGACGACACAGAGACAAGAAGGAGACGAAGGACACGTCTCCTTTGTCTCCGTCTTGTCTCTGTGTCGTCGTTTTGTTCTCGCGCTATAACTATCGTCATTCCATTTGGAACCTTCGCGTAAATTCTCGAAGTGAAGCAGTGCAAACCGTTAGCAGTCAGTGACATAGTTCGAAGTGGAAAATAGGCTCAATCAAAATGCAATTGTGGGTGATCATGCTTATTACATTTAAACAAATGCCTACGTGTTGTACTATCTATAAATGCTTTTTTAGACGACTACTGGCAAGGTATTCTTTTTTACCTCTTACTTAGATTGGGGGACACACCAAAGTTATCTGCTCTGTCATTCTAGCCCATCAGAGCGCGCTCTGCCAGTCCCATGAAGAAATTGCAGAAAGGAGAACGTTTTGCGCTACTGAATACACTCTGAGGAGCCCCGCGTGTCGTCGCGTTGGCCGCAGGAAATCATTATCCATGAACGCACGCGGCTCGCTTGTGGGGAAGAGTATCACGTATACGATAGGCGCGCCATTAAGGCAGCCGTATGAAGCTTGTAGCTCTGTGAAAATCGCTCTAAAGGTTCTGTCGTTGTGTTTGTATACGTTGCAGGCCGTGGCGTAAGCCGAAGAGCCATGGCACGATGTCGACACGGGCCTGGTCCAGGTTAACACCGCTGGTCGCATTCCTGGCCGCGTGCATCGTCAGCGCACAAGGTGAGTCGAGCACTGAGCGCGGATGACCTGCATTTTGCTCGCATATGGCAGGACGCGTTCATTAGAAAGCTATAGCGTCTGGACTGACTGAGCCAAAGGGAGGGAAAAACGTCCCATTCAAAGCGGTCATCTGCGTGTGGGATCATTATATATGACAGAAGACAGTTGAGTCATAGTCGCCATCTGTGCAGACACGCTACAGTGGTTGTCCTTAGCAAACTTTTCGTAACAGCATGGCGGTAAGAGAGGTTAACAACCACTCAAATTGCTTTAGGGCCGCTTGTAAGCTATTTACATGTGCAGGTGTCTGAAAAAAGAATATCTTATTTCTAAACCAGCCACCGCTAAAGCGTGACTCATTGAGGTTATTTAGTGTCCGTGTTGTTCTATTACTGATAATGAGTTCCAAGCCACGACGAGCGTGTCACAACAAGGAAGGGGGGAATGAAGAAAAGGAAAGAAAACGAAAATTCCCGTGCATTCATATTTTTGATAGTTTTTGAAGTAAGCAAGGACAATTAATGGCTTACCAAGGCAGTGATTCCAAACTAAAACCTCTTTCTTTGCTAATCTAGCATGGCAGTAATGAACTAGTTGAGATCATGCGAAATCACATTCCTCGAACTGATTGAGTGAAGCGATCACGACAGTTCGAAAAGTCATCATCATCATCATCATCATCATCATCATCATCATCATCAGCCTGTCTACGTCCACTGCAGGACAAAGGCCTCTCCCATGTTCCGCCAGTTAACCCGGTCCTGTGCTTGCTGTTGCCAATTTATACTCGCAAACTTCTTAATCTCATCTGCCCACCTAACCTTCTGTCTCCCCCTACACCGCTTCCCTTCTCTGGGAATCCAGTTGGTGACCCTTAATGACCAGCGGTTATCCTGTCTCCGTGTTACATGCCCGGCCCATGTCCATTTCCTCTTCTTTATTGCAGCTATGATATCCTTAAATCCCGTTTGTCTCCTAATCCACTCTGCTCTCTTCTTGTCTCTTAAGGTTACACCTACCATTTTTCTTTCCATTGCTCGCTGCGTCGTCCTCAATTTAAGTTGAACCCTCTTTGTGAGTCTCCAGGTTTCTGCTCCGTAGCTAAGTACCGGCAAGATACAGCTGTTATATACCTTCCTCTTGAGGGACAGTGGCAATCTACTTGTCATAATTTGAGAGTGCCTGCCGAATGTGCTCCACCCCATTCTTATTCTTCTAGTTACTTCAATCTCGTGGTTAGGCTCTGCGGTTATTACCAGCCCTAAATAGACATAGTCTTTTACAACTTCAAGTGCACTATTAAAAGTATACACACTGAAAGTATCAGAAAAACCATGTTATTATGCGTTGTGATTTTATTTTTCACCCGCTTAAGAGTTAAGGTGAATTCTGGTGTTTTTTCGATCAGAAACCAGGATTGGGAGTATGAGGCAATCCGGATTGATTTTGACCCCTTGGCTAATTTTTTTTTATTTTAACGTGCTCCCAAATATAAACACGCGGCTGTTCTTGCGATTAGCCCCTGAACAAAACGTGGCTGCCGTAACCGGAAAACGAATCCGCACCAGCGTGGTGGTTACCCCGCACGATGGCATATTTGCTAGGCTATCAGCGGGCATAACGAACTTTTGACCACATGCATCGTTTTGTTTACGATAATATTCTTGACGGTACACATTGGTACAGTAGATTACGATCTGCGAAGGGACCTGAAAAGTACTGGCCTGTAAACAACAGTGAGTACACTGCGTGACGGGGAACACTAAATTACCAATGACCGGCGTACAACACGTAGCAAATGACGACCGAAGTGTTCGCAGAAACATTTCGATAAAGCTATTTGTATAGTGGTTGCCGCTTGGCGGGCAATTCTCTTCGCAACGTCCGGCATATGACAACTATATCCCAATATCGGGAACACGCTATCAAATGTACTGGATACAGCCAGCTCACACCACAGGCTTGGAACACGATCACTACATCTCGGCTGTCAAAATTGAACGAACGGGGCTTTCGCATATAAGCAGACAGAATCACCGGAACGGCTGTTTTTCCTCAACGCGCGGCTTCGTCCATCCTTAAGGCATGGTCAGCGTCGACCCCTGGCGCGAGGAGCTGCGGCCGAATCCTGCAGGCCTTCCGGGGCACGTACACACACTCATCCACGCAGTGCAGTCTAATAAGGCGCGCTCACGTCCGTGAATAGTGCAACACGTTCCTCGTCTAATGCTCCTTTACGACGACGTCCCGCTTACACGCAGTGCCTTCGTGAGGCGGACGTGGCCGCCGTGCGGGCGTCATTCTCGAACGACATCTGCCGAGATCTTTTCTTTACGACCAGGGTGCCCGCAGCATGGTTCGCAGAGGAAAGATTGAAGTACAAGAAACATAAAGGCGCAGCTACGGGAAAAGAAAAATCTTAATAGCGCGCGCGAAACTTGCGCATTTCAGTCCTGCATGCACGCCGAGTGTGCTCAGGTGTAAAATAAGGGGTTATATACCGCACTTGGCGTTACGGGTGCGCTGCGGCGGCATTCAAAGCGCGGATCGGCGGTCCCTCAACTCACGCGATCACGAGCTTATGATTCGCGTTTTCTTCGAGCGCCGCGGGACGGAAGCGTTCGTCGGGGAGAGAAGACGGACGCCTCTTGGACGAGAACATCTCCGCGCGCCCGCCTGCTCGCCTCATCACAAAGCGGCACGAGATGCGAAGGCTGGCGGAGTTCAAAGTTGAAAGTGGGAAATGGCGCACACCCGAAGCAAGAAGGAACGTGCTTTGGTACTCGACCAACTGTTTGGCAGCGCCCATCGGGATTCATTCGCCAGGAAGAAAAAAAAAAACGAAGTTTATGGTTGCGCTGTTTGTGTAGTATTCGAACAGGGCCGTTGACTCCCCAGCCCGAATGCATAATGGGCCTCGTGTCTCGTCGTTCCCGGAGACAAACTGTCCTCAGCAGCCCTCCCTCGGCTATTAAGGATTGCGTGAGAGAATCTTCTTGCATAATAATTTTTGTTCACTGATTTATTTTTTCTTTCGTGTGTGCGTATATTGCTCATAAACTCTAATGCAGCTGCCGTCAATTGCTACAGCTGAAGCGCCATTAGGCACCGATGCCGACCGTGTATTGTTTACCGGCGTAGCTTTTTCGTTTCTCCAGCGCACGTGGTTTGAAACAAAAGATGTGACCGGTTAATTTTGGTCGAGTACTAGATTTGAAATGAAATCGGCACTTTCGCAAATGCACTTAGTTCAAAGTGCCCACCCCCCCACACACACGAGGAAAAAAACAACTTATCTTTTTGAAACATAAAGCAAACATCAGCTAACAAACCCGCAAATAGCGGAATAACAACGTGAGGTATTCTTCCTGCTATCTACATTTATTTTATACCTGCTTTACTTTTATTTTCAATTCGTATTTAGTTTCGCATGTGATCCACTGCACATTTAGCAAACATACTGAAAGCCTGTGAGTCACTTTGCTAATTTATAACTTGTTGGATTACCTGCTATGAGATAATTATGATAGCTGCTAGTCCACACGCTTCAATGCAGAAATACTTATGAGAGTGCTGTTACGATGAGCACAAATAAAAGTCAACTTGGGAAAAAGATTCCGTATTAAAGAGAAACAATAAAATGGGGAAAAATAACGCACTATAAAGACAGCTTTAATTTTACTAAGCTAGTTCACTTGGCAGTCGTTAATTATGTGGCAGCATTAATTTAAGATGTAATCCACACTAATACTGGTCTCTCACAGCTACTTCTCATCATAGCCCCGCCGCGGTGGTCAAGTGGCTAAGGTACTCGGCTGCTGACCCGCAGGTTGCGGGTTCGAATCTCGGCTGCGGTGGCTGCATTTCCGATGGGGGCGGAAATGTTGTAGGCCCGTGTGCTCAGATTTGGAGCACGTTAAAGAACCCCAGGTTGTCGAAATTTCCGGAGCCCTCCACTACGGCGTCTCTCATAATCATATGGTGGTTTTGAGACGTTAAACCCCACGTATCACTCAATTACTTCTCATCTTAGGGGGGGGGGGGGCTGATTCCGCCCAGGTTGGACGATCGCGATTTGCTCGCTTACGCCGTCTGCAGTGAACAGCCAATCGCTATTGAGAAATTTGATCCTGGTCGGGCTCGATGACGATCAGCAGTGCACCCTGTTACAAAAGTAAAGAATATCGCCACTGAGAGGCGAATCATCTGAATAGTGTAAAATTATGAAAGACTTAATGGCAGGACCTAAAGGAGGCGTGAGAGGTCAGACGCGCAACCGGTTCATGATTTGTTATCATTAAATATATAAACAACCAGCGGGTGAGACACTGCAAATAAAAGAGAAACCACGCGGACGGCCGCTGACGACGAGGAAGAAGTTCGCATACAGCAAAACAGTGTTTAAACGCCTTATAGTGGATATTATTTCAAATATTGTATCCTTAAGAGCCTCCTCATTTGGTCATTGCCACCTCAATCTCTGTTCTGCGGTAATTTTTTTAATGAATAAAGTTTATTTTGATGTCAAGTTTATAAACTAGCATCAATAATTTATTATAATTATTCTATAATTCATTAGTCATACGCATTTGATGTGACCAGTATTTCTTATAAATAATACGTTTCTTGGCCAATCCGCCAGAGTGGGTGTGAGCCATATACATAGACAGTCATCATCATCATCATCGTATGTAATGTGAGCTACGATTCGAGCCGTACGACGTTGGATCTGTAGCATTTTATCAAGGTATGGCGCATTTTGTAAGAGGCCACTTTGCATGATGGTTATTGGTGCGATTGTGCTTAAAATGAAAGGGGGAAGTGTGTTTGGTTGGTACCCGTATTTAAATAATGGCGAGATTCTTTGGGAAGACGGATACTGTATATGCTGTCTAATTCTAGAAATATGGGGAGCTAACTTAAGTGTGCCTGTCAAGCTATACATGCAAATAACATTATCGCTGAAAAATAAAAGAAATAAATGGGCTCCAACCAAAATGAAAAAAAAAAGTTAAGAACATTAAAAATGACGTTTTGGCTATTGTAGTGAAAACGTAATCTTTTATTAATTTAAACATTTTTATTTTAGTTCACGCTCATTTATTTCGTCTGTTCTTGACGCTTCTTCGACGATAATTGGTCAAACAGTCGACTTCAGGAGTATGTCGCCGTTGTCACTGGTAAAGGTCGATGTACGCGCACACAAGAATATATATATATATATATATATATATATATATATATATATATATATATATATATATATATATATATATATATATGAACACCACTACTCTCTCATTTGTCGTGAGCGAGAGCAGGAAGCGCACGAACCATATAATTGTACACAGATAGATTAGTCACAGAAATGAGTAAAAGCAAGCGGTCGCTGTGTTGCCGCCAGTGGTCTGATAGTATTTACCTTGTTTAGCGATTGACCTGGACATCACTGAATGCGTCTTAGTACGTTCACGTTCATGGTGACCACCTCGTTGCCGTTCATATGCTCGTTGGTTTCTAGAGCAAGGTAGTTTGTGCAAATCCTAGTTATTTTGCCGGGGACAATGTCTTTGAAAGTGGGGACCCTATTAACCCTCGCCGAACTGATGTTCGTGAGGTCGCGCCTAGGCGCACGAATAAACGTTCGGATTGGTTTGTCGAAGCACCCAGTGACCCGATCAGACTGGCGCCAACTAAGCTCTTAACCTAGAAAACGGTATGGAATAAAAACAAAGCATTACGGTCAAACTAATATAACGTCATCAGCGCGGCCAGAAGCAAAGAGTGTGTTCCATGGTTGCTATATAGGCAGCCTACAGACTCTTGCTGGAAGTTTTCTTTTGCGGAAAGGCTTCTTAAATGCTGCGTGGGGAGCCAGCACGCCATGTACGTGGGCTTAAATATTCACAGTATACGGTGCGCGTGAACCACCGCGGTGGTAGTGAAGGTACTCGGCTGCTGACCCGCAGGTCGCGGGATCAAATCCCGGCTGCGGCGGCTGCATTTTCAATGGAGGCGAAAATGCTGTAGGCCTTTGTGCTCAGATTTGGGTGCACGTTACAGAACCCCGGGTGGTCAAAATTTCCGGAGCCCTCCACTACGGCGTCTCTCGTAATGATATGGTGGTTTTGGGATGTTGAACCCCACATAACAGCCGGTGGGCATGAACGGCACATGCACGCCAAAACAGGGTGCTTCTCATGAGCCTTCTCACGGCACATGTGCAGAAGCACGCATGCGCACCAACGCATTGATGGACCTCTCAATCTCACGCTCGAGCTCAGAATAACGGCAGTCGCTTGCTGCTGGCTCGGCACCATGACTACCATCACGCGGTCGACCCATACGAGCATTGAGCTTCGGATTGAACAAAGAGTGGCCCAAGATATCAGCCGTCCGAGCTCCGGGATATGTACCCCCATAACTTATTAGAAATAAAGTTATCTAGCTATAAACTCGCTCTTCGGGAGCGGCCAGACTCAGTCTAACTCCACCCTAAACGCTGTAACCTTGAGTTGCGACGCGTACATCCTTAGTCAAAATCTTACGAGGTGCAGCTCGAGCTGTAACGCCTACAAAAGAAATCAGTTTAACCGGTAACAAGAAATGGGAGGAGGGAAAAAGGTGGGGGTTGAAAGGGGGAATGCGCATTCATGGCATGAGAGCTGACAATGTATGCTCGTCAGAGACCCGCGTACGTATTTTGGGATGGCGTGGCACTGCGGCAACGTCGCAATCGGCCACACTGGTTGCTCGGCGACGCCCGCAGCCACCAAGATTGGTAATGCGTCGCCGCACTGTGCAGGGCGGTCGGTCGCTAGCTCGGTGCTCCATTGCTGCAAGTCCGTGTCCCGCCCTGCACGGCGCACGAGCCACCGCAGGGTGGATCTGCGTCTAAGGCACCTTCTGCGGCCGCTCTGTATTCACCGGTTGCGTCTTTCTTTTATACGGCCGCCCCTGGTGCTTCCTTTTCGGAGCGACCACGTGCTGAGCTCAAGGGGGGGGGGGTGCTGTTGCCTCTCGTCTCCCCCCTCCCTCATCTCCGAAAACGGGTTCTCTTATTCTACATAGCTCGCAGCCCTCGGCGCGGAAGCAGCCGGCTCAGGACGCCGATGGCCGTAGTAGTACACAGGTATACGGGCACTGGATGCCCCCGATTCCTCTTTCCTGGTCCGAGCGAGTTGTTGATTCCGCCTTGCCCGCCTGTCTAGTGCATGCGGGATGCGCAGCTCCTCTTCGCTCGTCTGCGCGGCTGCCTCAGCAGCTCTCCTCCGCCCGCGGATTTCGTTTACAGCGCGCCAGCCACCACGTCCAACCACCGCTGCTTTTATTTGCTCAACGTGCACGGCCCGTGATACCGTCGCGACTGCTACACGTACTACGTCGGGCGCGGTGGCGGAAAGGGCAGTGTTACTGGGTCTACCAGTGCGACCCGCCTCGGTATTCGTGTTTACGTATATGGTTCGCGCGCGCGTTTGGTGCTTTGTTTTGTCCGGCTTCGCTTGCACCCGAAACATCCGAGCGCGGCTCAGTTTGGCAGCCTAGGTCTCGTGTTATTTGGTCTCTGGAAATTACAAACCACGACATCCGCAGCGGATTGCATGGCCGCGTAGGCAGAGTCCATGAGAATGCGCCTACGCATATATTCGTCTTTGGGCACCTCGTTCCGTTATGCAGCGTTATCTCCGAAAATTTTCATATCTCAAAGTGTGGTTGTTTGCATATTCACGAAGCGGAGGCGGACAGGCGTAGGTACATGGGTGGATGAATAAAAAAAAGCGTCGGTGTGCTTATGCGTTGCGTCATCGTGGTCCACCATTTCCGAACTACATTCAGAAACTTTATAGGCGCGCTTTTTTCGGAGAGTCTATTCCAAAACTCACCTAAAGCCTTTATGTGTACCATTTCGAGCTCATTATGTTCAAAGGAAGGAAGAAACAATGACAGAGAGAAACAAAGAGTGAACAAGTAGAAGATCGGGATGGATTAGTGTGCTCAAAACTCAATTTCTGGGTTATGGTGGTCTGCGCGGCCTCACGCTGTGAAAGAACATTAGATAAAACTGTGGTTTCTTGTTAATGAACGAAATTCAAGCTGGTTTTAGCAGACATAGCTCCATAAACCTTTGAGAATGATATTACAGGAATCTAAGACTGGACACCTAAAGTTGAGGCCAAGAAAATTTGGTCAGGCTTGTGGTATTTTCGTCAGTCGCAGTAGGTCCTCACCACGGAAAACAGAGCTCACATAGTTCATTTCACCGGACCGTTGCAACAGTGTAGCCCGTGGAAACGTGGTATACAGCTTGACAGGTGGTTGCGAACATTCATCTTGACTGGATATTTTCTCTTTTCTCGCCGTACTATTGCGAAAGAACAAAGGAAGTCTTTCAGCATTAACGCGTGGATAGAAGGGCTTGTTGGAGTCGTGCGAATATATATGGGTTGACGTGGCCGCCGTGCATGTGCGGATGCGTCAGCACCCGGGCCAGGTCAGGAACAGCAGGGAACGAGAGCCCGCAGCGGGGTCCGTGCCCTCATCTACCGTGCTCATTGGAAACACGTTTCAGTCTAACACAGCCCGTGTGAGGCAGTTCGAGCCACTCCACGGGATTCTGTACACAACCACTCCGTGGGATTCTGGTACACTGTCGTTTCACCCTGCAAAGTATATCAAAGAAAGATGGTCGGAGCGACTAACGAGTTCAGCAGCGTGGTGCCTTAGTCGACTATCTCATCGCTTATTCCTGACACTTCCATTTAGTGCTTGCTTTAGAGTCGTGCGTTTGCGGCTTTGTTGTGAGAAGGTCGTTTTCACAAGACCATTTGTTCACATCCGCTTTCGGTGGGGCTTGCAATACTTTTAAAGGTGAAACAAAGGTAAAAGAAATGAAAAGAAGCAGATAGTAACAATATGTAGTACCGGTTTTACAGGCAGGCTTCTGATATCACAAAAGCACGAGCATGGTTAAACGAGACTTCAAGCCCACTGAAAATCAGCACTGAGGAGCAAGAAACACCGGTCTTCCTGAATAGGCTATTCACCTTGTCATGTCACTCACTGTGTGTATACGCTTACATGGCTGGGTCCGCATAAAGGCAACCGCATGCATGTTCACAATGACCTAATTTTGTCAGGCAGCGCTTCACAAGCATTACCCACCCCAACGCCCCAATGCTTATCGAAGCATCCTTCGATGCTGAATGAATTAGATGACTGCTGGATGGTGAAATTTAGGAGCGCCGAAAGGTTAATGATGAAACAAGCACACAACACACATGGATGCTGACCCATATTTGTCCTGCCTCATTCAGTTTTATTTATATATTATTCATTTATTTATTCACCTGCACGGTTAGGGATTCACCACAATTGAGAGCAAAGTTGCCACCTTGAAGTCACTACCACTGGAAGATCTATATAGGACTATAGTCCTATTCCATGTTTGTAAAGTGGCCTAGGGGCCGTCGACATACTGAGACGCTTGTAGTGACGCCACGGCGTGTGATACGCTCGGCCCAACTCAAAGCTTGCCCCCATGTTCAAATTACAACTGCCTTAGCAGCTACAAAGCTGGCTGCGAGCACAGGGCGACGGGAAGCCTTTCGCGCGCTACAAGCACCTCATTGCGTCGACGGCGCCTACCTCGCTTTACAAATAAGGAATAGGTCTATAGTAGATTACAACTTACGAACTGGGTAGAGGCACCACCCATACGACCGAAACGAGGCAGGCCATCGCCTCCGCGAACAGAGAAAGAGTCCTGCGCAGGCACAGGTGATGTTTTCCGAGGGCGGGTGGGGTCACCGGCCGTCCGGCCCGTGACGTCACTCTAGACTGCGCGCCCATTGGTGTAGGTATTGTGTGCCTCCACCTTTGAGGAGGAAATGCCGAAGTTTTCTGAAATTGTAGCCGGCTTCTCATAGATCCCAGAACTTACATAACCCTTTCTGAGACAAGGTAAACCCGTCATTCCCACTCCATCCCACTCTCGCCTTATGTTACCAGGACTAAACTTTTTAAATATTCCTGTTTTCTCCCAAACTATACAAGAATAAAACCTGACACCTTTTCATCGTCTGGACTCACCTGAATCAATGCAGGATTACATCCGCTTTACTTCCTAATCCTTTTCGATTTAGAGTTGCGTGTTTGCCGAACTTCATTTCTCATTTTCAGTTTTGCCTTGTATGTGTATTTATGATGAACCTTGCCCCTTCATTTTGGGCCACATGGCCTGTAATATGATGTCTATCGAAGCAAACAAGAACTTGAATGTTTAGAGTAGAGAAATGGCCTTGAATATAGTGTGTGATATTGCCGGGAGTGCTTGTGCCTATGTGTGTAGTCAGAAGTGGAAGTTTGATGTATTTCAACAAACCCAGTTATTAGACTGCACCTGTGCCATCATCTACTTGTGTTCCGTCACCCGCCCAGTCTTAGGTCACTTTAAATGCCGGAGCAACTCGCCACATAACACACAGTACTTGAATAAATAAATAAATAAATAAATAAATAAATAAATAAATAAATAAATAAATAAATAAATAAAAACTAATGCAGCCAAGCAACGAAAGAACCACCCATTCACTGCAGCCAGCGCTCAAAGCGCCCCGAAAGGGCGATGATAAATCCACTTAACAGGGCCACGTGGTGAATCCCACTGATGCCTTTTACAAACAGTACACGCTACAGTGACTATCTACCGAGACAGCGACGGGGTAAATAGTTTTAGCGCTTTGTTGCGCAAGCGTGTTTCGCTGACGCGACATGCGGCAAAGTTTCTCAGGAAACACGCGAGCAAGGGCTTGGCCTTAACCTTTGCAGCGGTACGTTCCCAGGCGTCCGCCAGCACAGGTGGCTGAAAGGTTGCGTCAGGCATTTCGAGTGCGGCGAAAAGTTCTTGTCGGTCGAGTGCCATGCCTCGTCTATTCGAGGCTCTTGCCATTGTTGTTTTCGGCGTTGTGACGCCTGGCATTTGGGGAGCTCTTCTCGAGCGCTTCTATTGTTCTTCCTCGAATTCGCGACGCGAGTAAAGAACGAACGGTGGACGCGCCCGTTTTTAGTCGTCTCTGTGGTGGTGCCTCGCATTTATCTTGTTTCCGTCGCACCGAAACAGCAGCGCATTACGAGCTGCGCCCTCCGTTGTGTAATATTAATATGCACACATTGAACGCGCTATAATGCTTCTGGGTGCGCCACAGCGGACCTTGGTCTTCTCTTCAGTCACATCGTCACCCCCCCCCCCCCCGCTATTATCTTTGCCGTGGTAGCAGTAATGCGCTGAAAAACGTGTTATTCGAGTGTAACGTGTGTAGCGCAGACAGAACACGACATTCTACAGCACATACACAAGATCAACCACTAGAGGTTACGTACACATGGTGACAGAAGTTTAAGAGACACGGTCCTCACATAAAAGTGTTGGGTGCCTGCTCCGTTAATGCATGCCGCTTCTAACTTATTGAACAACGGCGTAGGTCGCTAACAAATAAAATGACGAAGCTATGCATTAAAGGTCGTCTTCCCAGGGAAAGCGCGAATCCGTCTTTTCCTCAAATCTCGTGCTGCCCGGTAAACGTTTCGTTGCGGGGTACCCGTACGTGGATCGCTGCACCTGAGGACTGGCGAGGCGACTCTCGACACTCCAGCTTTCACCGCATGATCCTCGCGGCGAGACCTTGCTTTGAGGCAAAGCAGAAGCTGCAATGATTTCACTTGCGAGCGTCCACTAAAGCCGTGTGATGCACTTGTCGTCGAGATGTATACGGCGTGAGAAGCGAAGAAAGACTGCGCGATGTTCCGTAACGTTTAGCGCCCTGTTTTGTTATTTGCTTAGTGGGCCTGCTGCGCGCCATACAAAACTGATACTAGATCCTAAATGCACGCAAACGTGAGCGCGTGCGGGACATTATCCGCGCAAATGAGGCGTCACACGCAGTCAGTGTCGTTTATTCATAATGAGTTTCGCAAAAATATAGAGCCTGTGGTGTCGCAGAGTTTTAGCCCTGAGGCCTAAAACACTAAAGTACGGCTAAATTATACGCTCGTTGTAAACAGTTTTAATTACAAAATAAACTTTCCTGGCTCTACTCTAATAGATTTCTGACTTAATTATATTGTTTTGAGTTCGTTTTTATTTCTTGTGCTGCTTTTTTTCTTACTTTTAACGCTATCTTTGGTGATTCGGCATTATTGTTGCTTGAACGGAAACGAGGAAACACTGCGACTACCATAACTGCCTCCTATCGGCCCGGAGAAACGAAATAATTCTCTCCCGCTGTATTTAATGGGGGTGAAAGCATATGTTTAGACTGACGTTGTTCCATTTCCAGGCTGTAGGGCTTTTGCAAGTTTCATTGTATGTCTTTGTTGATCATGATACGTCATTTTGTTTTTTTTTATTCCTGCCCTAAGTTCTAGCTTTAGCTCAATTCTGAAGCGTAGACACTCTTTGTTTCGCATTCAGTGGCTGAGGCTCGCCTTTTTTCTCTCTTGGTCTAAATAATAATAATAATAATAATAATAATAATAATAATAATAATAATAATAATAATAATAATAATAATAATAATAATAATAATAATAATAATAATAATAAAAGAACTTGCTGCGGTGTTATATTCAGAATCGAAATTGTTTGTGGCAGCGGATGGCTCTTCCCGTATCTTGGAGTGTACAGAGGGATCTGTCCGACACGCCACCTTTTTCGAGAAAATGAACACCTTAGACGACCGGTCTATGTTTGCTGAGCGATGAAAAGAAGTTCTAATGCGGCTTTTATACGTGTCAAAACAAAGGCAAAGTTTCTGACTTGAAACACCGCCACTCTTCCTTACACTCTGGGGAGATGCTTGAGCAGCGAAGCCAAAAGGGGCGGCACCGGTGTGTATGACTGTAGGCATAAACACCGGTAGATTTATCACGGAGTCATTCCCCTCTCGTGAAGGTCAGCGAGGTTGTGTAGGCGCCGGCACAGAGATGACACCAGATTCCAATGAGAGGTGCAGAGAGTGCCTTGTCGTTTCGTGCATGATTTTGAGGAGCCATTTGAGCAGCATGTGTATTTTCGCCGCCTTCTCCACTAAGCAACGCTTACGTGAACGAGTGGGTGTGTCGCGGTGCTGTAGCAGTTACGGGGCTTGGCTGCTGATCCAATGGTCGCGGGTTCGATGCACCGCCCGCGGCGGTCGAATCCCGATGGAGGCGAAACGATATAGAGGTCCGTGTGCTGCGCGACCTCAATGCACGTTGAAGAACACCCGATGATCGAAATTTCCGGAGAGTCCTCTAGTAAGGCGTCTCTCTTATTCATATCATTGTTTTAGAACATAAAAGCACAGATATTATAATATTATTATAGTGTGAGTGGTGGCGTGTGACTGATTTTCATGGCACATGCATTTCTGTCAGTGGACGTTTATTCATTTTTAGTGGAAGAGAGGAGGGTGGCTTGTGTTTTACTGCGGCACATCTGCGCAAAAGAATACCTGCGTTTGAACATTCATTTCGCCTCGACATACACAGCTTTTCGCGCAAATTTCTTTTCGTAACCTATTTAGCATCTAATGCTACCGCGGGAACTCACGACATTTCATGCTCAGCAGCGGAACGCCGCAGCGCTTCGGATGCAATGTAACGCCAAGTTCTTTGTAAGCGACTGCAAATGAGACTAAAAGCATGATTAGCTTTCAGCAGCAGGAGAAACGATGCAAATCAAAATATTTGAAGCACTGTTCGATTTGCCTTAAATGCTCTAGATTGACCCGTAAAAACTGCATTAACATGGCGCATTGTCATTCGTCTGCCTCTTTTTTTTTTCAGGAGGGAGCAACACATTTCCAAGGTTCTCCTTGGGTGGCATCAGCGAGATCGTAGTCAGGATCAAAGAAGGACCGGGCAGCTTAGGTAAGTCACGAGAATCGTCTCCTACCAGAGCCAAGCGGTTGATGTAAACGTAACGCGTGCTCGCCATATGTGACCAGAAATCTCAATGACATGCACTGCCGCGCCAAGCTTCTGCAATGCGTACCGAAACGTTGGCCAAAACGTTGCAGCTAAATACAACCCCATTCACCGTTATTTCCGAGTCCTGCGAACTTAAGCCATTGCTCGTAGTTACGAAAACGGAAAGTTGCCACACTTGATATAAGCGGGCATTGCCCTCACAAGTACTAGGGTGGCATAAAACACTTTTCGTCCTCCAGGTTTTCCCTATGACATCTGAGCTGCATTAGAGCACAAAAGGGCCAACAAGACGCAGACACTTCTTCAACACGCTTGGTATGGAAAGAGATAGAGATAAAAAAAAACACTTAGGAAACTGTAAAATGGAGCCATGGCGTTTGAGCCGTGTTTTTCTTGCCCTGTGTGGTCTCTCATGGCCTCTGAAACGGAGGAAAGAAATGTTTCCTTCTTTACGGCTCTGACGTGCCGCACGTAATGTACCGCTTTATACGTGGGCAATCTTAGCTCCCCTCTGTTGGTGGCAGTGGCGTAACTCTTACGGTTGTCGCGCAGGTCAGCCGCTGTACCGGCTTCGGGGCGAAGATGCGGACGGCGACACGCTCACATTCGGGGCGCAGGGTCCCGAGGGACCCGAAATCCTGCGCTTCGAGCGGGTCACCGCCACCGAGGCCGACGTCTTCCTGCGACACGAGTTGGACAGAGAGGTGAGCGCGCCGATTCTACGCACGTATACTGGTGACTCGCGGATACGCGGCGACATTGACTTGTTGATATACAGAGGTGCCCCAAAACTTACACAACCCAGAATTAAGTTTCGCGCCGTTAGAGCGCGCGGGGCTTTAGAAGGGCTCTTGGCGAGAGAGTTCTGCATAAAAATCAGCGCACTGGAGAAAATATCGTAAAATGGTTTTCTGAAGTTTCCCGAACTTCTACTGCTTTCGCGCCTAGCATTGTATTTAGTCAGTTCTTGCCTATGCAAACAACTAGTTCCTAATAGCTCGCTCATATTATTCGAGAATGTGCAACGTGGAAAGACATTGGTCACGGTTTCGATAGCCTGACCCGGACGAATTTTTTTCTGCTTACGACAGATAGCTGAGCCCGTTAACACGTAGGACTGGGAGTGCTAACACGTACAGAAGAGAGAAGGCAAGACACCACGAACTTCTGCGTTTGTGCTGTCTTGTTTTCTTTCTTGCGTCCGTATTTGCACGCCCCCCCCCCTTTTTTTTCAGTGTATTCAGTTCTAAAGCTTTCTTTTTTTTTCGAGAAAGCTATATATACTGACTTTTTTTGGCACCTGCGTGATATTAAGATGAATTCCAATTACAATGATGTTTGAATTACAAAGCTCCTGTGGAAGACAAACTTGTTAACCCCTTACTATTTTCGTTTGAGGTTATCATTGCGTCACACGAGGCGAACAGAGGCGGGGACCCGACAGGCTGTGCTATAGATATGCCACGTGAAACGGCGTCAGTCATATTAACTGTGTAAGAACATACATAGACTTACGCCGAGCATCGTATACGCCTCTTTCTTATCTTCCCTCAAAATCGCGCGCATGTTCCGCCATCTTGTACATGTATACTCGCTCGTGACGCACCTTTGCTGACGCAAGTGAAGGTAATGGAGCAGCCGCTTGCAGCGAAGACGGATAGCAATCTGCTGAAGCTCGAAAGGGCTTATAAAAAGTGTATGAAGAGAGCTCTAAGCGTGAGATTCAGCGGTACACTCTGTCATTGTCAAGGTCCTAGTGGATCATCAAGTATACCTTCGTAGGCCAAGCACTGTGCTCAACTTAATGCGATAGAAAGCGATAGATAAATTTCTAAAATTTCAGAGGCGTACCTTATTGTTTTTTCTTTTTTTGGTGGTATGGTGATGGGCGGGAGTGCTCAACCAACGTTGATGTACGAGTACGTGCGTGTGTTTGTATGTGAACGTGCTTACATAAACTTAAAAATTACGACGATAGGGGGGGGGGGGGGTGTTGAACCTCACACCCAACTCCTCCTGAGCACGTCGATTCTGTGTTTATTTATGTGTTATATATTTTTTCAACGCCACAGTGGTCAAGTACGCAATAGGTTGCGCTGGGGACAAAATTATTGGCGGAGCCATGTTCCTTTGGCTAGCCGACTTCATGGCGTTTATAGGACAGCAGAAGTCGCGCCCGCTGTGTGCAACTAAACCGATACGCTCACCTATAGAGAGACACGACCCCTTGGGACGGAGATCTGGTCCATGTCGCCGCAGGGAGCACCACCCGCTGTCACGATCGGCGTGCGCGCGGTACATTCCGTCCTTTCCGGGCGGGAAGTGGTACCGCGGCCGTTTCAGAAAGATGGCTCAATGGCCGCAGATCTGGGGCGGTGATCTCAACACGTTCACCGCAGTTATCGGCTGACCTTTCGGCATCACGCGACGAGATTTCCGCGTGATAATCGAGTGGCCCGCACGCCACGGATCAACTTACGTTCCTCGCGTTTTGCCATGCTTTTGTTGGTCGTGTTTAAAAATCAGCAGTAACAATTTGTAGGTACGAAGGCCCGAGGTTTGCATAAAATGCAAACCTCGGGTTTGCATTTTAAAATCTAGAGGCTCAGTACACGTTGACCGTGTTGCAAATGGAACGCAACATTGAAAAGAAGCGATAAACATGGTGAGATAGACTAGGCACATTCGAAGTTGCAATGAAGCGTCAAACTGTATCGGCTGCTGCGAGGAGAATGCGCATCTGCATTGAGAAAATGACGCACGGATAGCGAACGGGAAATGAAGGGGCGCTTGTTTGCGGAGAAGATATGTTGAACGTGGCAAACGAAGCATTCGATTACGAAAGCTTGGAACATGTCTCCTGGAAACGAGAATGTCGAAATTGACAAGTAAAGCATAGCTAGTAAAGCATAGACACGTACAATGCCACGGCTCACTTCAGAAGGTCGATTTCCGCACGAAGCGGAATACTCATCTCACAGCTTACAGCGCAATGAGGTGCTGTAATAAATTTTTTATGACGCGTACAGTGATGTTAATAGACCCTTTGAATAATCCGCAAGTGCGCTTCCCCGAAACTTGCGTATTCACTCAACTAATGGCGGCACTTGTCGTCGTTCAAATGGAGACGAGATCCTCGTTGCATATGTATTCTGGGGCGGGTCTAATACGCGTGTTTATGCAAAACGAGCTGCATCTACATTTTCGGCGTCGTAGTGCAATCAAAATGCGTTTGAACACCCTGCTTCTAGTAAGTAACTAGCCACCATAGGTTGAGCTGACTGCATCTCGGGAAAGCTAGCTTTGCACTTGTTGAATAGGGTGTATTACGCCAAATGAAACGAAGAAAAAGAAGCCTTCTGCAGAGGACAGGCGGACAATGACCCCGTCTATTTGCCGGAAGCAAGAGAAATCGAGTCTCGAAATTCAGAAGCACAAATCGCTTCACAGCATTCGGAATAAGATAAACCGCAGTAAGACTTATCACTTATGCAGACACATCTTCACAATGTGCGCGCATACTGGCGCTTGTCAGGAGTCGTCCTCGGCGTTTGGAAACGCGTGACCAGATCGCGTGTAGGAGGGAAACTTGAGCTTCGCCAACCAAACGGGTCACGCCACAGAAGAGAACATAAACAGATGGTCGAGTCGATTGTAACCCGACGTGACCGACTCTGCGCGGAGAACGTTATCGGAGTATTATGCGGGGCGCCACTCTTCTACATTGTTCCTCTTGCGACGTAAACGTAACACTCGCTCGCGTCCGGCGCACGGGCGATTATGCAGAAATGAATCGATGCTCGTAAATCACCGGGAGGTTCGTTTAGCGGACACTGAAGCGAGTGAGAGCTCACGTGTGGATTTCACTGTACAAAAATACCGACTGCTTGCACTCGACTCCTAATCAAACTTCTCGTGGACATGCGCGACCCGCACATACGTGACAAAGTCCGAGCTTCCATTTCACTCGCCTACACGGACACAGAGGTTCATGATTGTTTCCTTGTTTTGCAGGTGAAGGACTCGCACACCATAGTCCTCACTCTCACAGACGGGCGTCTGCCCGAAGGCCAATACGTAAGTCCCGAGACCACCACCTTTTATCGTTTCTTTCGTCGCTTCATTGTTTTGCCATCGCCGTTGGTGCAAGTATACCTCATGCTTTTTGCCCATGTGCAGCGGCAACGTAGCCACCGCCTCGTCGTAAAGTGGCCATGCAAATGCTGCCTCGTTACCACAACAAACGTGCGCGTGCATATATACGTCAGACACTCCGTGTAAGGGTCTTCGAGTGCAACCCCGAACGCGTTCGTTTAGGTGATGCATTAAAGCCGGTGGACTGACTTCCCCTCGCGCAGCAACGGGGAACCAGTTTCACCGGCGGTCGTCGCTGTTTGGCCACGCACTGTCACGAAACTGGCTCGCCTCGGAGGAGCCGAAGCGGCGCATCCACGATGTTTGCTCTGAAGGCTGTTCGTTTCGGGTTTGCCCTGCCCCACATTGTAGCTCTTTCCTACAGCTGCCACCGTTGTTTTTGCTTGACGCTTTAAGTTACAGCGATAGGTAACGCCAAACAGGTCTGTACGGTACTTGCGCACAATGTCAAAGACAAGCGGCTTTTAGCGAGATCTTTGCTGGCAGAGGACGATGCAGCACGTATTGAACGAGTGATATGTCGACATTGGGGCAGGAACATAAAAGGCGGAAATAAAAGAAGAGAAATAACGACACCATACTAGAATAAATCGCGTGACCCGTTTTTCTCAGAAAACCAGTCCCGTAATGGCCTCTGCATACACAGTGCTCCTTCTTCACGTCATAGCTTGTCGTCAACGGGTTGCGTCCGTGCGTTCCTGATGTAGCAACAGCAAGGACAGAAAAAAGCCTCAAGTAATCAAATTTTTTCTCCCACAGATTACACAGACAATGTTAATAATCGTCGATGACGTCAATGACAACGAGCCAGTATTCAAGCAGTACAGAAGCACCATCACGGTTCCAGAGGTAAGTTTCGTTCGTCATGAAATGCGTTCACTGTAGCCTGACATTCATTCTCTTATTCATCGACATGTAAGCTATATGCGTGGTGGACGCCGCGAGAACTTGTTCGGCATGTTTTATAGTGTTTACTACAAATGCGTTCACGTAGTCGTGGAGGTGTGTGTAGACGTGTGCAAGCGCTCAGAAAGCGCTGCCATCGTTGGTCCCGTCTTTTTGTGTCCATATTCACTAGCGTCCTTTTTCACTACCACTAATTCGACCTTGTTATAGCGCAAGACCAACTAGCCAAAAAATCTGTCGTGAATAAAATCGACTGGCGTACTAGTTGGTACTGTGCGCTAAAACATCAAGCATGTCTTGCTCAAAAAAATGTCCGCTGGGACTAGCGCAATTCTAAGCACTACTTAAGAATTGCATAATCGGCGTAGAAAAAAAAAGAATATATCATTTGAAATTACCCGTGTTTAAGTAGGGTTAGTCAGCAACATCATGTCTTTTGAAATACGATGTATGCCATTATTTCGCACTGCTTAGGGAAATGGAAGTAAGACATGATTCATTTCGAAATAATCTGCTCAAATTCAACCTGTGGTCACTCGAATAAGTTGAACGCTACCATTGTGATTCCACAGGATGCCTCACCACACGTCATTGATACAGTTGAAGCGATTGACCGTGACCAGGGGCCTTTCGGCCAAGTTATTTATCAATTACAAGTGAGTACATTTCTTGGCTCTTTCCAAGATATTTTGTTCTGGGAAGAAATCTCCGGAATTATTTACTGAAAAGTTGGGTGGCTCTCCGAAAACATATAAGTTACCCGGAGTACTCCACAAGCAAAACTATAAAATTCAAGTTCACTTAAGGTGCGTTGTGTGGGAAAGGATCTTCCAGAAAGCTTTGCATGCAGCAGAGAAGTTCTGATAACGAATTTTCCTTGTCCTCACTTGGGCACTGTTATGACTTCCACGATTCTCTTTAGAACACGGACCCGGAAACGACGTCCACATTCTCCGTGCACCAGGATAAAGGAAAAGGCATCATCTCACTCACCGGACCTCTCGACTACGAACGCAAGTTCATCTACGAACTGCGTGTCCTCGCCATTGTAAGAATATCCCTGGTTACAGTTTTTATTCCCCGTCGCCACAGGCAGCCATTTTGTTCTTTGAGTGCATCTCTTTTTGGATAACTTAGCGTTATCCTCATGTGCATCACGTGCAGTCCGAAAAACCATGATAATAAGGGTGATTTCATATAGGGATATTTCTTTATTTATTATATGCACGTCCGATATAATAGCGGTTGGTTCAGTTCTGGCAGAAGACAGCTGAATATATGATCTCGCATTTCTAACGTAATAGTGAATGGTAGAATAGTCGGTGTCATGCGGCTGTATACAGTGGGTTGTATAAAAAAACTGCACAGTATACAGCAAGAATAGCATATGGGTATTATTACTATTTGACTGACATGTCAGATGCACAATCAGTATAAAAATAAGTTATGAGAGAATGATGTACTTGAATATGGGAAATGCCAGTATGCAGCCACTGCTACTTCATGATATTTCCTCTTTACCTTCTCATGTTAGTGAAAGAGGACGAAAAAAATCTACCGGTTGCAGGTGGGATGTATAAACGAATCCGTGTGCTCGCATTTTGCGTGTGCTGCTGTTGAGGTTCAGCTATACCATGACCTCGTTTTCCTGTATACTTTCTTGGGTAGGTACGTGTGCCTATAAATAACCCAGGAAGGGTTAGCCAGTGCCACCACAGCCAACCAGGACGATAGATGAAGGAACATGCACTCTACCACACGCGTTGCGTAGTGCGTAAAGTTTTTTAGATGCCGGTAATTGTGAATACATCATTACACACAAGAACACATCGATAGCCTAGGCTATTTCTAAATGCACTTAATTAGACGCATGCCGCTTCATTCATATTGAGTTCCCGCAGTGCGACCATCGTATTGACCAGATTTGAAGGGATTCGTGCTACAATAAAATGATACTGAATATAGTTTGCGATGTAGTTTTGACTGGTAGAGACGGAAGCAAGAGCGTATGCTACGACCGTTTTATTCGTCTAATCACTCGGCAAGTCGCACAGCATGCAAAGACTGTTGCACGTTTCGGGTTTACTTTCACACTTTGCCGAATAGAAAGCCTTTGATTGATGATTGATATGTGGGGTTTAACGTCCCAAAAACCAGCATTTGATTATGAGAGGTGCCGAAGTGGAGGGCTCCGGAAATTTTGACCACCTGGGGTTTTTTAACGTGCACCCAATGTGATCACACGGGCCTGCAGCATTTTCGCCTCATTCGAAAATGCAGCCGTGCAATAGAAAGCCTTTCCGTCAGACCGCATATGCTGCTTTTAAACGTTTTTCGCGCGCTGGTCTCGGAGGCGTAACGATTTGTCTGAAGCAGACTTTCTATCGCCATGAAAACGCTTAATACCTGAAGGAGAAAGAAGGCAAACCCCCAAAATGATACGAAAGCTAGTCTTTCAGTCGGATACACTCTAACAGGACTTGTTTTTCTTGAAGTAAAAAAGAAAGTTTCTTTGATGAATCCGATGCCGCGAGAATGTAGGCTTTGAGTACTGTATAACGATAATCATGATCCTAATTATACTGTGTTGCAAGTTTCCTTTAGCTGGTGACTTTTGCACCTAATGGGCTAGACGAAGAGTAATAGGCTTCACCAGACACGAAAGCAAGGGATTGTTCCTGGACATGAGAAATGCCTGGTCCTACTACTTTCCAATGACGCACTCAAATACGGCACATTCTGAACACACGCCACCCTATGCACTTGCAACACAATATGCCAAATGCCTGACAGCACATATGCGCTAGGTCTACAAGCTTAGGCATCAAGCCAAGGTGACGCGTTCAATTCGGGACTGTTCGCCTTAGATTGCGTCGTAGCCAGTAGAATAAAAAAATGAAACAACATGTTTTTGTTGTTTCATATTCCTGTAACGTGTTTTGATAAGCTACATGTGTGCCTTTGTTTCAGGATCGTGCCAACACGGGTCCGCGGCACACGGCCACAGCCGTGGTGCTCGTCAAAGTGGACGATGTGGAGGACCAACCTCCCATCTTCACACAGGTGCCTCCGGTGACCAGGATATCTGAAGACCTTCCATTGGTAAGTAGTGCGCGGATTAATACCTTATTAGATGCACTTGTGTGCTGGCTGAAACAGCAATAGTTTGTCATAGAATGCGGAGTCTTGCGGATTAGAAAAACCTTGTCGAGACAGAAGTTTATGCAATGTTACGGTAGAGGTAGCGGCATGTTGTACCTGCCTGGATATAGTGTGTATATGCATATATATATATATATATATATATATATATATATATATATATATATATATATATATATATATATATATATATATATATATTGAGTTAGGACTCTGTATTTATTGGATAGAAAATTTGGCGAGTCGAATTTTGTTCATGGTTAACAGCGCAATAGGATACGGATTTGGTCGTTTGGTCATTTTTTTCTCGCAGCCTGTTTTCGCTGTTAACTATTAACACAATATTTCGTTCAATGCCAGCTGGAAAACATTCTTTCTGTAAAGCATACACACTCGCTGAAAAAACAACTACAAAAATAACAACTTGTTTTTCGGCTACACGCCCTGTACTATTCGTAGCGCGCCAAGTCTTCGCACTTAAAATCACTTACTGCAGTGCAATAGATGTGTTCTGTACCACTATTTCTCATTTATATAGCATATACCTTCTAGAATCTAAACACACATCATGTCGATTGTTCTGTGATAATGGTATCGTGTAGTTATCTGTTCACAATATAGTTAAGCTGCTGTGCGACAGCTCATTTATGCGCTTGAAAGTTTACGAGCTTTGATTGCTGTTTTTTTTCCCTCCTAAAGAACTCTGTCGTGCTCACGGTGAAGGCGATGGATGGTGACCGTGGTGTGAACAACGCCATTCATTACAGCATCGTTTCGGGTCAGTACGAACGTCCTTAATAAAGAGACATTTTGCCTTGTGGAAGTTTGGTATACTGTCATTGCTGGTTACTGCTTGCTGCGGCTGTTAATTAGGGAGAAACTAGAAAATGCGTTTCAATAGAAAGAATAACGTTTTTATTATTCGCTATATATCTACTATAGCGCTGTTCTGATATCGAAACGCTCTAACCATTATAACGGCTTTTAAAATAAATCTCATATGGTGTTTCAAAGAAAATGTACGCCAAAAGACTACTTGCTGACGTTTCTTTTTTTATGTCTATTACCACTAGGTGGCAACGATCTGTTTGCTATCGACCGTGAAACAGGCGTCGTGTCCGTGAAAGGGCGCCTCGACAGAGAGGCGACTGAAAATCGGAACGGAGCCTTCATTCTACTTGTTCAGGTGTGCCTTCCTTTGAAATTTCCACCTTCTAGTCGCACTGCCTTGACTTACTTTTGATAACGTTGAAGGAACTTGTCAAATACAGTTACAGTCGGTTCAGCAATGTTTCGTAAGGAGCGAATAGTCAATGCAGCTCTGCTTCACCCAACATTTCTTTTTGCCACCTGATGAATGTGAGTAGGAAAGAACGAATGGTTTAGTGTGTTGTCGAAAGCGTTATTGTGAGCCATGCCAACTTTCCTAATCTTTGTTTCTTTCTTTTATTTTTTGCTTATTTGCAGGCACGATGCAATAACAGTTTTACACATCTGAGTAGTGCACAGTACGCGCAGTTCTTGCCTACGACGACGTATTACAGTAAGAAATCTATTCGTGGAAAGGCAGAGAGAGCGATATCTGAGTTTACGCATGCTTACTTACCCTTCCGTGGTAAGGAATGGTAAAAAAGAATCAAATATACATAGTGAATGATCATGATATAGAAATAGGGGTACGACCACTGTATATCGTTAACATACACATACACTTAAGTCAGAAAATTGAGCCCAGTACTGGAGTTTCCATTCCCCTTGATTGTTACCTTCGAGGGAGGTGGCATCGACACTTGTGGAGTTTTTGAATGCGATGAGAGTTCCATTCCATCTTACGACGCGGGCCATGGCGTTCTACCACAGGCGCAGGAAGTGTCCGGAAAGGTGACGCCGGCGCCGAGCACGCGCACCGAGGTGACAGTGTTGCTGACGGACGTGAACGACGAGGAGCCGGCGTTCCGAAGCCGACGCTACATCGCCGAGATCAACGAGAACGCTCAGATCAACGTGCCCGTCAACTTTGTCGGAGAGAGCGTGCCCGAGGTGTTCGATCACGATCAGGTGAGCATAGAGCCTCGCCTGTGCTCGCTTGTGCGAGCCCTTGCGAAAGTTAGGGCGCTACTATTGGTGCTATCTATCGTAGGCAGCACTACGGAAATTGGATGTTGCAACAATACGGTGTGGCAAGACGGACTTGAGGTTGCGAGGTGGTGGGAAAATAGCCATGAAAAGTGCTATTTAGCGCTTTTTTTTATTTCGCCTACGTCCCAATGGTTGTGGCTTGAGTAAAAGCAAAAGTAAAAAAGTCAAGCACTTATTTTTGGCAATCTAGAGAAACAAATGTGAAGGCAGTTACACTGCCGCCGGCTGTGAGCTGTCGCTAGGCAGTGCATTTTTTTATCGGTATTTGTAAAGTTGCGCTCTGAACGTTCAAAGCACAAGGAAGTTTATGAGACAGCCTGTTTATATTTAACTATTTATTCATTTTTTATTTTTTACGAGGAATAGCAGAGACATGCAGTATTTGAAATCCTGCTCAGTGGCCGAATGAAAACACAAAATTTAAATGAACACATTTCTCACACGGCTTCTTGGTGGCATTCGTACACCTCCATAGCTCCGCAGGTAAATCACGAAATTAAAATGGCCTAGTTGGGCCCCGAATACTGACATACTGTGTGTTTGGCCAAAAGCTATGCTTGTTCTTGTTATCGCAGCAGATTGCGGCAGGATGTTTTGCACCGTCAAAGCTAAGAAAATCTACGCGCTTTTCGCTCTTGCAGGGCAGCAACGGCACTTTTCAACTGTTCCTCCAAGAAGACAACGGCGTCTTTGACGTCACGCCAGCCATCGGCGTCAACGAGGCTTCCTTCATGATCCGCGTTAAAAACCCTGATTACTTGGATTACGAACGAGTCAAGGTTATGAACTTCAAGGTACGCACGTCGAAAGGGTGGATGCGTTTTGCAATCGCAGCAACATGAAATGATGTTCTGTGCCAAGCTCATATACGGAAGTGAAGTTAGCCTGCGATACATTAATTGAATTGAATATACTTTCCTAAATTATTATTTCTTTGGTATATACTGCTGCACCACCGGTAATTAGTGATGCAAGCAAACATTAATGTTTCTGAATTCTGCTTGTTCATAAAACTTGAACAATATATTTGGGCGATTCGACGGCATCAAGTCGCTGAAGTCTGAGTAATTGGGACGGCAAAGATTATCACGGGGCGAACGATTAGTAACGTCAAGCACCTGTCTAGCGGCCCTTGGAAACTAGGACGTTGCAGAGACATTAACGCTCTGTGAACTCTTCATGGTTTTATTATTACAACCGTCAGCCACTCATTTTCACAATAAACATGTGGTATCACTCTCATAATTTTAATACCTTTGTTTTACCCGCCTTTAACGCGAGGAATTTTCGGTCCCCATACAGCCAGTCAACATACCCCTAGCCCACATCCTTTGTCTTATGTACAGTCGTTCTTGGGCCATCACATGGCCCTTGCACCAAGAAATAGCATATATTATCATCAAGATTAGTAAATTTAGTGCATTTTAGGTGGAACCAGTGTGCTGTAACTATGAAGTAACGCTTTCTGATTTCTCACACATACCATCTGCGAATAATATAGTATCCTGTCTTAACTTTTTTTCTGACCAAGATCTACGAGAACTAATAGTTCAATCTTTAGTAGCTTGTGCAGAAGACTACAATAATATTATCGGCGTGCCTCATGATTATATTGTGCTTTTGGCTCTTAATTTATTATTACGAACATCATTTATGCGTATAGAAATGTTGAAATAGCAAGATTCGACTGCAGGCTGGATCTCGGGCCTAGGGTTCGAACATGCAACACCCACGGCGCCTGCACTTTGCATTGCAGACATTTACAAGCTGTGCGTTTTGCGCTCTTGTGTTACATATTTGAAGCAGCTATACTAACTCTAACTATAAAGCTAACAGAGCACACACACGCGAAAGTTGGCGGGTCGCTGTGACCTGCATTCATCGCTGCTCGGCATGCAGATCGTGGCGAGGGAGATGGTGTCCAACCAGCCCAAGACATCAACGGCTGACGTGACGGTGCACATAAAGGACGCCAACGACAACTTCCCGGTGTTTCGCGAGGACCTCTACCGGGCGACCATCCCCGAAAACGCGGCAGCTGGAACTGTGGTCACCGTTGTCAGGGTGAGCATGCTGCGTCGCGAGAAAGTGATATTGTGCATGCATATTAGGACGTTTGACGCGTGTCTTCGCATTTCACGTGCTCATAGCGACTTTTTGTTGAATCCAGTAGGACGTATATACTGACGAAAAAGCACGCATATTTGAATTATACTACGAAACTGGATGGTCGCACTCTTTCCCTATAAGGGGCCTACAATAGCTCGCTTGTGCACGTAAGCAATCTTCAAGGAGAACGTACCATTTCTTGTATTTCGCCTCTTTTTGTGAACATTCTCAATAACATGACGCTTACGAATGATGCTAATGTGGCTCGTAAATTATTCTCAGATTTCATTGTGTATGATCTGGACTATTATTAAGGGCAGCAGATATTCGGTCATGAAAATTGATCATGAACGTATTACCCGCTCGTGGCTGGTACGACGGCAGCCATATAAGGCCAAAAAAAAACATTGCCATAAATATGAGTGGTCCTGTTGTACTTCTTGCTTGTCATATTTTGACAACTTGTCTAGAGGTGATTGTTGCGAACCATTTTTCTTTCATGCGCTTCGAGCACTGCCGTCTTTCTGAGCAAACGTACGCGATGCGTGTGTGTTCTTTTAGTCCTATCTCTCTTGCAGGCTGAAGACGCGGACTCTGAAATTTACGGCACCTCTGGAATCCGCTACACCAGTATCCGAGGTCAAATAGCGGACAAGTGAGCAAGTGCATTGTTATTACATTGGGGGACTTTCGTCGTAAAAGAGGGCCACAACGAGATTCGCGGTTGCTTGCCGGAACGAGCAGCGGGGTCACTTTGATCGTAGTGCGACACCGATAATTTGATGAGAAGTAGGGGTAACCTCTTCTCATTCACTAAACCACGTATCTCAAACACGCTAACCCCGCTGCCCACGGAAATAAATAAGACCCCTTCCAGAGTCTTCTCAACGTTACACCGTTTTCCTATGACACTTCCGGACACACCAAGTACAGTGCTGTGACTTTGTTATATAAGCGTATGTTATGTTGATGACGTCCCCCTGGGGGGGGGGGGGCGCCAAATCGAAATTGATGCTATAAACAACTCGACTGAGTAAAATCTTGAAGGGACTTGTGGGAAGACCAATTCGTTATTTTACTGTGGCTCAGTCGACTCTAAAACGGCCGCATTTCGTCTCTTCGCAAAGAATAACGTCCAAATTGTCACTTTTTCAATTCATAATAATTAATGTATGTAAAGCAGGGGTTCCCGATGGAGGCGGAAATGCTGTAGGCCCGTGTGCTCAGATTTGAGTGCACCTTAAAGAACCCCAGGTGGTCGAAATTTCTGGAGTCCTCCATTACGGCGTCTCTCATAATCATATCGTGGTTTCGGGACGTTAAACCCCACATATCAATCAAAGTAGGGGTTCGATATGAACATATAACAAGAAAAAATTAGACGCCCCAAAACACCGGAGAAGAATAGCCGAAAAGAAAAAGCGTCAACTCGCAAGTTACTTATTTTTGGAAAACCACCGCAATATATGACCCTCCAATTCATCATCAAAAAGTCAAATTCAACTGAAGGCAGTACGGCCAAAGTATCGCTGCATAGTTTTTTTGCATGTTTCTGAACTTTCACGTGTATTGAGAGTGCCCGATTGTGCGATATGACGTATCTGTGTTATTGCACATGTGTGGCATGGTAGATATATTGAGGTGTATTGGAAAGAATGAAGTTAGTTGCGAGTTGACACTCTTATGTTTACCCTATTGTTTCCCTGTGGTTTACGTCGTCTAATTTTTTGGTAACATGTACCAACTATCCCAAGAAAAAGTTTTACTAATGGACATATAAAATTGTTCGCGAAGCTCAAACAGTAGTAATTGCAAGTGAAAGTAATAAATTTATTTAGAGCATAAGTAGTTCTGTGCTTCGTGTTTCAGTTAAAGCTCGGAAATGAATCTTATTCAATGCTGGGACACGGGCTGTTTGATTCGCACCCTCGACGGCTATTCAAAGAGCCCATACATTCTGCTGTGCAGGGTATTTTTGCTCACTTCAAGTGACTTTATACTCTACACGCTGGGACTGCACGAAATTCTGCACCAAATATATGGGCCTGCTTTTACTGGCTTTTTCCGGATTATGTGCCGACTGCGACGCTTTTGAATATATTTTATATCATAAAGCTTATTCGGAGGTGAAATCTGCGGTGCGTTCTTCGGTGCTCGTTGGCCGCCGTTATCAGTGGCACTTGACGACCACGATGACCTCCGTTCCTTCGATGGTTCAGAGAGCAGAAGAACGGACGAGGTTCTCTCGTGCGGTTCGCAGGTTGCGGCTGGATCCCGAGACGGGCAAGGTGGTCGTGGCCACGTCGGCGCACGGCCTGGACCGTGAGACGGCACCCGAACACTTCCTGACAGTGGAGGCACGCGACGAGAACGGTCGCGGCAACCGCAACACCGTCCAGCTTCACCTGGTGCTCGAGGACATCAACGACAACGCGCCGGCCTTCGTGCTGCCTTCCTACGAGGCCCGCATACGCGAGAACGCGCTGGACTTTCGCACTCCGCTCGTTGTCATGGTGAGTTTCAGATTTAATGAAGGAAATGCAAAATGTGGTAAAAATAAAATCAGGTACACGGCAGCTCTAGGAAACACTGCTTCGTTTTCTATTCTTAGATCAGCTATACGAAGCTAAAAAAAGAAAATTTTTATGACTAATGTTTGCGTCAAGTGTCATTGCTGTAGTATCAATGAAGAACTCGTACTGCTGATATTAGGAAAGAGCTCGTGTACTGATTCGCGTGCCTTGATTGATACGATACCCGTGAAGAGTCGTCATGCAGTGTAGTCCGCTTTTAATTATATTAAACATATACCGAAAATGGTTGGCCCATTCCAGGTATTATTATTATTATTATTATTATTATTATTATTATTATTATTATTATTATTATTATTATTATTATTATTATTATTATTATTATTATAGCATGGACAGTTACGTTTGCACAGGAGTGGATCTTAGAAAGAAAAACGAGTCGTTGGATATTTTATGTATGTCTTCCCTTTTCTTTTGGAGGAAGGAGTGTTTCACGTCTCTCCGAATAAAATAGAGTGATCTGCAGACAGAATTCCTGTGTCTATTTTAAAAAGAGTCATATATGCGGCAAGTCAGGGCTCATCCAAAAAATCAAAGCAACCTAATTTTTTCTCTGAGAATGTTGGTCACTAGGTTTTAGCAGGCTGGATGTGTAGGCAGAGTGCAAAATCACTAAGCATGATTTTGTTTCTATGAATACGCCAGTTTATTTGATGTGCGTGCTGAGCAAGAATTCTGCATGCATGTGCTGCTTTCAAAATAAAAAGTAAAAAAAAACATGCGGCAGATCGTCGCTCGAGGACTTGACTGCGCTGCAGCTTGTTTGGGCTGCGCTCATGTTTTGTGTATCCAAGTCCTCGTTTCTCGCGCTGTTTCACGCTTCGTAAAATGAGATAGCTGGCTGATTTCATTACGAAAACAAATGGAACACAAATTCTTCCTTGCCGTGGAAGTTTAGAATGAAGATTGCAAGGTAACGACGCCTTCAGAGCAGAGATAGTGAGGTAGGCGTGAATTAAGTGACTTCAGCAAACTCGCCTACTCGTCGTCTGCAACGTATCGATCGAATTAGGCTTTCCTAGCAAGAGCATTTGTACACCAAGCCAAAATCGATTTCCCCAGAACAGAGCCTGCACGTCACTGTCGGAGTGCGAATCTGATACTGAGCCGACTCATTAGTGACAGCAGGCTTCAGTCGTCCTAAACCATTTCGCAATCATGAGATAGTAGCGTTTATTTGGGAAAGAAATGTACACCCATGAAAGAAGTCTTTAAATAAAGACTGTTGAACCTGACGGGTTGTTCAACATTGCGCAGGCCGTAGACGCCGACCAAGCTGGAGGCCCCAATAGCCAGGTCCGTTATCAGATAGTGCACGGGGACCCTGACAACAACTTTACCATCGACGAGGTCAAGGGCCGCATCAAGCCTAGGTTGCCGCTAGACTTCGAGAGGATCGCGCAACCCAGGGGTGATGTCCGAACGTTTAACCTTCTCGTTCGTGCCTATGACATGGGGAGGCCGTCACTCTCGAGCAATGTCACCGTGGTCATCTACGTACAAGACGTCAACGATCACGCTCCCGAGTTTCCCACTGATTTCGTATCCAAGGCGATTCCAGAGGACATTCAGGAAGGCACAGCCGTGGTCCGGGTGCTCGCTGAGGACCACGATCACTCACCCAGCAACAGCAAGGTCGTTTACCGAATCCAGAATGGCGCGCAAGACAAGTTTGTGATCGACGCCCTCACAGGCGTCATCTCCGTGGCACCCGGTGCCAACATGGACCCGGACAGGACGTTTCCAAAGTCAATCCTGTACAGCCTACAGATCTTGGCACTTGATGGTGGGCTTGGGGAACAGCAGAAGTCTTCGATGATTACCGTCAACATCTCCATCATCGACGTCAACAACAAGGCACCCAGGTTCGACGAACCCGGCACCGTGAACCTGGTGGAGAACAGTGTCGCGGGCCACACAGTAGCCATAGTTCGCGCTACCGACCAGGACGATAGGCCTATGCTCAGGTACTCACTATGTCATGGGACTGCCAGTGAGGCACGGAACGAAGATGGTGGCCTTGTAAGCGAATTCGATGCCGAACAGAGCTTTGAAATCAACAACCTCGAAGGGAAAGTCATGGTCAAGTCTAACATCGACCGGGAAGTCATGGAGTCCATAAAGTTGTGCGTCAAGGTCGAGGACATGGCCGCTGCAACACCTGGGCAAACGGCGACAGGTGAGTGCTGGATGAGATCACTTATCAGGTTGAACGCGTTAATGCTACTTTTTCTCTACAAATATGTAGCAATAACCGCAGCCGTATGCCCAGCCACGATGATCTAGTGGCTAAAGTACCAGGAAGCTGATCCGCAGGTAGCGGGATCAAATCCCGGCTGTGGCGGCTGGATTTTCGATGGAGGCGAAAGTGCTGTAGGCCTGTGGGCTCGAATTTGGGAGCTCGTTAAAGAGCCCCAGATTGTCGAAATTTCTGGAGGCCTCCCTAGCCATCTCTCATATTCATATAGTGGTTTTGGGACGTTAAACCTCACATATCAATCAAACCACAGTCGTACAGAGCTTCATACTGATGCGATCAGTGGAGAATGTTTGAGCTTGTATGTCATTCTCTTATGAAGATTTTTACCTTAATTTAAAAGCAATGATTAAAAGCACTGCACTTTTTCTTTGATATAGCCAAATAATTTAGAGCTTATGTGCTTGTCTAGGCACTCGAATGAGTTGTTTTGACTTTTCTAATGAAGATACCTTAAGCATGAGACCAAGAAAACCTTCCTCCTTTTTCTAATAGCAGAAATAAGATGTTTTGATTTATGGTACAAGCGAAATGCTGTTGAAGTAAATGCAGCACGTGCCATATAACTGCAGATGGGTACAGTTTGTAAAGCTTGTAAAGCCGTGCCTTAGTGATTCAGTTCATGATACACGTTTGCTGGGGTACCTGTATCAAATTATTATTTATTATTGCGATAGCAATTATGTAGACAGTCTAGGCTGTTTTTTTCCGTCGCCGCCGTCATGCACCGTATATGTATTCGTATCTATACATATGAAGACAAAAGAAAGACAAAAAAAGCCGCCCGCGCTCGCCACCCAGCTCGTCGCGATGCGCCATAACGCGCTTATCTCCCACGCGTAATTTGCCCTGCGGATGAAGGGGGGGGGATTAGCTGCTCGCGTGCGCGCGCTTATACTTCGGTGGGGCAATTGTGTGCCTTGGCTTTTCACTGGGCCACAAAGGTTACTTGGGTCACAAAGGTCACCTCGCTCGTCGGGCAGGCCCCGTTTGCCAAAAGAGCGCGCTTTTCAAACACAGCGAAGTAACAACTGGGACACTCGTTAGTTCGCACTCGTGTCTGTACCTGTGGTTCCGTTTCCTGCGTCGTTTTTGTGTAAACAGTGCGTTAAGCGTCGAGCTGTAAACGTTGTTAGTTAGCTCTCATCCTGTGTGTGTTGTTTTCGTGCGCCATTTGTGCGTGAGCAGCGCGCTGCACGTTTCGATCTGCTAACCGTTCTCAGTGTTACATTCCAAGTTGTTGCTATTGCATTCATTGCTTCGCCCTTGCAGCGAAGCTGTGACCTTTTCTTCTTTCCTCGCGAAATTGACTGCGTTTTATAAAGTTGATAAGCAGGTGTTGACTGCTTGTGTCATTTCTGTTGCAGCAACCCTTACTGTCAACGTAGTCGACGTCAACGACAATAGGCCGAGCTTCAAGAAATCTTTCTACCGCCAAACAGTGACTGAAAATTCAATGGTTGGCGCACCAATCGTCACTGCTAGAGCGATAGATGCGGACAAGAACAGGACAATATATTACTCCTTGGAAGGAAAGATGGAATACCTTGCACTGATTGGAATTGACCGAAAAACAGGTATCTGTTGTGTTTGTTTCCTCACCTGACACAATATGTGTTTAAGGCTCGCTCACGTTTTCGCGATCGATATGAACAACGTAACTGAATCACTCAGGGTCGTAATATACCGGGTAAGATGAGATATTACTTTTTGTTGATTAGATTAGAAAAGTTGCAGGGTTTAGATAGAAAACATTGAGAAAGTGACTGGGTGTTCATATTAAAGGATTAACACACATCAATTTAGTAACCAATAAAATCTAAATTTTGCGCGATGTACATCGTTCCACAAATGCGCAACTAAGGTGGGGAAGGGGGTGTATTCATAGCGAATTTTGTTTTACGAAAAGATGAAAATTTTTCTAACGTATATTCAACCACCTCTTCAAGCGACTTCATACAGAATGCGGTACCTATTTGCAGGAACCACAATTATGGTGCATGAACTTACTTGACCTTTCCTTTGAGCAACATGACATTGTGATTAGTCACACGTAAAATATATGACACGCTGTTTCGAATCATAACCACTTCTCTTCCTAAAATCTCCGTAGGTGAAGTGACCGTAGCTGACAAGATTGACCGTGAAGCTCACAGCTGGATTAACGTGACGCTCAAGGCGACTGATTCAGGCGTGCCCCCTTTGTCTGGAGCCACCGAGCTTCAGATACAGGTGCTCGATGAGAATGACAACAATCCCATCTTCCGACCTGGGCCCTCCGAGTTTGCTGTCTCTGAGGACGCCCCTCTGGGTGCCTCAGTGGCGGCCGTGCACGCGGTAGACGCCGACGTCGGCGATTACGGCCGCATCACGTACGCCCTGGACGCCGCCGGAACCGACGGAAAGTTCAAGATTGACAGAGACACGGTGAGTGCTTGGAGTGTTTCTTTTCGATCGTCACAGCACGTGTGCCGCAACTTAATGGAGGTTCTCACTTTGTTGGCATTTCGAGTGGAACATGTAAAAAGAACTAATGTGGCACTTCCTGTGGGTGATCGGCCAGCAGAAAAAGAGGTGATTGGATAAAGAAAAAACCGCACAGAATGCCTTCGTTGGGGCGAGGCTTTCACTTCGTCATTCAATGTCCTCTTCCAAGCTCCTGTTACTAATGCTGAGTTTGTTGGCTCGAGTTTGGTAGTGCCACTATAATGGTGCCTCTATATCCGATTACTATGATACGCGCCCTTATTCCTGATTAGCTGCTATCAATGTGTGATTGTCTAAAACTTCTTGACGCTCACCTGCCGCGTTCCTTGTCACGTTTTACGTCACGACAACTCAGAGGAGAACCTTTGATTTCTTGTCTTATCAACCTAATGATTATGCTTTTTATTATGGCCCCATTTCGCGAGGATGAAATCAGTATAAGCTTCACCGCAAGTTGAAGAAATGATGAAAATAAAAAGGAGGTCCTAATTTAGCTTAAAATTTAATTAGGAGATTTCTATCAAAAGTGCTGTCCATTATAAAGCTTTGTTTGTTATTATTAGGCTAGCAAATACCTTCCGTTGTTACCGCTCAATATGTGATGGCTTTCTGTTGGTCCGCCTAAGAACGTGCAGAATAGGATAGTTCAACACGAAAGTGATAAGGACAAACAAACATTTTGTAAAGTTGTAGGCTCACTGCTGGAAAACCGAATTCTCCTTCTTCTAATACATGCTCTGTCTCTTTTCATCATACAGGGTGTCATCACGGTTACTATGCCATTGGACAGAGAAGAAACGTCTTCATACTCGTTGATAGTTCAAGCATGGGACAACTACGAAGCCGGATTCGGGACAGATGAGAGCAGGAGGACATTCAAACAGGTAAAGCAAGAATAATCTTTTTTTACATTTAAAAGCTCATCTATTCTTGTCGACAACAGGAAATTCTGTTGCTAGCATTGTCAATTAGAATTATCTACGTTATCTGGTCTTGTAGTAATCTTATTACGCCGACCCTATGTAGTCCGCATTTGGAACACTGATCAAAAGGCGAGCAGACCGATGTAAAGTGTTCGAAGTATTTTCTATCGTTGCGTCATATCTGGGCGTAAATATACGTGATACTAACATGCACAACAATAAAAAAATTCATTGCTTACTTAATTTGAAATGTCTCACTGTATTTGCACTCATTTACCAATGAAAGGAGATCAAATACACTTTTTTAAGCGAAGAATTAAAAACAAATCACGCGCAAGATTTCGAACCAAGCCACCACGACTTTTCCCTAAGAGCTACTGTTCTGGGGTTCTAATCGTCAGTGCGTAACTTAAAGAGTGGTTAGCTGGCAACTCCTGAAAATATCACGTGCTTTGTGGCACTAGCAGACAGAAAAAGTGTGTTCTATGTTCGCCGTAATATTTACTAGTGGAGCAGACTAACACTTTCAGGTTCAAATGCCCATATATACCCAATAAAGTGAACGGGGGAGGAACGCCGCCGTAGCTGAGTTGGCAGAGCCTGGGACACGTTATTAGAAGGTCGCAGGTTCGTTCCCAGCCAGGAATTACTTCCACTGTACTTTCTTTTGCAGTTTCATGTCTGTTAGTTCCAATTAGTGTCTAAAAAAGAAAAAAAACAGCCTTTAAATGCATTCCCCTTGTTTCGTCTGTGTACAGTTACTTGTACTGCTAATAAAGTATTAATAATGTAAGCAGTCATTCAATGTCAACGAAAAGAAAATTAGCACACTTTACATGTGCGATGACTGCATTTAGCATCTTTCTAGCCATCGGCTCAGCCTTGGGAAAGCGAGAAATGTTTTACCCTCATTAGCATTTCCTTTGCTGAGTGTCGATGAAATACAGCTTCTTATTATATTGTTTCGTGTTTTGGCTGCAGATTAGCATACGCGTGCTGGACGTGAACGACGAGGTACCGGTGTTCGTGCGGCAGACACATTGTGCTGAAGTCACCGAGTTCATTCGCATCCATGAGACGGTGTTCCTGGCTTCAGCCATGGACGCGGACGACCCAACGACGCCGAATGCCAGGATAGTGTTCACCATTCAGGCCGGATACGAAGCCGGTGAGTGAATGCAACCATGGTTTCGTTACCATTAACCCGCGCACATTGCGATAGAGGAACTCATGTTGTGTTTCAGCACCGCTCATAACACTTTGTCAAGTATGGCAGCGGAATGCCTCCCCATTCGCATAATGGGACACTGTAGCTCGTTTTGCCAGCAAACACTTCGTAGAAAGAAAGTACACAGCATTCTTTTGCCTTTGCCTGTGCGTGCGTAGTGTGTGCGTCCGCGCAGAAATTGACTTCTTCGTATGTATGTATGTATGTATGTATGTATGTATGTATGTATGTATGTATGTATGTATGTATGTATGTATGTATGTATGTATGTATGTATGTATGTATGTATGTATGTATGTATGTATGTATGTATGTATGTATGTATGTATGTATGTATGTATGTATGTATGTATGTATGTATGTATGTATGTATTATGTGTGTATGTATGTATGTGTATGTATGTATGTATGTATGTATGTATGTATGTATGTATGTATGTATGTATGTATGTATGTATGTATGTATGTATGTATGTATGTATGTATGTATGTATGTATTTCTTCATGTACGCGCGTGTTTGGTGGCTTCTCCACATTAATACAGTTATTAAGGAGTAGCCTGATTTACAGGAACAGTAGACAGAGATACCGTATATACTGAGATAGCGGGATCGAAGTCCGCATGCGCAGATACGTACGTTACTCGTACCGCTTAGCGCACGTGCGCTATTTTTCAGATTTAACGTTACCGCGCTAGTGTGGTGTGCGTAAACATGGCGACGCTTAGGAACGCCCGCTTCGAAATTATTTTAGCGTAGTTGTTGAAAGATTCACTTCTATCGCAGCAAACGACTGTTTAAGATGGCTTCGCTTGCCTTCAGTTAGCTTCGGTGACCGATTATTGCGGATAAGCTAGCGTAAGTTCTGAGATAGCTTCCCATTTCGAACGTCTCTAGGTCTAACTAGAAGATCGATGTAAATAAATTGGCAACATAAATGTTTTCGCGTTTGGTGCTTGGTTCATATTGATTTACTTTTATTATCAATAACTAAAACAAATTTGCAGCAATGGTTTGCGCAGTGAAACAGGCAAACATTCTCGTTTTCTCTTACTTTTCACTGTTTTTTATTTTATCAACTCTCCGATAGATGGCGCCAGCATTTCAGCTGGGAAACATAAACTATGTAAAAGCTATCCCGCTGAACTATAAGACGCTGTCCGCAACGAAAGTTTGCTGCACAGTAACGCCATTCCCTTAACCTCCGCCATCACGCTAACTGTAAACTATAACTGTCTAGTAAGTTATGTAAAACATCTATAGATGTGGGTAACAACGATTCTGCCGTTATTTATTTATTTATTTATCAATGCTGCGACCTTTCTTTTTTTTGAAAGATTATATCAGGATGGGAAAATTTCTGAGAATAGATACATGTATTGAAACAATCAAAATACAATGAATAAATAAAGTAAGTACGATACAGGACTGAATTTCAAAAACGCGTATTTCAATGATTTCGCAGAGTGACATAGTACACATAATGTCTGTTACAGAAAAATGGAATAACTGCAATAAACTGAATAATACAATACGATAAGTGATGGTTCAAGTGAAGCTGCTTTCAAACATTGACAGTCCGTTATGCGATACAGCATAATTTGCAAAGTTACTTCTCCCCTTAAGGAAAGAATGAATATTTATAGCAATGAATCCGTGAAATTTTGAAACTAGAGGTGCTATAATTTTACTGTGTTGCTTGCGAGTTGTGTAAGCGGTAGAGTGCTCACTCTCACACAACACATGTATACAACAGTTTCACACAACAATTTTAGGATACGTGGCTCTTTCTGCCTTTTTTGTAGCCAGCTTCTTTCTTTTTAATTATATATTAAAGTTCTTCACCGACCGGCAATTCGTGTATGGTCTCACATTAGTACCAGCTGCGTTTTTCAAAGCTCCGTTCAATTATGAATGACCTACTTTCGCCATGCACAGATCTATTCGAGGTGGAATCTCTGCCAGACAACACGGCTCGTGTGTCGACGCGCTACTCACTTCGCGGTCGTGTAGGCAACGCAACCGTGGCGCTGCGGGCTCAGGACCAGGGCCTGCCACCGCGCTCCTCGGTGCAGATGTTTAGCGTCTGCGTAGCCGACGTCAACGACCACAGTCCGGTGTTCGTCAAGCCACCGCAGAACCACACCATTCGCATTCCCGAGGTGAACGCAACATACTACCAAGCGCGTGCTGACTCAGTCATGGGTTCGTGGTAACGTGGAAACGAATGCTCCACTCTCTGCATTTGGGCTCCATTATGAACCATATCTTCACTTAGCACGCAGTGCAATGAATCACTTAGACACTGAAAAATATTGTAAACAAATAGAATTCACAATCAAATTAGCATGCATATCTTACTGTTGTAAACGAGATGCTAACAGTAACAATAAGCGATGCTGGGTGCACGTTCATGACTAGAATTAACGCAAAACATTGCAAATAGCTCTATTAGGACAATTGTTTACAGAAAACGTTACAAAGGTAATGGTGGGTTATAATAATTAGTTATGTAAGAAGGTATTGCAACTTCAATCCATGCTTTTCAGCGCATTTGCGGGCTTCCTTATTTAGTGCAGTTTGCTAGAGGTGTCAAGTTGGTGGCACTTTTTTATGCTGTTGCCTAGAGACAGTCAACAAAAATAAGTGTTGCTCTACTAAATAAAAAAACAAAATGACAGAGAAAAACATTTACTACAGAAAGCTCCTGTATTCTATGGCATTCTGTTCTTTCCTTTCGTCAGAGCCTCGCGTTGTTAAATATGAAGGTTATTGTGAATCTGATGGCTAAATGAATTAGTTACGACCAAAATTTGCATAATTCAGAAGCTCGCGCTTTACAAAAGAAGGGTCGTTTGTGCACAGAAGGCATGTTGAGCTACTACGTTCATTTTTTTTTATTCCACCAGAATGCGACTTTAGGTACCGTGGTGGTGGAAGTGGGTGCGGAGGACAGCGATTTCGGAGCGAACGCAGAGGTGCGTTACCGTCTGAAGGACCTGCCTAATGGTCACTGGAGGACCTTCCGGCTCGACGAGCGAACTGGAGTCATTACACTGAGGCAGACACTAGACCGCGAGACGCAGAAGGTGTACGAGGTGCGTCTAGCTATTTTATTTGTCTTGTGCGATGGCTTAAGTCGTTGCGATAGAATTATATGAGTGCTCTAGGCGCATTTTTGCCGCCGTTGCCGTGAGTTCCTGTGTAAATTTCAAGGGTGATGACAACGAACTGTGCTTCTTATATTCCATGTGCGAGTTGGAGTGTGCGTAGGCAGCGAAATATTGTGGCTGAAGCGGAGAGGAATCACGTCGGTCATCTCCGTTGCGCGAAAGGCCCATTGCGGTTCCTTCCAGGAAGAAAGATTGCGTGGCTCCGCAAGAAGCTGAGAAATTTGAAGGGCCGAGCGTGGTGAAGTGCGCTCTATTTTGGCAAGAATTTGCACGCGTCTCAAACGTTTATACGTACTGAGTTTATAGCGCTCAATTTGCACTGGCGCAATAGACAGCACGGTCACTTCGCTCCCTGTAGCACCCTAGTTTCCTTATACCAGCGTTTTGGTGAGTTATGTCACGCCAACTACTAAATGAGCGGTATTATATCCTTACTGTGTATAACATTCCAAGTTATTGGTAGCACATGCATCGCTCGACTCTCGCAGCGATAGATGTTCTTTTTTTCAGTGATTTTGGTGTAGTGCTAAACATCTCAAGTTGACACAAACGGCTATGAGGGACGCGATGGCGGCGGTAACCATAGGTCATTTTGGAGCAGCTTTGATTCATGAAATCGCACTAGAAACATGGTAAATGAGATTTTATGAGTGCATTCTCGTTCGGACTGCACGGCCATCATAGCCTGAGTATCAAATCCACGACATCGTGTTCGTACAGCAGCGTAATGTCACGCAGTCATTGAGCCATATTCAGCGTAGTTGTATAGTTTATATTTGAGGAACCCAGTGCCGACAGACAGCAGTATTTTATAGACAAAATGACTAAGTCATTAACCAAACCTGCTTTACGTGTACTATAAAACTATTCCACATCTAAGCCGTATTAGCGTATTTTTCACGTAGTTCTGATGGCCACGTTGCTGTTTCTCGTTTTAACAAATCCAACGTTGCACATGCAGCTCCGTGTTGAAGCCTACGATTTGGGGCAGCCGACATCTTTGTCGAGTGACCTGGACCTCACTGTATTCGTGACGGATGTGAACGACTATGCACCAGAATTCACCGAAGATGTCGTAAGAAAACCACTTTCCTTCCTCTTTTTATCCTGGCGGGGGGGGGGGGGGTTACTGAAACAAGGGAATGGGCTTGGTGAGGTTACGTACTGATATATAAGTTTTTTACCTATATATTCATGCAGGATTACCGTTGTCAGATACTGTAGAAATTTTACCAGATTTTCTGAACTCAATTGGGTGCACTCGGTTTACCGTTGTGTCCTTTTTCCAAAGCCATGAAAGAGATAAGTTATCGGCTGCATTGCGTGTAAGTAAGTTGGTCTTCCACGTTCTTGCTTCTGCCACAGCACCAACTCACATTCACGGAGAATCTGAAACCGGGAGTGGAAACTTACAAGCTGATCAGCACGATCGACAGAGACGATGACCTTAGCATCCTGAAGCCCATACCGTGCTACTACATAGTTGGTGAGTTTTGAATTTGAACTACGTGCTGATATTTGAAGCGATAAGTGTACATGATTAGGTAATGTAATAACCAAATGCATTCGTAACAATTGACAAAAATAAGTAAGTGTGCCTGAGCGTAGAAAAGTTATCGTATCTCGGTATACTGTAGAAGCAAAATTCCATATTCATTTATTTGAAGTCACCTTAAAGGCGCTACGATCTGCATTGTGTAATGAAGGCTTCTCACTAATATCATTACAAAGTTTAAGTGTAACGTTACCACAACCTTCGTTCACAATATTCAAAGTGTCACCTAAGCTGACAGTCGCCACTGCACTTGCACAGGGGGCAATGAGAAAGGCCGCTTTGTGCTGGACATCTTCACTCACCAGCTGTCGGCCACAGAACCTCTCGACAGAGAGGAACAGGCCAACTACACGCTGGTGGTGCGCGCATCGGACGACTGTTTCCACGAGCCACGGCCCGTGAGCCGTTTCGACCCCAAAGACAACACACTGCTCCAGGTCGAGATCACTGTGCTGGACGTTAACGACAACCCGCCGAAGTTCGTGAGCCGCGTCTTCACCGGCGGTGTCACAATGGAGGCAGACTTTGGGGTTGTCTTCATGACGGTCAAGGTGCGTATACCTCCTGCTATCGTTACTGGCTGTTCTCAATCGATGAATCAACTGAATTCAGTGCACGAACCTGGGTGTTTTCGCTCGGTCATTTTGACGGCTTAGTACTTCAACGCATATTATGTGCAAACAGAACTGTCTGTCCTAAAATACCTTAACAGGAAAGTATTCGGAAAGTCTTCGTCCCGGGATAGTGTTTCCAACCGTCCCGAATTTCGCGAGACTGTGCCGTCTTTTCCTGCACCATCCCAAGTTCCGCATCGTGCCTGTCGGGGAACTTCATGTCCCGGATCTGTTCCGAGCTGTCTATTTCAAAATTTTTATGTGACCCAACGCACGCCCAATGACACGCCTCACGCTAAAGAGCACAACGTTCGCACAAATCAACCGCACAAAGCAATGTCGCGAAAACTGGCAGTAGTTTCGGGAGGCTTAAGCCACTACAATTGAACTTCCCTGTGAAGTGACGCAACCTTTACGAGTAATCCATAAGGTATGTAACTGCGCAAAAAACTTACCCAACTTACCATTCTTCTTTACGAGTAAAGCGGTCAGCTCCTTTAACTTGAACGCTCCGACACGTGGCCTCGTCTCGCTTGGACTGAGGTCAATGCCACCAATCGGTGAAAATGATATATTTGCTGCAGTTAAGGATAGATGTAGTTCACGTCGGTTTCACTAGTAGATTTTTGTTTCCAGTCTGCCTGACCGGCGGGTCAAATGCACTCACTCTGCGTCTTGTTTTCGCCGCTCTTCGTTCATGGCTACGTTATCGCGCGCACCCACGGCGTTCGTTGTCTTATATTTATCTCGACAATAAAGCATTCTGTGCGACAGCTTACGTGCCTTTCATGTTTCGATTCGCAGCCGCTGCTCAAAATGAATCGCATGAATAAAAAGTAGAGCAAACGCACGTTTAAGGCATTTTGTAAAGTAGCCCAATAAATTTTAAATGCAGTGGCGTTGTTCGTGTTCTGACTCAATAATTTTCAGACAGCGGGAATCGAACTGTTCTCGCAATTTAGAGTGTGCCTTGCTGTTCGGTTCGCGCTGCATGAAAGATGTGGTCTTGGAGCGCAAGATTCGTGTGGGTAACAATATATGGGGTTTGACGTCCCAGAACCACAATTTGATTTTAAGATAAAATGGCAGTTTAAGCTTTTATGCGATAACAACGCACAAAAATTACTTTGTATGCAACGTATCCATGCGTCTTTCTTGCTGAGAACACGCACAAACATTGCGCTCTATACGACATCTTCCGTGCAGCGTGAACCGAACAGAAAGGTACACTTTAAATTGCGAGAACAGTTCAATTGACGCTGTCTGAAAGTTATTGAATCAGACCATTAACAACGCCACCACATGTGAGCTTTATTTATTTTGCAACTTTTACAAAGGCCATGAACACGTGTTTGCTCTGCTATTTATAAATGTGATTTCTTGCTTAGAATTCAAACTCGTAAGGTGCGTAAGCTGCCGCACGCAATGGTTCATTGTCGAGATAAGAATAGAACAACGAACGCCATGGGTGCGCGCGATAACGTAGCCATGAGCGAAACGTGGCGAAAACGGGGTGCGAAGTGTGTGAATTTGACCCTCCGTTCAGGTGGACTGGAAACAAAATTTTAATAGTGAAACCAGCACACGCTACATCTATTGTTAACTGCAGCAAGAAGCATGTCATGTTCAACGCTTGGTGGCGCTGACCTCAGGTAAAGCGAGCCGAGGCCACGCATCACAGAATTCGAGTTAAAACTGCTGACGACTGAGCATCATTCACAAACGGAAGTGCTGCCATGCTTCAAGAGGCCGCAACTGTAAAGAAACAACGAATTTTTTGGAAGACACCGGGATAGCAAAAACTGATTTTGATGGCGTTTATGTTAGTGTATGACTCTTCCCCTCCCCCCGTCCTGACTTCCTTCATCGAAGAGTTGTACCAGTTACCCTATCAGGGCGCCGCTGCAATTAGAGTGTTTGTTGAAAACCACCCGATCTTTATCCTTCATTAGACTACGGGTAGTCAAGAGCGAGTGTGACACTGTGAACTTTTATACGCCTCCCAGCTCTTCTACATTGTAAGCAATTCAGTCATTTAGGTCATTTTTCGTAAAAGCGACACTAAGTACTGGATTTTACTCATGTCTAACTGTGCATGGTGGCGTACTACACACCTTGGATGCATTACCGTACTCGGTCAGTCATTTTTTATTAAAGCAGAATAGAGTTAATTGATAATTGAAACACAGGTACAAAAAGCCGCACTTTGAGTCTGCATAGAAATTGCCCACATTCTCAGCATAATGCATTCACGTACAATTACCGCTTTCACGTGTTATAGCACAGGAAATCCGCAGATTTAGATGTGAGCCACTTTCTGAGAGTTCTTTTTTTTCCTCTCAGAAATTTTCTGCCGTCGTTTCTAGCAACAGCGAGTAGTTACGTAAAAAAGATAGGAACGTGTGATAAATCAGCTTTCGGAAGTTCAAGGAAATTGCTGCACATGTCTCACTATATAGCGGCTACACACGGCGCTTAGCTTCAGACAGGCGGCGGTGTTTACAGCTGCGAAGCTCCATAACAAATAAAGATATCCCCGACATGTGTGCTCTGTGTAACCGAGCTTTCGTGAAAAGTGCATTCGCGTGCTGCAGGCTATTGATCGCGACGAAGGCATCAACAGTGTGGTCAGCTACTACATCGGTGGCGAAATACGGAGGACGCTTTCTGAGGGTCTGGAATCCCTGACGGGGCCACCGTTCCTCATCAACCACCGCACCGGAGACCTAAGCCTCAACTTCTATCCGCAGAAGGGCATGAAGGGGTACTTTGACTTTGAGGTCATCGCTAACGACACGGAGGGCTTCTACGACACTGCCAGCGTGTTTGTGAGTGACAATGTTTGTTCTTTTTAAATGATTGTGTTCTCAACAGTAATCATACTGATCATGCTCATGGTCACGTGAACTCAACGCCGAGCTCACTCCCATTTATTTGCTGCGTAAACCACCCTAGCTTTTTGGTGTTTACATGAATCTAACGAAGAAAATAAATGCCCAAAAATAAGTAGCGTTCCGCGAACAATGCGATTTGATGGGGCAGTGCAGCAACCGAAAGTTTCTGTTTTGCCATAACAAAAATTGCCTTTCGGATTGTTGCGTTATTAAATTTTTTATGGTGTCATTTTTATTGCGCTCGAATTTGTGGTTACACACGGATAAACAAAATTCTATAGGGGTTGATTAATGCCTTGCAGGTACAGCAATATATAATTAAAAAAAAAGTTTTAGGCTATACCTTAAACATGTTAGTCCTCAAGTCTTTTTTATTGACAGAATAGACAGAAAAATCCCGCTAAACGCAAAAAATAATAAAACTAATAATAACGTGTTACTTGGCTAGTGAATTTACATAACAGAGCAGACCATGAAAATTTATGGGCTACTGTTGCCTAACACGCTTGTTTTTATGTATTTCACAGATCTACCTCTTGCGGGAAGACCAGCGCGTGCGCTTCGTTCTTCGACTGACACCGGAAGAGTTCCGGGAAAAAATGGAAGAGTTTCGAGAGTGAGCTCCTCTCTAACCTGTCGACAAAGCTTAGGTGGACTTTAGTCTGAATTACTCATTTTTTCTCATCTGATTCTTTTGACAGGGTCCTCGCCAACATCACCGGAGCCATTGTAAATATTGACGAATACAAAGTTCACGAAAATGAAGACGGCTCTGTAGATCGCAAAAAGTAAGTGGTCCTGGTTCACACCATCGTGTTTCGCGAACGCCGCCGTGTTTGACCTGAATTTTTTTGGACGCATTGCAGAAGCGACCTGTACTTGCATTTCGTGAATCGGGACGACAACTCCATCATAGAGGTGTCCAACGTTCTCACGTGAGTCGTGTTGCCTGAGATTTCCTCGCCCCCAACAACACCGTGGGGTTTAAACTTCCTTGCATCTCACCTTCGCCTCCCCGACTTTGTTTCCAGATTGATAGACAAGAATATTGAGTTCCTCGATAAGCTCTTCAAAGAGTTCAACGTACTCTATAGCGAGGTAAGTACACGTGCTAGGGGCATGTGCATTTTGATTATCACTGTGCAGTAAAAATATAAGCCGTAACACAAATAATGAGCAAGGGAAGAACCGAAAGTCAAATGAATGATATCATATTTTTTCAGCTTTGGGTGGTGTTTAAACTAGATTTCGGGACATAACAACGGGTTTTATTGGAAAGAACACCTCTTTCACATCTAACGATTACTTTAAAGGGCTTTGTAGCGTTTTTATTCCAAAAATATCGAGTTTGCTCAGCATTGTCTTGTGCTCAGTATTTTTTTTTTTGTGCGTCGTCTGTGCTCGATGAAGTAATATCTCGCTCACGTGGCTACTTGGCTACTCATTTTGCTAAGATATCGCCAATCAGAGGAAACAAGAGTTGCGGCAGCGTCGTGCTAGCGTTGCTCACACCATCCGTCGCTTGCAGCCGGCGGACGCCCTGAGCGACGCCGAACGTGAAGAGGACCAGATGCGCACGTGGCTTATTGGCCTCTCGGTGTTCCTGTCCGTGATGTTGGCGCTCGTCATATCTCTCTGCCTCGCTCAGAGGAGCCGGTGAGTGCTGCAACCGATGCCCGGAATGGCGGAATATTACCAAACGATAGGAGGAAACTCAGTGAAACAAAATCGCTGTTATACACAGTCCGTTCACCTGCACCGAGTTAGCTTGATGTGGCTGAGACAGTCACATTTTTCTGACTAAAATGTGAATCGTGGACCGATGACTGTTATGAGCTTGCCTCACTCATATTATTGTAGTGTCAATGTGTCGGTTAAGCTGTCCGAAACGGCACTCTACCCAACATGGCGAATGCGCTAAGTATCTATGTGTGGACACGAGATGCAATTAGTTGGGTAATATTTATTGAAACGAAGTGCTGTGATTACTGTGCAGCGTAACCACAACTGACGCGACAATGCCTCTAGTAGTGTGAGTTGACTCATCTTTGCATGGTGCGTAAACATCGCAAGTGACGAGTACGAAAGAAACACGCGCAATTAACATAACTACTAGCGCTTAACTTCCAAGTAGTGTTTATGAGAAACGAACCCTCATGGATGCCCTGGACATCAAGTAAATATGCGCACATTATGAAACAAAAGATTGTGAAAGTCATCTGCTGAAACGTGCGCGGCATTTATTTACAGGGTCTAGATTACTGTCCGTTTCTAAAGAAAACACCACTTGAAAGTCGAGCGCCAATCTTGTCGTATGTGTTTATTTCATTCTTGTCGTTTGTACTGTTTACGCAGCCTACAAATGATGCGAGCGAGAAAAAAAGCAGACCAACAAACATGGGAGATTTTGGCGCTTATAGCATTTGCAGCGGGGCTGTTTCATCGCACGCACACGTGGTACGATCATCGGCGTAATCGGAACAGTGAAAATATTGCTGGTAGATAAGTATACTGATGAGCACCTGTTGGTTGCAAGTACGAATAGTTTAGCCGAACAAAATTGCATAGGGTTAAATAAACAATAGAGCACACGTGTTGGGATTATTTTTTCATTTACATTTGATACTATAAGCATGCACTTGCGTACATATATGAACATCATTTTGGCGACAGCTAGGCGATATTCATTCCTGGGTTATGTCTTTTGAATTCCTTGGTGCAGTTGCAATGTTTATGCGTTTCTTCGTCTTACACCTTCTCATGTAATTAAGCACCGATGACGAGTCGTAATTTTAAAAAAAAAACTTATCAAGACTGATTGTTGCAAATACAGGAAAGGGAATATCTCCTCTTCACTGACCCTCAACACAGGCGCTGTACTTGTCGTGGTGTGCTATACCCATAGAAATCATGAACCTCAACCAACTAGCCCGGCAATGTGCCTTAGCAAATTTCATTAAAAAAGGTTGTCGATGCACACTATCGACACATGGCCGTCACTATTACAAACTGATTGAAGAAAACCTGAAACAGACGCCGCAAAATATTACAGGTACATCGTTTCCGACAGCTTGTCTCCAGTAAAAAGAAATTTGGTGGTCATGACTTTCGTCCGTGAATGACTAGGCAGGTTCATCGAAGAAAAAAAAATGAAGCAATAAGAGAGGATGGGGTAATGTAAATACGTACAGAGGGACAGTTATATTCACACATGAAGGCTCTGCCAAAAATAGGACTGTTTACTTTATTACAATGGAGCGTGAACGAATACAGCCACACCGCACTTTTACTGTGTAGTCCACCTAAATGACGAGGCATACACCCATAAAGAGTATTTTACTCAAAATCAACCTTCATGTATTCACGGTGTTGTCGAAAGCATTGCACCTATTTGTGCGTGGTTATTTCCATTGAGGCATCAAGGGGAAGGACCACACATATTGCATTTTGCAAAACTGATAAGTTTGCGCACTAATATTGCCAAATTTCTCGAAGAATCAGATATTGAACCTTTTGTTTTGTGTGTTCAATGATCGTTAGTTTAATTAAGGATAGGTGGCGTAAAACTGCGAGTCAAACATCCTGCTTTCTAGAGCGTAACGGCTATTGCTAACTATCAACCGCTCAGTATTAAGCGGGGAGGGTGACATTCCTTGTTGCACTTCTATGCGGCGTCACTGCATGGAACAACTTTTGGGACAGACTTTGTATGTATCTCACATTCTGCAAAGAGCTGTTGTATAAAACGTTTGTGTTATGTGTTTCCCCCCTAAGGTATGAACGCCAGCTAAAAGCAGCGACTGCGACTGCTTTTGGTAAGCCTGTTTTACTTTGAAAAACTATGACTATATTTGTTTTGATTGCATTTGCTTAATTACATTGATCATAGAACGAGAGCAAGCAAAGATATTTAGTTTTGTCAAATAAATTGTTGAAGGAAAGCCTGGTACACTTTTATACCGCCAAAAAACAAAAACATTTAGCAATATTTTGCCGCAAACTTTTCAAGTTCTGTGGAAATTTCAGGTTTCACGAGCGGAGTCTCAAGAACACAATTTTTTTTTGCTTTAAAAATGTACTTCACCAAAAAACGCCGCTTTATGTCTGAGTGGCCGAAAAGCGACGTGTTCAAACACACCTTACCATTAAATGCGCCATATACAATTATTATGCACATTGTCAAACGTGCAGTGCATCGTTGACTTCGTCCTTGTGGCACAAAATGTGCACTTAATGGCGCCATCATATACCTAAACGATAGTAGCCGCCACTTTTCTTCTTAGTCGTTCAGTCATCACCTTTAGCTCTCAAATGCCGCGAGTAATGCATGGTGCCATAATCTTGTATCTTTTAGTGTCGCGTTCACACTGTAATTACATATGTCATGTTAATTTCGACGTGTAAATGTTTGAGAATTCCACTTATACAAGGTACAGTGATGAGAAAATTGTTTGTAAGGGAACTAAACAACCTAGACAGGCTGTATTCTCTGTCTAGCTTGTGCGTACTTGCACTCGTTTTGTATCCTATATGCATGGACATTTACTACAAGAGTCAGGGTAATAAAAGAACTGCTTTTACTAGGCTTGGTGCAAAATGTTTGCTGTTCACGCTCCCGTTCGACAGGCTTTCAGACGCAAGTCGAGAAAGAAGGAACGCACTTTTCTTGCACTTCACAATCCTGGAAGAAAGTAAACAGAAGGGAACCTCTGTTGCTAAAAACGCTCAAAATATAATGCTAGAACTAACGAACGGGCCCTTACATGTGGCTCGATCGATCTATGGCTCACTGGAGCAGCTCTACACGGGCCTGCGGTTTCTTTATATTATGTATCACCTACCATATTTTAATGCTTCTTTGTAAAAAAAAATGATCCGATACGGATGGGAAAAGTAGCCCCCACCACCCCGAAAGGAATCGTGAGGAAATGCGAATGTATTGCGTAGCGCCCATAACGACGTTTCGCACTTCGCACGTGACAAACCAGTATTGGAAGAATAATGTTTTCTTTTGTTTTCTTACACCATGCATTCAATAGCGCCATTTGAAGCACGTGGAGTTTTTTTTTTTTGTCGCGAGAAACGCGCTATGCGTTTTCAGCTCTAATAGCTAGCGTGCACAGTTAAAATAAGCGCGCGCGCCCACAGCTGTTGCTATGCGAGAGGGTGGTGGACGGATCATGACGGACGCTTGACATAGCATATATATATATATATATATATATATATATATATATATATATATATATATATATATATATATATATATATATATATATATATATATATATATATATATATATATATATATATATAACTGCCCTGCCGTCGGCTAAAGGAAGACTGCGTTTGTAGGAGGTGCGATGGGCTTGTAGGAAACGAGGTGCAAATGGAGCTACCGGTAACAGCGGTGAATTTTAAATTTGTAATACCACTTTATCGTAAACACGCCGTTCGAAGTTCCAGGCGTTATTTATTGAACGAAAAACTGGTGCCTTGATTGATTTCTTCAAGGCCTCGATTTAAACAGGGTGAATATTTTTTCGATAGGTAATGATTGGAAGCTTGCCTTTTTCATCTGAAGATATCGATTGACCTTTGTGACCAATAATTTACGAAAACGCGCATGCATAGTTTAATATGATATAACTAGTTTGAGATGGTGTTGGTTTAAGCCTATTACGGCCTTCAGAAGACCTATTTAACATTCATGCATTTATTTGGAATCAATTAGCTATTGTTTTGTTTGAATAATACTATAGACTGATAGTACACTAACATCAGCTTTGATACTGTAATTACGAATAAAGTAGCAACATAAATAGTTTTTTAACGCAAAAGACAGTGAAATAATATGCATATATGTTGAAAGCACTGTCTCAATATAGTATTACTCTGAAGTGACGGCAAGGTAACGGTGACCAGCTAGTAGCATAGGGAAATTTTGTCGCAGTTCACTTGTTTTTGGTTCAGATACGGCTCAATTATGTGCCACGTGAAATTGCGCGTTCATGCATGCGCATCGCACCTTATACGTCTATTACTTGTATTCTTGGTATATTAGGGTGGCGACCGTAATCGAATCACATGACTGATAAAATTTGTGCGTTGTTCTCAAAGTGTTCGTTGTTGTACGGCAGCTGAAGCGAATACAGCATCTTTCATAGTTGAATCAAAGAGGGAAGGTCTGTCTTATGTACTCCAATAGAACGTGCCTCTTGTGTTCGCGTATCACTAGAGTATTTCGAAACCACGTCACGTATCAATCAAGCATCTAGGTGTTGAGAACAAAGAGCAAAAAAATAATAAAGAAATGGAGGTGGTCCACAAACAGCAGCTGGCGCTGCTGCTTGCTGTGGTGTGCTGTATTATATATAAGCAGATATTCTTCACACGGTGTACTTGTGCTGACTCTTTTTTACCTCCTCGCTTCTAGGTTCTCGGGATTCGGCGTTAAATCGCATGGATGTGCCAAACACAAACCAGCACTCAGTCGAAGGGTAAGCGATGTCTGTGTGCCTGAAGGCAGCTCGCCTCGTTACGCAATGCCTTTGCAGAGGTTCTGTGACCTCGTAGTTTCGCTTAAGTGCTGGTCAGTGAGCGTCCGTTTCTCGCTAATAACTCTGCTTAGCGCTGTAGCAAAGGTCGCAGCTGCTGTTGGCAATATTTCCTTTGTTGTTTTGATAGTTTGTGCAGCGGCGTAGTGAGCTTCTTTGCCTTCTTTTTAAAAAAAAGTTCTCCAGAATTAGACAAAACGCAAACCTGTCTTAAGTTGTGCAACAGAATGCGCAGCAATCTACTGCAAATACTTTCGAAATAACCAGCACAAGTGAATTACTCTGGTCACAGAAAACTCGAGCGTCTATAGTCTTAAGCTAGTCCACGATAGAACAGTACTTCCAGCTCCAGTTAAGATCTTTTAACTGAATAAGGGCGTGTACACTAGACCAATTATCCGCGCCAGTTAGGATCCAGGTCACGTAAAGTCCAACTTAAAAAAAAAAACACAGCACATTCTCGCAGTGATCGATAATGAGTGGGGCGAAGCGTCCGTCCGTCAATCCGTCCGTGTGTACATCCGTGTTTCCACGCGTCCGATCACGTTCGAGAATGCAGATCGCGCGGGTAACACCGACGAGACGCGCGCCAAGGAAGCCGAGCGCAAGCGTCTTCAACGCGCCCACCGCTCTGCTTCATCCATGTCCCAGCCACTATCCGCCACGTGCGGCGACTATCCAAGAGACTGAGAGAGGCACCCGTTCTCCGCGTACCTAGGCACAGCCCGCTCAGCAGCCAATCGGGAAGTAGCGGTACAGCGCCCTCTAGAATATCCTCACTCAACTGCAACTTCTATGTACATCTATAAGACAGCGCCGTCTATTTTACTGTTTCTCCTTCTCGTGTCTTCTTCTCTTGATTACGCGTGATGCAGGACAACTTAGACTAAGAGGAGCTTCGCCCCTAAAAAAAATTTTGTTACCTTTATTGAAAATCACACGTGAAAATTGGAAGGACAGAATAATCTAAACATTATATCATTTAACAGAGCAGTTCACAATGCGTTCAAAAAAAATGTGGTTCAACACCGCATGCGTTAACACACCCGTTCATTGAAAGTGAGCCTTTTTATGTGTATTTGTGCTGCATATTTCTGTTACTGTTTTTGAGGGAAAAGCCTTATATTCCCATGGACACTCTTCTCAAGAACAGTATCATCAAAGATTCGTCAGATTCTGAAGAGTTTGCAAAGGCCGACGGGATATTCGGGAAACAAACATGCTGATATTATGTCACGAGACCGGGAGATATTAACGGCAGCGAACGCCTGCCGCAGTGACAAAATGACATCCTGAAGCGAGATGATACGTCATATGTTTCAGTGGGGAAGAAAAATAAAACTGATTTTGTGGGCTGCTCTAAATCTTGTCTAATATATGAGTGTTTGAAATGTGAAGCTTCAGAGAGCCCTTTAATTGTTGCTTGTAGTATACACAGCACTTCGGTGATCAAGAGCCTTCAATCTGAAGCAGCTGCGTTTTAATGTCATCCCCTTGTTTTGAATAGAAGCTACCATAAAACTATCATTACCGTATTCCACAGTGACAAAAGCGCAAATTGTTACTATAGAACACGATTATAAATTTCCAGGAGCTTGTGCTCATTTGTGAAAATGTTCTTATTGCTGACAGGGCACACCTACCTGCGTTTGCTCCAACATTTAGGGTTGGATCCAGAGGATCGATTCTTAACATCTGTTTGTTTTCGACATTTCTTTTCAGAGCACGCTTATTTGGTTTTTGGTAACTGCTGTTGTTTGTTGTAATTATTCAGACAGAGGCAAAGGCCTAGACTCTTAATGCTTCCATCAGCTAAAGTTGTATTTGCTTTGCGCTGCTTGCTATAATATTTTCTTATGGTAGAACGGCGTCGTGAACCTAGGTGATGGTTTAGAATGGATGCGCCGATGTCAAAAAAGGAAACCTGCTGCAGTGGAATCACTTGAACTATTGCTTAAACAAAGAGTTAGTGAAAGGACTGTTTCCTCATTTTTACCTTATACCTTCAAATGATTTTTGGTTGGCTGAAGTTTAGGAGGCTGCACGCCTTCAGTTGTAACAACGAATAATAAAAGTCCAGTGAATTTGGCTTTATACGTGCTCTTTTGGTCGATTCCGGATCATATAATTGAGGAACTTTACGAAGCCATGATTATATTGCTTTTTTTAGTTGTCAACTGATAGCTTGTTAAAAAAATTAACAATATTGAGCTATGCTTGTGTCCTCGTTGAGTTTGATAACTACCATACTTTCTTATCATCAGCGTTTGTTTAAACCGAAACGTTGATCGGGGTGGATTGGTTCATATTTGTGGCCTGGAATCAGTGCAAAACATTGGAGTGCATGCAGACCGTTGTGGGATTAGCGGAAAGAGCTACGAACACAAGCACTGACTACTCATTGAATATTCATTGGTCTGGTACAAGGAGTAGCTTATATGCAATGAATAAAGATGACCGAATGTGGTCTTGCTGACACGTGGGGATGTCTGTAACTTAAAAAAAGCAGCATAATGAAAAGCACATGTATTTTCAGCAACGAAATGCAAATTAGTGAGTATGAAGATTCAAAATGGCAATTTATTTATTACCTGATGTCGCTAAAGATTGGCTTTCACACAATAGACCCCTTGCAAAAAGAGCGGCAACACTGGGCGGCGGCGTCCATAATAAAGGAAGAAACGACAACAAAAAGCGAGCGTCTGCCAAGCTCCGTTCTTGTCTAGTATTCCGCCTTTGTTATGGCATCGGCGTCCCACGCGATTCTACGCTGAAGTTGTAGCTGCAGTCGCAGGAGCACTCTGTCGTCAACTTGCTTCGGTAAAACTCAACTGGCATGTCTTCGCTTAGAGGCGGAAGGCAAGAAAGATCGCTTTTCCAGCTGTACGTGGGGAAAACAATCGCCTGGCACACCACTGCCATAACGAAGGCGGAATAGACAAGAACGGAGCCCAGCGGACGCACGCTTTTTGTGGTCGTTTCTTCCTTTACCATGGACGCCGCCGACCAGTGTTGCCGTCGTTTTTGCAAATGGTCTATTGTCTTCATATATTTTGAGATGGGTTGCCTGAAGAAATTTCATACGGGCTGATAACGTGTCGTCTGTTTAACCCATCTGTCTTCCCAAAATATGGCTTTAAAGTGCCAGCAACTACAGTGCAATACTAATTTCGACGTGCTTCTTTTAGTTACAAAAAACGCCAGGCCTCCGCGGAAGGCGCAGCACAGTCGCAGCAAAAGCTAGAAGAGTGGCCTTTCAGAGCCTTTTCTAAGCACTCATTGGGTAACTGCTGCAAGCACACTTGCTTGATACTTCGGCATTAATAATGAAAAATCCTGTAGTAGGCCGGCATCCGCTATGGTGTTTTTCGTCATTCTTCTTAGAAGCGTGGTATCCACTAAACACTTGTAAGGAATTATGTGCCAATTGTTCATGCAGTGGCTGATGACGATGAGGAATTGTGCCTGAAGTGGGTATGCGATGGAGTTAATAGCATAACAAGAACAAGCGTTTGTAGTGAGTTGGAACGTTGGGTGACCCACTCGTTGCGCTATTCGCATTGCGCGACGACTGGTTGTCTTTTCGCTGCTTTAAAACATTTTATAAGTCGTATTAACATGATTGCTCTCCCGACATCAAGCCTGCCTAAGGCAAGTTTGCCATCAAGTCCCAAGCACCAGTGTGACTCAGTTGAAGAATACTAGGCTGGCACCTAGCAGACCCGGGCTCGAGCCCCACTTTGTCATTGGTACTAGGTTTTTTTTATAATTTTGTACGTTGTGGTTACGGACACCGGCGGCGGCGGCGGACAACTACCGTGGCGAGTGACCCGAGTTTCGATCTCATAACAGCTTTCACTGTAAAATCTTGTGTGCTCCCAAGCTTCTGTTAATGCAGTTTTACGTTGGGCCAATTGAACTGTGGCTGCGTGTGAATGCTAAGATAGCCACAAACCCATCGTAAACCATTCCAAAAAAATTTCTATATCGCAGGAAACCACGCTCATCACGCTTTTTTTAATCCTTCCGTTTCTCGCTAAGGTAATCGTTCAGCAGCCTAGAAGTTGGTGTTGCCTGGTAAGAGGCTGTTAGAACAACCTCCATCCTTTAACGTGAGCCAAATTTCTTGGACCCATGGGATACGCTGCGTTATACAGAGAACTTGCTGCTCCGTTCGTTTAATTCTGCCCTTTATGTTGCGTGTAGTTCCGTTCTTTCAACAGTTGCAGCAACTTCTAGCAAACTGACGAAATAACCGTTATCTCGAATACCGATGAAATAAAGTTGTCTTAATTTTCACGCGGTGCCCCCTGACTTGGTTTTTTCTTTCTGCAAACTTTTCATTCATGAGTTTTGTTAATGTTGCTGCTGGTTTGTGAATCTACTTACAAAACCACGCCTCCGCAATTCCGTGTTTAAAAACTGCGCACTTTGAATAAGCACTGCGCATGTTGTTGCCCCAATGGAGATTCAGTTTATGTATATATGGTGAGCGCTTCGTGTGGTACACCTTCCCGGTAAGCTCAGATATTTCAGGCACCTAGCGCTTTGTGCTGCCATCACGCTATGAGCTGCAGTAGGTACACACAAGTTATTAAAACTTTCAAGGCCAACCGAATGTATATAGTAGTCAAAATTCGCGGCAAAATGAAGTTGCGTGGGTAATACTGTGTGACATACTATACATTCAAACAGAGATGAATTGTTCTGAAAGCTATGCTAATCGATTGAGTGACTTTTCATCTGCATACAAGAACGATTGCCGGTCAATCACTGTGATCACTTCGGCAAACAAGTACTTATGTATACGAAACAATATTCGAATCACAGAATTCATAATAGTCATATGCATTGGAAACAATAATTCTGGATACATTCTAGTAGCTCGTTAATCATCCCGCACTCGCGGAATAAAACCCGTGATTCATAAGGTAATGCTTTTTACATGTCGAGGCGTACAAAAGTTGATGCAGTTATCGATAGCATTCATTACCGACACAGGCATGATCAGAGACGGAAGGGCTAATGCCTAAATGCGGCTCGGACGCTGAACAAGTAAACCATTCTGATCCACACAGAATCGTTGTTCTTAGGAGACTCAGATGAAAACAGAAAGAGAGACAGAAAGATTGTTTTAAAATTTTTTTCAACTAATTTGGCCAATGTTTTTATTCTTATGATTTTAGAAAACCAAGTAGTGAACACAAAAACTCTACACCCCTTTTTTTCATAGGTCGAACCCGATTTGGATGCACTCGTACGACAACGAATGGTATAAAGAAGACGAAGAGACAAGGTTAGTATATCGTAGGAAAACAAGCACTGCAGCATGATGCACCTCTTCACACATGCCTTGTTCTCTTTCCACCCATTTGACTTCTCTTAGCCCTTTCGTTTGATCTATGCCTGTCCCCTAACCGCTTTCCTGTTCTTGTTATGTGCACAAAATTGAATTATGACACTGATGGACAGACGTGTCATTTGTCTTATTAGACCAGGAGATCTTCAATCTAGATTGAACATTTAGCTCGTTCTTTTTAGCATTGTTTAATCTGCATGAGCCTGTAACATAGCACAACTTAGTTCTTTAGGGCCCATTATGGCACACATTTCCCTTATCATGACGTAGATGTGCTCCTTCTATTTGCTAGTTAAATAAAACTGTGTCCTCTTCTCTCTGGAGTTTGACAGCGCCCCCCCCCCCAAAAAAAAAGAAAAAAACAACTAACAGATCTTGAGCGCTCTCAATGGCGTATTAAATTTGTGGTTACAAAAACAAGAGTCCTTATGTATGATAACTTCACAAGCATGTCTTGCTCAAAAATATCAGGCTACAAGAAATTATAACAGCCCCGTCCTTACATTCGAACTCAGATAAGCGAAGTGAGGCATTGTGCTTGTCTTGGAAGGAACGACGCGTGCGTCGCTAGAATAGAGACAAGAATTACAAGCACTGAAGGTACGGAAAGAAAAATACGTGCGAAGACCACTCTATATATCATTACGAGCCGTAGTGGGACTTTACCGATTAATTTTTGATTAGCTGTGTTGCTTCGACGTGCACGTGTACAAATGGACGTTTTTTATTTTTTTATTTTTTTTCACTACCATCAAAACGCGGCTGGCATTGCATGGAATAAAACCAGCCACCCCGTGCTCAGTAGTGCTACGCCTTGCCTTAGAAGCTGAGTCACCATATCTGATAGCGCGTCTTCACGTGCAGCATTGTTCTTTGGGGAGACGAAGGGTACTGAAGGATCGTGTTTCGTAAATCCAAACAGCTGGCGAAGTTTTATAATGAGTGTGAATTGGGGATGTCTACATTGATCATGACACGGTGATTCTTGAAAATGGAACACATTATTATATTTAGGCAAGTTTACCAAGTCCGAGACTGGGATACATACTTCGCAATCAAAATAGTTAATGTAGTAACAATGAGCCAGGTGGAGGAAGAACAACTCACTTGTGCACATTGTTTACCCTCTGTTCATTCAGCATTCATTTTTTTTATTTTGAAGTTTGCTTGCATTTTTTCCCTTCCGCTGAGAGTACAGTTATCGTTCAGAGATTCGTTTTCTTGTCGATAGGGGAGCGTGGGACACAAACGTCTCAGTGGCACGACAAAGGCTGGTGCATTCGGCGCGCGTAAGATAGCGTTGAAGTCGGGTTGGGCAATACGCATCTTAGGGTGAGGTATTCGAACGCATAAAGCAATGCGTCAAGCTGCTGTGCTTGAACACATGCAACGAGTGTTCGACTCCACCCAGAGACTCATGAATTTTATATGTTTTTTTTTCGTTTAGTTAAGAGTGCCGTGAATAAGGTTAGACTGAAATGGTTGCACAAGCGGCAGATACCCAGAGTTAAGACGAGAACTATCGATAGCTAGAATAGAGCCCCAGCCTGCATTTTCAAAAAGACGGGCCTAAACTACCTTTGGAGTTGGCCTATGAAAACGGTTAGACCAATCGCCAGATAAAGTGTGCTCGCTCAACGGGAATACTTTGCACTAAAATCTTTTTAGATCTGTGAATGTCTTTTTCAAACTATAAAAAACCTTGGTCGTAAATATAGCTCTATACAAACTTTTCAAATAATGCAGATTAAGCGTGGCATTTCATTCCTCCCATCATTCCCCATAGAAGATACCGAGTGTGGTGATAAGACTTGAGAAATGTAATCATGGCACGCAGTCCGAAACTGATCTAAGTTGGTTTACAAGCACGTGCATGTCTGCTCTCTGCAGCAGTTGTGTGCCCAAACACCCTGTTGCACGTACCTTTATGCCAGCAGATGATGATATAACAAAGCATAACCCACTTTTATATAAGTCTAAACATATACACATCTCCATGTAACTTGAGCCATCCTTTCTTTCCCCCTCCCGTAGCCTCACCAAACATGCGACTCACAAGGCTGACTGCACAAATTATTTGCGTGCCATATCTGTTTGCCACTTGCAGGGCCGCAGACCGCAACTCACTGGACGAAAACGCGGTGGCCGAGCCGTCGGGAAGCACGTCCTCTTCGACGGACACGCACCGGCAAACTCAGGACCGCGAGTTCGACTCCGCACAGCTGTGTTCCGAGGTGTACGTTCTGTCCAATGGCACAGTGCAAAATATCAGCATACCCGTCGGCGGCTCAACCGACCTTCTGTGCCCTGAGGTGGCGGAGCGCAACAACCTTAACAGGAACAACAAGAACGGTGGTTGCCCTTACGCTAGCGTCTTCCTCACCAAAATGGGGACGCCCAACAGGGCGGGAAAGCTTGAAGTCTCCGAACTGTGAGTGGGTGTGTTTCTGTGGACATTCCCAGAGCTGGGCGACAGTGGTGGCTTCAGGAAAAAAAGACACAACTTCCGGTAACTTCAGTTGTAGGCATCCAAGTGACTCTTGCGGGGTCAGGCTTTCATGAACCACGAAACAGTACCATCTTTATTAGCAATCTTCGCATCAGCCCCGATCATTCTTGATTCAACTACAAAGAAGGGAACTGATGCAGGCTACCGGAGTCGGTGCGTCAGTTTTGTTGAAGGCTGCAAAGATTTCCTACTAAGCGGCAAGCTAATCACGGACATTGGCTGACGGCTTGATTATGGGAGACAAGCCACATTACAAGTTCGTGCGACAGTGAGAAAAAAAGGATAAGTGCTGAGAACGATGATTTCAAGTAACTTTAATAACGACCATGGGGCAACGTAACTGAAGGACGTCAAAGCACCTGCCAAGCCTTCTTTTTCCTGTCGCGCATGCTGCCACCCCAACGCGTTGGCAACGTTGACTACAGTCCATGTAATAACTGCAGCGAGCATGGTGTTACGTGAACCTCTCACTTTGGACGCCGCTCTTCATGGGTCATCGTAATGCTCCCAGTTCAGTGGACAGTGTCGAAACGAGTGTGCCCCGACGGGGCTCCTTTCGCCAAGGACCACAGTTGTCAGTTACTGAAGGCGTAAACGCGGATCGCTGTGCCAAGCGTGACGATCTGTCGATTCGTGTGTTAGATGTTGCACAATCAACTAGCCCCATTAAGCTGTGCCTAATAATGTGTAGACTGGATGCGAGCGAGACACGCACTACGAGGACTATCTCTACGTGGCTGTACAAAACTTCTTTGAACGGTCCGCAATGCACATAGTGCGCAACTCTGCTGTTGCTTTCGTTTATGGGTTAATTTACTAGCATTCTTCTGTGTCTATCCTACAAACTTTTACAGGTGGTAAAACGCAAAATGTAAGTCAGAATTATGTGTAATGTGAATCTGTTGATGAGCCCTGTCACTCTATCAAAAACAGCTAGCCAGAATTTGTGGACTAAATTTCTACACCAGTCTACCGTCTACTGCTGTCCCTATTTTTAGGCTCAATGTGATTGTCTTGATAAAAAAAGAGAGAGAAACCAGAAAATTATCTTTGGCACGGAAGTTAGTAGCTCTCGTGTGCGGGAATCGATCACATGGTAACTCAAGTTTTTGAGAGTAGGTCGTACTGGTGCACATGCTTTTTAATGCCTTCGCGAGGCAAGTAACCACGTGTCAGTGCCACACTGAGAAAGCACGAAACCAAAGGTCTGTACAATCGTAGCAGCCCCTGAACGCGCCTCTTTGAAATGTATATTTCTGCAACATGTTTAGTGACAAATGAGGACGCTCAATTCACCGATGAAGACCATGCGCTGGAGAGATCCAGGCATTTATGTGTATTGTGTTTACGTTTTTCACCAAATGTGCCACATGTGATCCGCTTCGAAGAGCCTTCAGCAAACTCCGCATGAAGCGTCGGGTCCTCTAAAAGCCCAGCACCAAATAGTCCCTGCTGTTCAAGACATCTTCAAGGACATGCGAGAGAGAGGTCAAAGCTTGATGTATCCATAACACTTTCATCCCACATTGAACAAGATGTCATCGCGTGCAACTTGTTCTGTATGTTTCATCCTCATGTGTGTTTAAGCAAATATATAGATATATATATTATGTGTTATGGTGTGTGTTGTTGGTTTGTTGTGTCTGTTTTTTTTAAATTGTCTGCTACACTTTAAAAAGAGCGAGTAAAAAGGGTGTCTTTTTGTCCCACAACAATAATCATCATCTATATTGCGTTCCATTCTTGCGCTATCGCCCCGCGCCCGGTACATTCCGGTCACGATCGACATGCCATTATCAGGGTTACACTGCATTCTCAATAGAAAAGTGGCCAGAGCCGAGTTTTCAAGAAAGGAAGCCAACGTAAGCCTGATGACGATTATTGTTGTGGGACAAAAAGACATCCTTTTTACTCGATATTTTTTAGAGTGAAGAAACATTTTACATCTCATCATATACTAAAATTATCCTGAGATCATATATATGTAGGAATGGTTTGACAGTGTGTTCAACAATAAGAAAAGATTATCGTCCAAGCACTCCGTACAAATGATTAACAACCGAAAGCTGAAACGTGCGGTCTCGATGTTTAGCAGTAGGTTCAACCCGATGCTGTATTGAGGCCTTTAACAATTATTAGTTGTATGATCGTGCTTCTTAATGAGTTTAGAGACACGTTTTGCTTGGGTTTACCACAGTGTTCAATTCACATGCCACAAACTGTGCCTCGCATGATCACGCGGCGAGTGTAATGAGCGGTCTATAGCGTTTCGCAATGCGTCAATTACACATAATTTTTTAACCACAGACGGTTACAGACGTCGTAGCCGAAGCTTAAGTACCACTGGAGAAACTCCGGCCGAAAGCGGGCATTCGCCATGGTGAACGCACTCCCGCAATCATGGCGTTGGCGCTGTTGTGCCCGCAGTGCCACTTGTTCGGCGCACCGAGGTTGCAATCAGTTGACATCACCAGCTAACTTGGCGGCGTGGTTTGAAGATTTCGCCCGCCATCGGCGCTTTCATTCCCGTTCGCGATCTAGTGCGGCTTGGAAGAATGCCGGATCAACAGTATGCAGTTGCTGTCGGCACTCGGCCTTCCGGGCCTGCTTTTGTGCCCGGGCTGCAGAATCAGCCGACGTACGCGAGCTCTCTTGTTTCCACAGTCGGCGCTCTTATAAAATGGTCCCTGTTCAGGAGTTTGTAAGATTCGTGGCTTAGCTGTATTGAAGCTCTCAGTAGAAACTGGTGCTTGGTGTCATGGCTGCGACGGGATGGACGACGTCACTCACAGGGCAACCAATGGCGCGCGTGCTTGGGTACGACGCTGAGAACGACGTAACTGATAGCAAAGCCAATAGACACAATCCGTGACACCGATGCGGAATAGTTTTTTGTTTATCCCAACCATAAACAGCTCTTGCTGTAAAGAGCATACTTTCCTTTCACTGAGACGGTTTTACCGTGAGGCACCGTGGAGTCGAAAGGAGGCTCGGAATGAACAGACTGGGTTCTTTGCTTTTCTGCATCAGACTGGCTACAGTGGTGGAGTGTTCAATGCTAGCGTTTCCTTTTCATCTCCGGCGTGATCTCTGATACACAACGGGAGCTGGTGCCGCTTTTCTGCTTCTTCTGTCCTCGCACTGGACTGCAACAGATGCCAACAAGCACGCTCGTACTCACAACAGTCACACGAACTCTGTAACACGAATAATGTGAATAATTGGTTTGAGTCAGTAGTGAATGGAAATAGTCTCTGTAGTGTGCGTACGTGGCTATACTCGCGTGACCAACTGATCCAGCCAATCAAACCAAGAGAGCATGGCCATTCTGCACTTGTCACATTTACGAGACCAGGACACATCACTGGCAACTATTAATCTGCCTTAGGACCAAAGTCCTTCTCCGATTCAGTTTGGGAGGTGCTTGTTAGTTTGTTAATTAGTTACTTGTTTCATTATTACACAATTGCATGTTCTTCATCTTAATTGTACAATAAGATATATGCACAGGTAATCTAAAATAAGAAGACTGTGGTGTGCCTAACAATCACGCTATGATTCTGACACGCAAGATCCCAGAACTCAATACTATTATAATAGTTATGATAGGATTCAGAATATGCACTCACAGTGATCGATCAAGAGCAATTCATAATACAGGTGTTTCAAGAAATGTGTCAAAAACTCTCCACAATCTGAAAAGTGCGATAATAGCTCGCTGCTTTAACGATTGTTTTTTCCAAAGCGACATGCACATTACGATAGTTAAGGACATTATTTAAGACTGCTATTAAAAGTCAAATTAATTAACATTATCGTTTGCGAAGTTAGGTGGTTATGTCCAATGCAAGAATTTGAACCCATCACAGCTTTGAGACATGCAAAAAGTGGTCTCGAGTAATTATTGTTGCATAATAAAATTCAATTAGGTTCGACGACGAAACCAAAACCAAAGCACTTAGGAGCGTATCAAGCAGACGACCAGAGTGACGTTACTATTCAAGAAAATAATTACAGGCGTGCAGTTCTTATGCGTTCCATAACTTAGGCGTGTCATGCGAGCTACAATTTCAAGCGCAGGCCTCACGCCGACCTAACGAAGCCGGTTGATTGTAAATAAAACGACCCCCATTCATTCTGAACGTCTCAGAAGAATATGGCAGTTTCGCTCTTTCGCGTATCCTCGAAAGACACCACACCATACTTTGTTTGAGACGTAGAAATACAGGTTTTTTGTGTGAGTGCAAAAATTACTTCTCGGTGTTTGGTGAAGACACTACGCGTCTTGTGTCAAAAATCTGGTGGTTAAAATATCGTGATAACTATAGCTTTAGCTCATGCCAATTTCTTAAATGTACGTTTGAGGATATTTTGAACGAATGTTCGAGGGCGAATTAACTGATGATGCCGCGTATCTCTTGCAGTATAGTGGTGACGCTACACAGTTGTAGGGAGCTCACCGAGAAGCCAGGCCTTATAAAATAATGGCACCTTTCAAGTGATGCACGTATTCCTGAATCATCGGCCGACATTTTTAGTTTTGTTTTGTGTCAATCAATCACCTTAACAGCTCTTGATGTGTACCTGTACACATCAAGAGCGGTTAAGCTGATCCGGTGAAAGTGAATACATACATTGTGTAGTTAAGAAAACTGTTTCATTCGACCTTGAGACAAATTCTCTCTAGGTAGACAACAGGAAGCTGTTTCTAGCTTTTAGTTATATTTACTGATCGACCTAAGATTTTTAAAAAAGTATCTACTATGGAAAGCTACAATAATCGAACAGGGACACAGTGAAAAACACAAAGACATGAAAACTGAAAGCATTGGCGCAAGTAACCGGTACTAAGTCACCGTAGAGGACCACGTAAACGCTGCTCGCATCACTTTTCATACAAAAGATTGAGCAGCGGATCCTGTGAGAGTATGCTGCTCACTACTACTGTTCTAGCGCGATCGCTGATTCACTGGCGACAAAAATACATGCGTTGCTCAAAAGCACGTTCAGTGTTTTTTTTTTCCTGTTGGTTCTTCAGTGTTTGCACAAACCACCCTAACCGATCATTTTAGGAAGATGATTGACTGACCATGCACCAAAAATCAGAACCTGACAGCCACAGCACCATGGTAAGTGAAATGAAACGACGCACTCCTATTGTACAGCGCACAGCCAGCCGAAGTAGCTACACTTTCATACTGGCAAGTTTGTTTCAGCGCACGAACATGGAAAAAAAGGACAGTGTAGACAGAAACAGCACTGACTTCCAACTCAATTCATTTCGCAGAGGAGTGAAATATATGTGCAGAAAAGGACAATAAGAAAGACGATATAAAAGAGAGGGAAGAAAACAAGTCTAATTAATGTATCACTAGTCAAAGCACGTGTAACGCCTGAAAAATTGCAGAGACTAGGCAAGCGGTTTACACACCTAGTGCAAGCTCTGCTTCTTGCTCTGTTGCGCACAGGTCACGCTAGGTCCCATGCGCAGTGGGACTCTACTCGATTCCCTGACGTGTAGGAAGGCTAATGTTGGCCAAACTGACAAATGCGTAGGCGACCGCCTGCGAGAGCACCGAAATAACGTGCACAATGTGGTGCAAGGGCATCCACGGAATCCGTTGCCGGGACTGCACTTGCACGCCACTCTTCGATCGGTGTGTGATAATGGCAATTGACGTTTGACTCAGCTTACCCGCGAGATTATTTAAGCGAAAAAAAAAATCGTTTACAAGGTGAAAAACGCATAAGCTCTCCATTCGTTGCATTCTCACAGTTATAACTTTATTATCTGGCTGGGCTTTGGGGCAATCGAGGACCCGTCACACGGGCTTTGACTACTGATACTTGTTTCTGGTCACCTTCTTTTGTAGCTCATACCAACTACTTATACAATTATTAGGCTTGTAGGTTGGTTGGTTGGTCCTCAGAGTCCTGGGGGAACCCACCACAGGGGGTCGGCCATGAAACGAACGGTACCTCATTTTCGAGATCGAATTGTTTTTTTTTCTTTCAGTTTTTACTTGCCCTTTTCTTTCTTCTCATTTTTAATCGTCCTTTTCTACACATATATTTTGCCCTTCAGCGAAAAAAAATTTAGTTGGAAGTGAGCGCTCTTTCGTTATACTCTGTCCTTTTTTCCTATGTTCGCGAGCTGAAAAAACTCGCCAGTATGACTACATACCATCTGTCCCAAGCTTTCACTTTTGTGAGCTTTCGCTTTACGCAGTGACAAAGAAGCATACTTCTGTGCAAATTTGCGAACATCAGATAGTTACAGCTTTAGTAGTCTGAAGCACAGCACAAGTGTGAGCTTAGCACGTAGGGTGTCGCACAGCAAAGTTCGAAGGCATCGGTTCGATTCCCGGCCGCGGCAATCGCACTTCGACGGTGGCGAATACAAGAGCAATCACGTGCTCAGATTGAGACTGGTTTGTTGGTTAGTTCCTCGACATCTTGGAGCAACCCACTCTGGGGGATAAATGTATGATAATTTACATTGTTGATCCCCCGTTTTGGTAATCAGTAGATCCCCCTTTTTAGGCATCAGTAGAACACGTGTTCTCGATGAGGTAGTTGACAATCAATGTCCATTGTTTCGCCACAAGTGGGAAGGAATGAAGGCTGCAGTAACGAATTGCAATGTCACTCGAAGAACGGCGAGCAGCTCGAAATTAGCAGCGTACACCTCAAATAGAAAGCATGCACGAATGGAGCATACACAGGACGAGCACGGAGAATAGTCACAGCTCGACACTTCTCCTCAAACAGAAAGAAAGACGTACGAAACGAACGCACAAGTATTGTCCCGACTCGCACCACCGCCGACACTGTTGCGTAGTGCGCCGAGGTCAAGGGCCGCCAAGGTTGTTCCGTAGCGTGTTTCTCAGCTCGCGGCAGCTTCTGTGCAGAGCTAATAGACGAGCAGACAAGACGACGGTGAGTTAAGGCAATGTTTAAGTACAGCATAGAAATAGAGGCGTTACATATTCGGCACTGCGACCGATAGCTAAGACTCGAAGAGCCGAGATTCCTTCTCTCTGGCGCATACGTCGGCTGCCTGGCATCGCGCCGCTTGCTTTTTTATAGGCCACGGGTGAGCGCATTCGTCCCTAACGTCCAATCAGAACCGCCACTGGTGGCGTCAGCTTCCTCAAATCGCGACCCACCGCTGAGTGGCGTCTTGATCCTCTAATCCTGTGCCGCTGCGCTGGGTTGCACCCATGAGCGAGTGGTATTACCCCGCGTTTCGTAAGACTCACCAGACTCGATGGCGTTGACTGCATCGTCGGGCTGCTATCGGGCTCTTGGGTTAAGGGAGCTCGCCGTGCGTTACGTAAGACAGACCAGCACTGCCGGGCTAGATGACGTCATTGAAGTGATGGCGTTAGGCGAGCTCGCTAGCTGGCCTTGACACAGATTGCCTTTGCAGAGGCAATGACGTTCGGTCTAGACTCCCAGGTGAAACAGTACCCCAGCCGCCAGACAATGCGCACGAAAGACGAGCTCCTTCCATATGGCTCGTTCACCAAGTCCCTTCAGGTTCGCCTCCAGGGCCATGAGGAGGATGTATCCCCAGGCTCAGTTCCGTGAACACATCCCATCTTGAGGACGGATCCCAGCTCCACTGCCTTGTCGCCGAAACCTGTCGACTAGCTTCGCTCGTCTCATCTGAGGATTTTTCGTCTCAGTACTTGTCGAAGGTTCTGCCGCTTGTCAAGAACGGTTCGACAACATGCAACGCACGAGACAAGCAAGTGCCCTCGGTTTCCCGACAGAACACCAGACAAAGTATAGTACAGCATGTACATACCTAGCTACGCATCTATTCGAATTTTGTTCCCTCTACAACAAGAGGCACATGTGGGACACAAGCCTCTTAAAATGAGAACTCAAATTATTACAGGTGCAACAACGTAATGAAATAGAATACAACATAAAGTTGGCCCCATGAGATCACTCTGGACCAGAGCGCTCACCTAAGGCCGTTATGAGGGCAAATTTTTGCCCGAATCACCAGCGAGAAACCGAAAGGTGGAGAAGGTACTAACTAAAACGCACGGCTCAATGTGTCTGCATTATCGTTTAGCTTTCCTTTTTTGAAGCGAACGTCAAAGTTGTGCTGTTAGAGTATCATGCTCCACCTCAGTAACCAGCCACTTTTAGGCGACATGTTATTTAATCAAGTTAGAGGACAGTGGTCCGTTTCGACCACAAACCTCGAACCAGAGACATAATAGGCTAGCTTTTGAACGGCCCACACGAGGCAAGCGCATTCCTTTTCAGAGGTACTGTATGCCTCTTCCCTGCAGCTCAGTTTTCGACTTAAATACAAAACTGGCCTTTCCTTACCAGCGCTGTCTTCCTGGCACAATATAGCTCCCATGCCGCGATCACTCGCGTAGCATTGAATGACAAAGCCCTTAGAAAAATCGTGTGCCATGAAAACGGGCTTTTCGCTTAGGGCCTGTTTCAGCTTGCAAAACGCATCCTCTTTTTCTGAGTCCCATACCACTTTAAACAGCTCGGACTTTGGAGTAGTTTTGCACGTAATGCTGATAGTATCTAGCGAGGTCCAAGTATTTCAGATTTTGTGGTTGGTCGTGGATAGTTCACGACAGCGGCTACCTTAATTTCTGAAGGTCTACGCTGGCCCACAACGTGTCCTAGGCAAGACACCTCGCCGCACTCTAGGTGACATTTAGCAGGTTTCGTGGTAAGACCAGCTTCTTTCAACCTGTTCAGAACGACGCGTAAATGCTCGACATGTTCTTCGCAGTTGTTTGAGAAGATGGCGACATCGTCAAGATACGGCAGAGCGAACTCAGAGAGGCCTTTAAGAACGCTGTCCATTTAGCCTGAAAAACAAAAGGGGGCATTTTTAAATCCAAAGCTTAGCTTAAGTGGACGATATGTTCCGAATAGAGAAACGAATGTGGCATAGCGGCTAGCACGCTCCATACGGGGGACTTGCCAATACCCTCGCATGAGGTCTAACGTGGAAATATAACCAGACTGTGACACAGTTTCTACTCTCTGCTCTAGATTTGGTGTTGCGTAAGTTTGGTCTCGAGTTATGGCGTTAAGACGCCGATAATCGGTGCATGGTCTAGGATATTTCCCCGGCACTTGCACCAATATTAGAGAAAATGTATAGTCACTCTCGCCAGGTACCTTGACTCCCAACTTCAGCATTTTATTGATCTCCTCTATCGTAATCTGCTTTTGCACAGGGGAAAATCGATATGGCTTGCTACGGATTGGCTCCTCATTAGTTAGCTCGATATCGTGTTCAATCACCGTCGTGTTTTCGAGACGGTCCGAAAACACGTATTTAAACTCGGAAACAATCCTCCTCAAGTCCACCTTCTGGACTTCACTTAGCCTAGGCTCCAGGTTCAACTGCTTCAATATTACATCTGATTCCCTTTCGATTACATCACCAGAAGTGAAAATTTTTGCTCCTTCTTCCTCCGAAGCATTCAAAAGCAGATTTAAGACTGCTTGACGTTGAACGTATGGTTTCATTAAGTTACCGTGGTAAATTTTTTTCGGCCTTCTTCCTGATTTCACTTCATAATTGGTATCAGAGAGCTTTGATATTACTTTGGCGGCCTTTTCCAATGAATCTCAAGCTTGTTCTTTTTGGTCGGTCGCAGCAGCATTACCTAACTACCCACTTAAGAGGTGCGTTTCTTCGTCGATCTCTCGTAGTAATTGTTTGAGAATACTTGTGCGACCTTCATGTGACTTTCCACTAGATCTTTCATTTTTCCAAGCCTCAGAAGGAGGTCGAGAACATATGCAACTACATTAGGGTCCTCATTTAATCCCTCCCAGGACTTGCGTAGCATTCGCAATGGTGTTCTCAAACTCCTGCCATACACAAGCTCTGCATGCAGGGCTAAAGTGAGTGCTCTCATGAGGAGCTGATCTCAAAGCGAACATAGCGGGAGGAATACACGCTTCCCAGTCTCAACTGCGCTCGCAGCAAAGAGCTCCCAGAATCCGTTTCAGGACGGAATGCATACGCTCTACCGGATTAGATTGCGGGTGATGGATCGAGCTGTGCACCTGTGCACTACTTTTATTCCACATTCATCCTAAAATGAAGAGGTATGATATATATATATATATATATATATATATATATATATATATATATAAAGACGCAAGGAAAGGCAGGGAGGTTAACCAAATGCGCGTGCGCTTTGATAACCTGCACTGGAAAAGTGATTAAGGGGAGAAAAGAGGTTGGAGAGAGAGAAGGCAGCTGGTGAAGACACCACCGTTGTCGCATTGGTTTTCAGAAGGAAATCCGACGCGTGCGAATGTAGAGAGCAGAACATCGATGACATGAGGAGAATTGAGCTCCTTTAGTGGTATCACTTCTGGAAATTTTCTGGCTACACAGAGGGCCGTCAGGATGTACCGACAACCTTGCCTTGACTCTGGCAATGGCCCGACGATATTAATTACTAGGCGCCGAAAAGGTTCTGTTTATGATTGGCACAAGCTTCATGGGTGCCTTAAATTTGTCGGTGGATTGCCGTGCTCTCTAAAAAGTGTCGCATAAGCCTACAAAGTCTTCGATATCCGTCCAGCATTTCAGCCAATAAAACCACTCAAGGGAAATTCTAGCCTTGGTCTTCTTTATGCTGTGATGCCCTGCCCACGCGTTTTCATACGCCATTTCCAATAGTTTGTGACAATACTTTTGTGGCACCAAGAGCTGCTCATATTTGCGACCTAGCACATTTGTGTAGCTCCGATGCAGGAGCCTTGCCTCCTAAAAAAAAGAAACGTTATTTTTCTTTCTTCCGAATTTCACGCTTTCTATTAGCGATTTAGTCGAGAGGTCCTCCCGCTGCTCTCGAATGAACGTTTCTCGATCAACCCTCGACAGCTCACTCCAACTTCTTGCTACAGGCAAGAGCATTGCACCCCTCTCGCTCTCACTCAATGGCGCCCTGACGTCTCCTCGACCGGCAGAGACAGCGCCAGTCACTACGGTGACGGGCCACTCGAGTGACTGATCGAGTGATTCAACCGGAGAATTTTCTGTCTGAGGCACCATCGCCTCGCCGCTACGGTCACGCATCTCTGCCGCTTTTGCAGGTGGTGTTTCACTACATTGAACAAGATCAAGTTCCTGCGAAAGCTTCCGCACTTGCGATCGCGCCCGGGCCATGTATTCTAAGTTGGAGAAGAAGAATTTACCCTTCTCTTTGAGAAGCTGCTCAGAGCCCCGTCGCGGTGGTCTAGTGGCTAAGGTACTCGGCTGCTGACCCGCAGGGCGCGGGTTCGAATCCCGGCTGCGGCGGCTGCATTTCCGATGGAGGCGGAAATGTTGTAGGCCCGTGTGCTCAGATTTGGGTGCACGTTAAAGAACCCCAGGTGGTCTAAATTTCCGGAGCCCTCCACTACGGCGTCTCTCATGATCATATAGTGGTTTTGGGACGTTAAACCCCACATATCAATCAATCAATCAGAAGCTGCTGAGAGCTATTCGAAAATAGTAAGGAAAACGATCGGGAAGCAAGGCAGACTTCGGTGCGAAGCTTGCCGAACGGACCCTCAATGACAATCGTAGCGATTGGTAAGCAAGCACTCTGCTCCTCAGTGACTTGCCTTCGACTTGCGCATTCTCGTGTAAAGTCGTCCGGGGACACAAACGAAGGGTGGACAACGTCCATAGTTGCCGCTGAGTCTCGAAGTGCTCGACACGTTTTCCCATTCACACTACTTTCCTGGAGATACGGCTCTAACAACCGCATGTTCTTTTCCGATGCTCAGATTGTTGCGAAAGCAAACTTTTGTTCACAGTTTACCGTCATGTGACCTTCCTTTTTGCAGTTGTATCAGATTAGCGGCTTCCGTTCGTTTTCCGATTCTCGGATAGTTGCAAACTTTTGCTTACAGTTTATCGCGATGTGCCCTTCCTTTCTGCAGTTGTAGCAGATTCGCGGCTTCCATTGATCAGGTTTCTTTGAAAAGCTCTTTTTCCTTTTATCCTTTTCAACGTGCACTGTCCTGCTATGCAACTTTCGGCGAGTATAATACTCGTCAGCTAAATCTGCTGCCTTGTTTAGCTGTACTTCACCAAGTTTGTCCTGCAGCCAAAGCTTGACATCCTCCTCGATGCAGCGGTAGAATCGCTCCAATGCAATATATTCTACCACTTTATCGTGATCGTCATAAACACCTTCGCCCTTGAGCCATTCAATTAAATCGGCTTTAAGACGAAACACGAAGTCAACGTGTGGCTCATTCCCCTTTTTAGCATACCGGAACCTTTACCTGAAAGCCTCGGCTGACAGCTTATAACGTCTCAACAGCACTTCCTTAACCTCGTCATATAGCTCTCAAACGCTTCCCTCGACAAGCAAGTTATCGCGTCGGACACTTCGCTGGGAAGAAGGGCTAACAGGTTCCGCGCCCAAAGAGACCGCTTTAAAGCATTTCGCTCACAGACGTGTTCAAACTTGACGAGATACTTCGCCACGTCCTCGCCTACTACGAAGGGTGGCAGTTGATCCCAAATTTTCTGACCACTGACCTGAACCATCGCAGAAGCTACGCTAGGCCCCTGTGAACACTGCAGGATCGCCATTTCTATTCGTTTCAGCTCGGGGTGCTCCTGTCTCTTGGCCTCCTCACGGCGTTCTCGCCTTTCAGCGTCTTCGCGAACTTCTCGTTTTTCAGCTTCTTCGCGTTCGCGAACTTCTTGTCTTTCAGACTCCTCTTGGGGTACTTTGATACCCGCCCAGGCCTCAACGACTTCCTCAGCCGTCACCCCTGCATCCTTCATGATCTCAAGGATCGCTTGCTTTCGTTTCGCAGGGCCCAAAGCCAGGCCAAGTTCCTCAGAAATTTCGATGAGTTAAGTGAAAGTTCTCCATCGTTCACACTAGCCTCTTGCTGTTTGCCCTTATTAAAAATGTACTTGCCGTACCTACTATAAGTCGACTAGCGAGACGCGCAACTATTTTTTATCACTGCCATGTTTATGCCCTTCGCAGTAACTTTGGTTTCAAATCGCTCTGACTTGGCTTGAAACGATGAAAGCTCACTCACTAAAAAGTGCTTCACACAGCCTTTTTATAAACTACTATAACCTGTGCATGAGTAGTCTGGTGAACTTAGGGGAAAACATCAGGCACTCACCACATCGATGTCGCTGACGCCGGGTGATCCCGCAGCTGCCATCCACTGTTACGACTCGCACCGCCGCCGACACTGTTGCGTAGTGCGCTGACGTCAAGGGCCACCAAGGTTGTTCCATAGCGCGTTTCTCAGCTCGCAGCTGCTTCTGCGCAGAGCTGATAGACGAGCGGACAGGACGACGGTAAGTTAAGGCAATGTTTATGTACACCATAGAAAAATAGGTGTTACATATTCGGCACTGGGGCCGAAACCATGGGGACTCAAAGAGCCGAGAAGTCTTCTCCCTGATGCATACGTCGGCTGCTTGGCATCGCGCCACTTGCTTCTTTATATGGCCCGGGTGAACCCTTTCGTCGCCAACGTCCAATCAGAACCACCGCTGGGTGGCGTCATGATCCTCTAATGCGGAGCCGCTGCGCTGGGTTGCACCCATGAGCGAGTGGTGCTGCCACGCGTTCCGTAATACTCGCCAGACTGGATGGCGTCGACTGCATCGTTGGGCTGCTATCGGGCCCGTGGGTTGAGGGAGCTCGCCATGCGTTGCGTAAGACAGTCCGGCACCGCGGCTAGATGACCTCGTTGAGGTAAAGGTGTCAGGCGGGCTCGCGTGCTGGCCTTGACATAGATTACCTTTGCAGGGGCAATTACGTTCGGTCAGGACTCCCAGGCGTAACAGTATACACATGAACGAGCGCGAACAACAGTCACGATTCTTACTTTTTCGCAACGAGCTCATTTTGTAAACAGCTGCGAGTGAAGTGATGCCAGTGCTCTCTTTAACTGCCGAAACTTAAAGCATGGTAAAAGAATGCTTTAGGTGAGCGAACGCCACATAGTGAGTGCTTGGAGGGGAGGTACCAATTATGTTCTCGTTTGCGGCATGCCGATAGATGGCTTGCCAAACTGAGGACGGTGGTGGGCTGCTGGTAAATTCCACAAAGCACATTCAGCAAGTGGGCGACGATTTCCAAATGTGAAAAAGCCAGTTTATCACGCGATATCAACCACGCGACACGCATAGAGTGGCGCTGCGAAAGAGGGGTTGATAAGGGAAAAGGTTGACTGCGTGGCGAGGGTGTTGTGGCGCCGATAAATGAGCGCCGCTACTTACCTACGTCACGGGGCTTTTCTACACCGAAAGGTGGGGGGGGGCGGAGCTGGTGCAAAGTGCATAGTGCCATCCCTCGGTTACTTGTGAAGCAGAACATTATCCGGCACCGGATATTCCCGGAGTTGGCTCACCTAAAGTATTCTTGCACCGTGCTTCAAAGCAAGGTTGTGGTAAATACACAAGAAGTACAGTATGCCCGAATCTCTAGATAAGCGCGTGTAGGAGAGAACCACCATGCTAGATAACAGCTATAAGCACTTTGACCGTGCCATGTGTAGGCAGGCGAAAACATCAACGCGCGGAGTGGCGCTGCACAACGACCCTTAGAGCGCGCGCTCGTCACGCCATCTCGCTACTGATGACGAAAACTCACTGAAGTGTGGAGCTCTGAGGACCGCTAGCAGTACACGGTGTACAAAAATGTTTCACCGTTTGATATTGGAGAAGGGTCGAGCGGTGCCTTAGTGGTTCGCTGCCTAAGGAGCGCGAGCTCACTGGTTCGACGCCCCACTGCAGAACTTTTCCTTCTTGTTTTCTTCTCTGCAAGCTCTGAGTAAATATTTTACAACGTCATATCCGCGACGGAAGTAGGTCATGGAGCCGCGGCGGACTCCGGCATAAAACACTTTCGTGTTCAAATACATGTACCCCTGTATTGCCGTAAGCTTCCTCCTGTGAGTGGTCTCAAAGCAGTGTCATGAAGCCAAGTTTTGCACCCCAATTTGCAATGCAGTCACAGTAATAGTCCTTAAATTTCAGATATAAATCTGCGATGAACTATATCTTATTTTTAGTTCGTTTGATAAACGGTGGTTTGACGGTTCCCGCCGTTAGAAGCAGATAGAAGGAAATTTTATTTTGAAGACAAAACTGATAGAAGGCTTTAGTATCGCAGGGACAAATTGATGAAGAGTACTAATTGATGAATTTAAGCATCAGCTCTTTTGTTAACGGTGCATGTTTCTCCTTTCGTTGACAGAGACTCGGCGACAAAGCCTTCTTCTGATACGCCGCTTCAGTGGGCCCGTTCGGGCAAAGAGAGGCGCTTATGGTGCGAAAAGGGGGTAAACCGGGGGAAGAAGGGGTGGTGGAGCAGAGCGTAGAAAAGAAAGAACTGTCGAGTAATGTTGTATGGACGGCCGCTCAGGTGCTTTCCTTGTCATGTTTGGAAGCGTCTTTTTTGCCGGTAAATAGTGTAAAATAAATATAATGTGTTCCAATCAAACTGTGCCTTCCCTGATCGACTGCGTATACAAGGAATCCATTACAAGCTCTCTTTGAAAGCTGTTGTCTGACAGCTTGCCTCGTTTCTTATTGAATACATCTATGCCTGCGTGCGGTAAATAGGTAGGTGGTCTACGAACGCATTAGATCAGGAGTCGTCAACCAGCGGCCCGCCGAGTGCGGCCCACAGAAGAGTATTTATGTGGCCCCCAGCACGCCGTCAGACCCCCTCCCCCCCTTTCTTGTCCTCCTCTTGTCATTTCCTATGTTGTCAAGATCAATGTGGCAGTTCTGACCCCAAATAGGATTATACAGGAACAAGGACCGGTCTCCTCCAGTTGGCATTGTCACCTAGTCCCTTATCTTCACATTTAGCCAGATAATGTCTTGAAATCCTTTCTTCGCACAGGTCAATAAAAAAGGGGGACGAAATATTCTTTGTGGAAATATTAGGGAAGGGAACGACATTCATTCCAGTATTGTCAAATACATGTCAGTTTTGTACACTATTGTCCAATCACCGAAATTTCGGCTCTTTGCCTGCTGCTCGTCCCTCCCACCTGAGTTGGCCGTGCAGCCCTCTCTGTGCTGCTTCATGCCACTTTTGGCCATCCACCTAAAAAGGTTGCGGGACCCTGCAGTAGATGATACTCCTACCGTCAACGCATGGCAGGCCGATAGCGATCTGCCGCTGCGACAAGAGGATCGATCTGGGAATGCAGCGACTACGGGATGACGAAGGAGTTTCATCTTAAACTCCCGGGAAATTAGAATAACATGCAACGAGTAACGTGACGTTACCGAAAAATGTTAACGTAAGTACGTTGCCTCTTGAGGTTACGAAACGTAACGAGTATGTTCCTAAATTACTGAAAAAAAGTAACGCGTTCCCACAAAGACTGATGTTAAAAAATCCCAGCAGGTCATAATACAGTATGGTGTTAAATTGTTCATAGGGGAGGCTGAACCCACTTACTTCTTTTCCATACTTTACACGTGTACCTAGCGTGCTTTGCTTACATGTGGTCGTTTCTTGTTAGGCTTTTGAAACACACACACACACACACACACACACACACGCACGCACACACACACACACACACACACACACACGCACACACGCACACACACACACACACACACAGAGAGAGAGAGAGAGAGAGAAACGGAAGATTACTTAGCCACACTTACGTCCTACGCGAAATGGATGTGGAGTTCCCCAATGCGGTTCGCTTCGCAGTGACATGATGTAATACTCTCTAAACATCTTTTTAAGTATGATAGGGCCTGAAACGTGTACGCCAGGAAATTGTAACCAGGTCACTTGAATATTGACTCTTAGAAGGAAATTACCCTTAGAAGCTTAATTTAAGGAAAGCGTTGGCGATGTGAACATGGTATGAGTTTAGGCGACCAGCATCTAAGCGTGGCGCTGCAACCATCCACTCGCTTGATGGTTCTGCCTTATCTTTTTTCAACTACGGCAGCCCAAGAACAGGACATTCAGCAGAGAGTATATTCAGGGTGCAAATAAACGCAAATTAAAATAAGGAAGAACTCTACCTCTGAACGAGCCATAATAAGCAAATAGAGTGATAGGTTCAGAAAATTAATTCAACTTCAAAATTTAAAGAAAAATAAAAAATGCTAGCTCTTGAATTTAACCAATTACATTTCCCTTGAAATACTCAATAGAATATATGACACAGAAATGGGAAATCTTCCTCACCAGATTACGCTGCCCTAATACGTCGTCAAGCGTTTTCCATAGGCACGAATTTGCCGGCAAGTCATGGCTACTCGGCGTAATTGTGTCATTCGCCAATGGGCGAAGAGGGCGGCGCCTGATTATAAAGAGAACTGTCACTTTTTGGACGTTGCGAGGGCTCAAGTGTATCGGAAGGTTAACGTAACAGGAACCCAATGGAATATACTTTAGTACGATTTTTTTAGTCTAAGTTAACAGACACCTAGACACATCGACCAGCTATTAATCTATCGTTGAGCAACAAAGCAAATGAAAATGTACTTCTAAGTTTTAGTAAGAAAGATAGAAAGTCCACTAATACTACGACTACGACTTCTATACGTACGCCTGCAGCGAAGCGGATTTGAACCACTACACTAAGGCTCACGACTCCCTGAGAATCTCTGAATTTAACTTGATATTTGACGACGCCAACTGCCTCCGATCAAAGCAGCATTGATTAGGCCACCATATTGCTTCAAAACTACATAAGACTTGTACGCCAGACGCCAGAAGACATCGACAAGATCAAGACTGTACTTAGCGCAGGAGGTTTCACGTTTCCTCAAATGACCGCGACGTCGGTCTACTTCATCGTTCGCGACATCATGGACATAAACCTGAACATCGGCTTCGGGCCCTCACTCAGGCTCACGGCCAGCCATAATCTTCGCCTCGGCTGTAGCTACATGCTGGAAGGTGGAAGGTAAATTGTTCCACTGCGTTATGGCTAGCGGGAACAAGGAGTATTTATATCAATTAGTTTTGAAGCGGTATTCATTTAGAGTGTATGAATGCTTTGATCTAGTTATTCTTGTGTCTGCAATAGAAATGTATTTAGAACTGTCAAGTTCTGTCTTACGTCTTAAGACGCCACCGATGTCGTGCGGGCACCCTGTGATATTTAGTTACGGTTCGTACTTTCTGTCTATTTAAATTCACTTGGCTCTCTGTAAGGATAGTTACCTGAGGAAAATATATTACCACAGCACCAGTTAAAAGTCTACGCACTCGGCAAAATTTGTATTGAGATACCGAATCGTAGGCATAGCCACAGTAACTGCAGCCGCTGAGCATATCAGATTTTTCCCCAGACAACAATTTGGCGTCTGCCTTGCAATATTAGCCTCGACCAACTTTACCCTGAGAGACAGTGAACCGAAAGAACAAAGGCTTAACCAATGAATGGCACAGGAAACTAGCAAGAGAAAAAGTTCTGCCTCAAATTCTTGCACATAACCGAGACCGTAGCGATAAGAGCCATCATATCTCAATTTAAGAGGATATCGGTAGGTAATAGCGCTAAAGAACAAAAGAAAAAAAATTGCCCGCAGCTTCCCTCGGGGGAACACTGAGGAGGATGCGGAGCATATAATTGGTTAACGGGGTGTTAAAGTGCGACTTACTTGGGTCGATGGCTACATTGGTTAACGTTGTTGTGAAATGGGGTGTTAAATTGCGACTTACTTGGGTCGATGGCTAAATTGGCTAACGTGGTTGTAGGAGGGGGTGTTCAATGAGTGAACACGTACACACGTATGCGAAAGGGCGGCGCTGGTCGAAGGAACGTCGATCATTGTGTTTGTGGATTCGTTGGAATTCATTTCACCGCGACCTTGGACGTCGACGCGCCGTACAAACCAACCGACGAGCGGCAACTGAGCGAGCGAGCGCCGACCTTGAGTATATATACAGCGCGACGGCGCATGCACTGTCAGCTGTGGAATGTTCGAGAAGGGGGAGAAGCGCAACGGCGCATGCGCGCGCGACAGCTGCCGATGTTCTCGAAGCGCGACGGCGCATGCGCGCGCGTCAGCTGTCGAATGTTCGAGAAGCGGTGCGGACGGCGCACTACAAGGCGCGAGTATAAGATGCTTCCGCATCTAAAAACCGGGTCAAGTTTTATTTCGGGTTTTCGGAAGGGGCTGGGATTGCACATGCATCCAAAGGGACAGGCATAGCGTTCGTTGGCTCTATTTTCTAGAGCCCAGTGGATAGATTTAGACTTCGTCTATTTACATGTAATCGATGAATGAAGCTTTATTCACATACGTGCGTTTGGTTTGACCCAGGTTGTATGCGCATGTGCTGGACCAGAAGGACGCCAGTTACCTGAACAACTACCTGCTTTTGACCTCAATAACCGCCCAGTATACGGTGAGTCTTCTGCTGGACACCGGTGTCAACACGAGCAGGTTTTTTGTGCCACCATTCAGGATGGAACTGCCACACTTAATCACCGTGTACGACACTATTAACCTCGGTCCGGTCAACGTCGTGCCTCCGATCGACAAGTCGTTCTCGCCTAATTAAGCCGTCATCAGACACAGCGTCGAACAGCAGGTCTGTGACTGGTTTGAACGGGTTCACGAAGAGTATAATCAGTAAAGTAAAACACTAGAACATATCCCACGAAGCACGCGAGTGAAATTGATAACTGTCCACCACCTTGCCACTTTCTGAGTGTCATACGGTGTGCGATGGGCATGCGATGACTTATCAAAAAATCTTTTTTTGCGATGAGTCAGGAGTTAGTTGCTCATAAACTGACTCTTCATTATTGTTTCTCGTGAACGTTATGAACGTTGTTCCTATATTTATTAGAATAAATGGCGCTATATACACGCGGAGTTTCAAAGAGCAACATACATAATATGCATGATAAAAGACTATAAAAATTATGCTCGTAATAAACACAAAAATGCATATATTCACTAAAAACGCAGGCAGTTCCATTGTTCCTGCTTGGTCCAGACTTCTTCAACGAAACACATCACTATGACAAGGCGTGGACTTCCGGCTACATCAAAGAGCCAAGGTGGAGGTACCAGTGCGTTAGACGAATGCACGTGAGGCAGAGGTGGATTAACAACAATATACCAAGGCGCGTCTTGGAGGCTGTTGTCACTGCAGAGATTCCGTTCAATGCTTACAAGGTTAGCAAGGATTCCATGAACTAGGGATGTAAATCTTTGGCACAAATTAATATTCCGAGAACTTCTTTACATATGTTAGTATTCCTGTTCTCGATATTACGTCAGTCTTGTCTGTCACCCGCATAGGTCAGTAAGAAAAGTGGGCTCCCTCAGATTCACTTTTAAAAATATATTTTACACTTAGCGCTTACTCGGCTTATTCGGGCTCAGTATCACTAATATTTCTTTGAACGCAGATCACTCAGAGTCAGACTCCCCAAAAAATATTACACACCTGGCCTGGACCAGATGGCTCCAGGGGTGGCACACCATGCACGTGGCCTCCTCCCTCGGCCCTAAAAAATTTCAGCCTACGCCCTTTACATGCACACAATAAGACTCAGACTCACAGATTCATTCATGTCTGAGTGAGTCGACACATGAATGGCATCTCCATTTTAGCACGTAGAGTGAGTCATGAGTGAGTATGGCCACCCATCAAGACTCCCTAAACCGGCTGCTCAAGCACCACTTTCTCCCAGAATTAGGTGACTTATATCTTTAGAATGCGCGTCTGAGCTACGTGAAGGCTAACTGGGTGATCTCGCAATGATTCGCGAAACTGAATTCAGACTGACGAAAAACACTGAAAATGTCCGCAAGGTCAAAGTGCGCTTCTTGGGTACTTGTACTACGGCTGTCACAGGTCCTGTTAATTAGAGAGGTGATCGCCGGGCTAATTCGAAGGGCCGAAGTAATAGCCCCCGAACTGCACCACGAAAGCGTGGACAATTTAGAAGTGGTCGTCTTTGGCGCGACAGCGGACGCTGGCTGTGGCCCAAAGAACAAGTCAGAGCCGAGATCAGATAAACAAAACAAAATAATATTCTCAATTATGGCAGATCAAAACAATACACAAATATGCACACTCAACAATAGTTGAATACAATATGTCACCAATCGAACAATGTACTACACAGTACAATCAGCCACACTCGAAACAACAGACACAGACAACAACACGCACTACAATGCAGTCGCACGCATCGAACAACGAAGACACTTAAATACTAAAGAGATGGAAAAAAATTCAGTCCAAAGTTCTTAGGACAAAAGTCTGAATGATACTCTTCCGAGAATAACTCACTCAAAGTACAGCGCTGTTTTTGTTCCACTGCCCCCGAAGTTTCTCTTCCGGGAAACCTCGCGTCTTCAATTGGCCGCTCTCCAAGCACCAAACTTCGTCGGTAACACGTCGGCTCCCCACACGTTGCGATTGCAGAACGCGTCTTCGCACTCTCGCGGAAGACACACTCTTCTGCTAGTAGCACGAGTCTTCACCCCTCAGGTGGAAATCCTCTCCATTACCTGCTTTGTCGCAAGGACAAAACCTTCGCCGATATGATTCGGTGGAAGGACCCTACGCACACTTGCGCAAAACTTTCATCTTCTGCCTACGCGCACAGGCGCAAACTTTCTTCTTCTCCTGCTTTGTCACTAAGGACAAAACCTTCGCCGACAGACACGGCGGAACACCCTACGCACTCTGGCGCGAAATTCCTTCTTCTCCTGATCTCCCACCTCTGCTGCTGGGTTAAATACACTTCGCGCTAGATTCCAGAAAATTTTCATTGTTTCCGTCGGCGCGATGCGCAGCGAAGGCTGGGGGAAGCGCGAGATGTTTCAAGGGCCGTCCGCGACACATGACGCAACTCTGCATCACCACGCCCCTTTCACTCGAGAACCTTCCAGGGCTTGCTCGGCCGCCTATGTGAGGAGTTTAGTCGGCGAACTACGCTTCCGAGGAGAGGAGAGACGGCGCGCCCAGGGAGTCTTTGGATGCTTGTTTATTTCTTTATCGTTGACCTTGATGCGTCTCTCTAGCGCTTGGTCGCGAAAGTTTCGCGACGTGCCTTTTTTTGAGCACTCGTTCATGACAACGACCATCGAGCCGGGACTTAAGCAATGCCAAGCTGCAAATTTGGTGAATGGCGTTGAGGTATTTTGATCTTGGTAACAGCCAAATGCAGAGAGCCCAGAGTGACATCACATCTTTTATGCTAATTGTGTACTGTGCCTAACCTGAGTTAGGCACAGTACACAATACGACGTCCGAGGCTCACGTCCAAGGCTCACGTTTTTTTTCGACGTGCTCAAACTACCCCGAAGCGAGATCTCGGGAATGTTTGTTAGATAAATTGCACATGCAGGTTCATATTATTATCACATAAGCATAGAAATGCGCAGTGTTTCCCAATAAGGCACCCGCCCCTTCCCTGTTCTTCGTTGGTCGAGTTCAAAAGGCATGCTTCGAAAAAATTAAAAACAAAAATTGAAAATGAGGTAATGACACGCTTCTGAATATGGCCTGATTTTACTTCCTGGCTCTCTGGAAGTAAAGAAGTACACAGTACTTGGAATGCAACACAGGGGCCTTCGACTATACCGTTACTCTCAACCCCTCTATGTGCACGCTTATGCACATGAGTAGAAACCGGTTTCAAAGCATACAGGCTGGTCACCCTAAACATGGTTCCCCGAAGCATTGTGACAGCTTTGAAACACTAAATGAAAAATGACATAGGATATAGATATTGCGACGTTCCGCAATATATCTCCCACGATTGTATACTGTGCCACGCATCCCATGTTATAAAGAAAGTAGCGCCGAGGTAAGTGTGGAGGACGATCGAAGAACGTCTGTATAAGTCTCCTACTTATTCCGTCGGATGATTAAAAAATGTCTGGTGGAATAAACGTTAAGCATAAAGCATACATTAAGCATTGCTACTTTTTTATCAGGTCAAAACTGCGTCTCTCTTTTTACTCTTTTCTCTTTATATAGGTTGTGCACCCGGCTTTATTTACTGTTCGAAGAACTACTTTTATCGTGTTAGAGCTCAAATAAAGGCCGCTTAGCAATGAATCGTCATTTAAGTATACATAATCTGAGTAACCAAAAAAATTGGCACGAAAGAAGACATGCCGGGACACACAGTGCGCCATGCGAGTCTGCGTGTCTTCAATTGCCGTGTCTCTAACCCACACTGCGGGTGACTAAACACGACTTCCATCTACCTTGAACGCACGGTTTCACCCAGATGCCACAAAACGCAGCCCGTTAACGCCAGGAGGCGACGCAGTTTGGTCTCACACCCAAACGTCGTTTCTTTGTGGGCCTCTAGATGCTGCATGAAATGGTGTCAACGCAGCGTCGACCAGCGAAGTCTCACCGAACGCGTTTGCCCATTCGAGCTTTCGGCGATGCCTTCGGCTGCCCGCAGACCGAGCCATCGTCAGACCTCGACGAGTATGGTCCCTAGATGCAGCGGGTGGTGCTATCCTCTACGTCGCTCGCATGAGACGTTGTCTGCGACGTGAAAGGAAAGGTCCCTGCTCCTCACAAGGTGGGGCAATTCCGACCAAGTCAATAATTGGAAATGGTTTTACTTCTACGGGAAATGAGCTCCCCCGGAAGAAGACCTAAATGATTGAAAACAATTGACCATGCACGAACTACTACAACAAGAAAGTGTTTTTTCACGTATTTAAAATAGCGCCAAGCATTTCATTTTTTCGGTCGTTGCCTATGCATAGGTGGCTACCACCACCAACATAATGATTGTGGCGTCAAAATGTTAAGGATAGAGAAGTAATGAATAGTTCAAGATGGTTGAGTAAGTTGTCATGTTGCAAAATAGAAGCATTCTGTGTGTTATATTTCAATGGAATTCGGCCCTTTTGAACCTAGTGATATATACATATGTAGTATGTAGCTATATGTATATAGGTTATATACATATGGTATATACGTATGGAGGCGAAAGTATCTGATGTATTATTTTTAGGTGCGAATCACCTTATATGCTCATTTTCTCAGCCGCTCCCATCGTAGCTCGTCACGGTGTCTCATGTCGTCGCCTGTAACGGTAAAACAAGAGGCAAAAATTTAAAGGCACTTTGTGAATTCTAAACTTTCTTCGGTGATAGGGTGTGAACATGCCAGTGATTTCGCCATGTTCGTTTTTTACAGCGAAAGCTGTTACGAGATCACAACACAGTTCAAGTGTGGCGCCATAGTTGTCCGTCGCTGCTGGTGCGCTTAACCGCCTCGCAAGAAATAAGAAAAAAAAACTCAGCAAATATCCAACACTAGGTACACAATTAGATTCGAACCCGGGTTCCCTGCATACCAGCCCAGTATTCTAGCACTTAGCCACACCGGTTCTTGGAAGTTGTGTTTTAAACGGGCCTTGGACAGGCTTGCATTGTCGCGAATGGAATAGCAGTAGTGTGAGTAATAATGAATTTTAGAACATGAAAGGAACAACCAGGCGTCACACATTGCATATTGCGTAACGAGTTGGTCGTCCAATGTTCCAACCCATTACAAAAGCCTATTCTTGATCACTTATTAACTGTGGCGCATACCCACTGCAGGCAAAATTCTTCAGGCATACTAAGTGGGTAGTGGATAGCACGTATCTCCGAAGAATAATGAGGGATAGCATAGTGAATGCCGGCAAACTACACAAATTATGTTTCGCATTGCGCAGGAACAAAATAGTTATTTTCCTTCCTTCCTTATATATGGCGTTGGGGGTAACCTGCAAGTGTACTTGTCTCGGTTACCCAAAGTGTGATTAGAAAAAGCTCTGACAGGCTGCTCCCCCGGCTTTCGATGTGACAATGCTGCACCTTCCGCACAGGCCTGGCGTTTTTTTTTGTAAGTTTCTTTTTAGTTTTTTACTCTCTCAGCAAACACAGCAAACAACAGGATCAGAGAGTGTGAGGGGGAGATGCCAAAACTGGCAATATTCAGGGTATGGACTGATTACACTAAAATGAGCCACTAAAGGTTTTGTATTTATTTATATGGCGCGTTCACGCAAAAAAAATCTCGCGAGTACGTCAGCTCGCCCGCTAAAGACAACTATCCGGGCTTTTTCTAGTGGCAATGAAGAGGATGCGTTGACTTGGGAAAAGTTCTGTGTCAAAATAGTCACAGTTTTCCGCAAAGGCGAAGCAATGAACGCAATAGCAACAAATTTTATTGTCACGCGCAGAATGGCAAGTAAATCGAAACGTGCCTCGCGTTTCTCACGCACAAGTGACGCGCAAAACGTACTCCCAGGTGCCGATGAACGTGACTAAGCGTCTCAGTATTTACTTCGACGTGTCTGAAAAGCATACTCTTTTCGCAAACGGAGACTGCGCAACGAGTGCAGCTACCTCGGTGTATCGGGTAACTACAACAGAATTGTTCCGGTGACTGCCAAAGGTGTGCGATTGTCCCCACCGAAGGTCAAGCTAATGCACGCGTGAGCGTCCCCTATCCGCGGGCAAAAGCACGCGTGGGAGACGAAAGCGTGCGCCGCCGCGTCGTGAAGGTCTGGCAGGGGCTTAAGCAACGCGCACTGACTGCACCATCTCGCTAGTAATGCTGAAAACGCGATAGTTTCCCCAAAGATGCCTACAGACAGCAGAAGGTGGTAGATATAAATAGCTTGTCGTTGAATCGGTGAACGAGGTGCCCCTTCGTGTCTCAGTGGCTAACGCCTCGCGCACACAAATCAGAGGTCAGACGTTCGATTCCACACGCCGGAGTCTTTTTCTGAAATATTTTTCTTTATTGCGTTTTCACATACACAGATACGTATACTTATACGGTGAATGACGGCGGCAACAAAACCTAATCGAGAGTGTCCATATAATTCCTATTGCGATTAGAAGGCGGTTCGTTGACTCGGAAAATGGGAAGGCTGCTCCACCTTGTAGTAATTCGCATTACTAGGGTGTAGCTGCCCAATGTGTGTGTGTTCTCTGCACTGCTGCTACCTTGCTGGCGGTGGGGAATTCTTCGCGGCAGGCAATAAGATAGCGTGTTTTCAGTGAACCCCGCACAATAGTGTGGCGATAAAGTGCCAGCAAGCCACTGGCGGGCGTTCCCTGGTGGCGACGAGCAAATTTACGAGCTTTGTTTTCTTTGGGGCTCCTTTAATAAGTCCTGCTAAGTGGTCATAGCGGCTCCCTGGAGAAGGCAAAGTCGCGCGTTCAATAGGTAAAAGATGGAAGCTGATCCGAGGTAGAGAGGAGGCCAGGATCATCGCGCGAGACTACAGGTGTTTTGTGACCAGAGCGTAATCAAACATGCCGCCACCCGCTGCCCGAAGCATGCATACTACGTGATGTGTGCTCCACGCACGCCAGAATGTGACCCCAAGCCCCAGTCGACGCAGTGGCGTCGTCTCCTAACTTAGCCGAGTCACTAATGCAAATAATGTAGATACGTCAGCTCATAAAGAGAATATACCGTGCAATGACCTAATCGAAGTTACCCACGTGCAGGCACCAGAACAAGATTATTCAAATAATCAGGTCACTAAGCACAGAAGGCGGACCGATAGAAAGAGGGAGATATAATGCCATGAAATTGTGTGTGTGTGTGTGTGTGTGTGTGATTGCGTAGTATAGTGCATATGTGTGTTTTAGTGTAATTAACGTGTTTTTTTCTTCTTTAGGAACTTCACGGGAATTCGTTTTGCAAGGCTATCAATCATAAGAGAAACTGGTCAACAAATTTTAATCGCCAATGATTTGTTATATATGTGTTACCTTAGTGGTAATCAGAAACAGCAAAAAAGAATGCTAAAAAATTTTGGTGGCTCTTATACATCAACATTTGTCGTTAGTTCAGTTGCTTAGGGTAATTCGCAATAATTGTGACTTCACGGAATCAAATAACGTCTATACTAATATGAGAATTGATGACAGTGGGCTTATTCGTGGTAATGACCTAGCAATTTTGTTTGCAAGTACCAGAGAAAAATGTTAATCTCACGGACCAATTGAAGAACCCAATATTTGTCTTCCAGATGTCCCGTGACGAAAAATTTCAAGTCAAAATAAATTATAAGGTTTATCTGACCAATCTGTGAAGAGCTTTGGGACTGCATACCATGTAAACGAAAATTGTCCCTTTTGCGATGTCTTGAAAACGTGTAGGTCTTGAAAAAGTACCGGCACGATTTGAACTTGTCCTAACAGCAGGCTGCAGTTAGGACAAGCCCTCCACGTGGTGAAACATGCGGCATCACGCAACGGGAAGGTTGAGGAATATCAAAAGTTTGTCGGGCCAGTTTCATTCTTCTTCTTGTTGTTGTTCTTCTTCTTCTTCCTCCTCCTTCTATTATTATATTATTATTATTATTATTATTATTATTATTATTATTATTATTATTATTATTATTATTATTATTATTATTATTATTATTATTATTATTATTATTATTATTATCATTATTATTATTATCCGGAATCTCGAAGACGTTCCTGCTTCAAGTGCGTTGCCGTGCGTGTCGGCGAGTCGCGATCCTCGTGCTGTACATCGCTCCCAACCTGCCAAAGGAACAGCCTAATGGGTTGTTTACTAATTACTAATAAGTACTGATAGGTTTACTAATTAACCTGTTCGTTTATCCTAACATGTCTACAAATTATATACGTATAAAAGTCGGAATATTGCTCTAGTCTAAGAATAAAGTCGTTTCTTTATTTAAATAATTGTATTCAATACATCAAGTACCACACTTTCGTAGGTTATCTGTAATCGTTCTATTATATCTCCATTATTATAAATCTGAACAATAATTTTCAAAACCGCTCGATTCTTGGCCAATCCCCCATAGTGGATATGCGCCACGAACAATAGGTGAACAACAAAAACAACAACGTGACGAAAGCTTGCACGTACACATACAACCGACTGGTGGCGCTGCCCATTCTAGCACGTCGTGACGTCAGGGTGCAGTAGGAACGGGAAGTTGCTTTTAAAAGCATGCTGTAAATAATTGATTGATTTGTGGGGTTTGACGTCCCGGAACCACCATATGATTATGAGAAACGCCATAGTGGAGGGCTCCGGAAATTTCGACCACGTGGGGTTCTTAAACGTGCCCCCAAATCTGAGTACACGGGCCTACAACATTTCCGCCTCCATCGGAAATGCAGCCGCCACAGCCGGGATTTGATCCCGCGACCTGCGGGTCACCAGCCGAGTACCTTAGGCTACCGCAGTGGGGATTCCGTTGCAGTTATCGGGTGCACAAAGGTCACTGAACTCAGTGCACAGTATCCGTTTGCAAAAAGGGTGTGCTTTTCAGACGCAGCGAAGTACCAACTGACACACTTATTCGCACTCTGTACATGTGAGGGCGTTTTGTGCGTCATTTGTGTGGGAAAAACGTGGAGCACGTTTTGATCTCCTTGCAATTCTTGACGTGACCTTTCAATTTGCTGCTATCGCTTTCACTGACTCGCCTTTGTGGCAAAGCTGTGGCTTTTTAAGGAATGTACTTTCTGTTAGAACATGAAACCAATTCATAGGAGAAATCAGGCGTGATTATTCGTATAAAACAAAGTATTCTAACTATTTAGGAAGCCAAGGACATAAACGTAATCACGTTCTTAAAGAATCAGCGGCCAAATTTTTTAAGCTGGAACGCCAGAACACAAAATGGAGCCAGATTTTGACATCGTGCGGGGCCCTATGAGGGTGCACCATCAAAGATAGAGTTACGTAGACTTAATTATTTGTTTATTAATTTATTCATTTATTTTTAAATGCTATAACACATACCAACTTGGGGAATGGCCCAATACTAAAGCATAACACTTCAATAACTAGACAAAGGTTCTTTTTAAATGAAGTATTTCTTCTTCCTCGTTTCTGAGTTCATGCTGCAGTTATGAAACAAGAACCCGTTTGTGTTTAACAGTACCTTGTGTTGGGTCAATTGGTGCATCTTTATATGCGCCAGTTTAGAACCTCGCAGAAAGAAGAGACAGAAAAAAAATTCTTGGTTTAGCTCTTTGTTTCTCTCTCTATCTCGAACGTTTGCATGGTTACTTGCCCTCTATTAATATTTTGGTCAGAACTCTAGCGTTGAAACCTTGCGTTTGTGCTTTGATGCCTCTAGCTTGAGGAAGAAGAAGCAGAGGTCATTGCTATTGTTGGTGTTATTTACCTACTTTATTCGTAGGTCACCTTATGATTATGCACTCTTATATCCTCTAGATGACTGAATAATTATTTTTCTTGATAAAATTTAAGAATTCTTTTTTCCCAATATAACCACCGGCTTGATGCCCAATCTCCTATAGTGGGTACGAGCCAAGGCACATAGGAACAAGCAAGCAAAGCGTCATCACCAGTTCACACGCCAGCGAACGGCCATTCGATAACAGGCTGTCGCCCGTGGGTCGAAGCACAATCTCGCTATGGAGGCCTCTTTGAAAAGGCTACGCACATCAGGCCTGGTCATGAGCATCTGTCGAGAAGACCAACGGGACAGCTTGGATGGACCGGTCACCAACAGCGGCACCTCATCACCACAGGTAAGTATATGTTTCTATAGGCATGACGTTGGTTCTGTCGATGCGCTCCCATGCGAATAATAATACGCAGTGACAGTTAATCGTTGATATTGATTGGTATGTGGGGTTTAACGTCCCAAAACCACCATTTGATTATGAGAGACGCCGTAGTGGAGGGCTCCGGAAATTTCGACCACATGGAGTTCTTTAACGTGCACCCAAATCTGAGCACACGGGCCTACAACATTTCCGCCTCCATCGGAAATGCAACCGCCGGCAGATGGGATTTGATCCGCAGAGGGGATTTGATATTATCAGTATAATTTGATATGTGGGGTTTGAAGAGCAAACCTCATAAGCGCGAAAATGCACGCGACAGAGACGAGCGATGCTATGAGCGACGAAACAGGGCGTTCCCGCGACGTGTCGCGGGCTCGTTCTCGCACGATCGCTCGATTCTCCAGATTCGGAAACCATCGCACATCGCCCGGAAGTGCTGGGCTCAAGCAGCCAATAGCGAAAAACCGGAAAATACAAACACTACATAGGTGCACGTGACCCTGCCCCAGTCACGTATGCGCAACAAGTAATAACGCAATGTCTACGCATGTGCATATAAAAAAGTGCTGCAAGGCATTCATAAACACTTTCCGTTCCATTGCACAACATGATATCTTCTTTTTAAATTGCATACCGCTCACTACGCGGTTTTCATGGTGCGAGTGGACGGCCTCATGCCAGCAACGGTGGAGTTCGCTCGCCCAAGCCGCCGCGTGAATGAGGTTTGCCTGTGCTAGCGACTGATCTCGCGTAGACGATCTACGTCGCATCGCTCGTCGCTGTCGCGTGCATTTTCGCACTTATGAGGTTTGGGCTTGACGTCTCCAAAGTGCCCTATGATTATGAGAGACGCCGTAGAGGAGGGCTCCGGAAATCTCGAGCACCTGGGGTTCTAACGAGCACCTAAATCTCAGCACACGAGCCTATAGCATTTCCGCCTCGATCGGAAATGCAACAGGCGAAGCTGGAATTTGATCCCGCGACCTGCAGGTCAGCATCCGAGTGCCTTAGCCCTTAAACCACACCGGCGGGGCTCTTATCAGTAACAAAAATTTAATTAAAGTGCTCAGATCATGCACCTATATCTTCATCATAACTGCGATTACACGAACCAGAAAAAAGTTGGTCAGATTGGTTTGATACAATGAGGCTTGCATGCCGCGTGCCTTCGCGTGCCGTGACTTCGAGCTGAGCAACTCTATAGAGCCAGCTGGGCTGTGTGGCATAGGTTGGTTCGCACCGACCCACTTGCTAGGAGCCTGTAAACACATATGAATGGTGCTGCCACCTGGCAATTTTTGAATGACAGACATGATGCCCTGTTCGCGCTCTTATCTTGCGGTGATGTAAGCTACAGTGATAATCTGCCCCAAATTTTAGGACAGGTCCGTGTAAACGCTGTGTGGCCGCAGATGCTCTAACGCCAGTTAGTCTGTCGTGTTGATATAAGCGAAGGCAATGATTGATTGATTTGTGGGACTTATCGTCCCCAAAACACCATATGATTATGAGAGACGCCGTAGTGAAGGGCTCCGGAAATTTTGACCACATGGGGTTCTTTAACCTGCACCCAAATCTGAGCACACGGGCCTACAGCATTTCCGCCTTCGTGGGAAATGCAGCCGCCACAGCCGGTATTCGATCCCGCGACCTGCGGGTCATCAGCCGAGTACCTTAGCCACTAGAACACCACGGCGGGGTGAAGGCAATGTTAGTACCGCATCCATGACGCCGTTCATGCTCAGCTATTTGTAGATACGAGCCTACCAGTTATAATCTATAGACATTGGATACTTTCAGCTGAGCGTTCGTTCTGGGTAGACCAGCGTATGAAAGCGATTTGCACAAAAATATTTAGAAGATGTATGCGTGCGCAGTATAATCGTGTGAGTATTAGAACGTAGAACACACCTCTCACTCCGCTTGTGATGTAAATTGAGCGAACTGTCAAGATGCGTTTATCACGTTTATTCATGAGTTTGCTGCACAGCTGGCCTCATCTCGACTGGAAACGCGTGTCAAAGGTGAGAAATCAATGCGTTTTTCCGCACTGGTCTGGGTCACTTTATCTGCGCGGAGCAGAGCGGATGCGACGTTCAGCTAAAGCTTTTGTATTATCAAGAGGGGCCAAGAGAGCGAACAGTTTTGAGCAAAAACCAATTTTTCAAAGCAATTTCTATGTATGTATTGTTCGCCGTACGGAAGGCTGCAGTTCAGAAAATAGCACTTGCGAACAAAAAGCTTTCCGAATACAACTTGTTGTTGCGGGGTCACTGCATTATCCCCGGTATTGTTGTCATGATATAACCCTAGATATAAAAACAAGAAACGGGCCAGGAGGCCATTCGAACGTCGCACGAATTTTATGCTGAACAAACAACTTTTCTTATATTACACCATGAGTCACAATTCATAAAATAATGCTGGTTATTCATGAGGTCAGCAGTGGTTTTCTTCTTCAGAAAGGATGTTACAAAATTCATGGGAGTTAACACGTCTCAAAGACTCTCAAAATATTCTAAATAACTTTAATACTATGTATTTTATTACGAGTTCTTGCTGGTTCTTACAGGCATGCGATGTATGCGTCATGACAACGTAGCAGACGATGTGGTTAGCTTGTGTACAAAATCATCGCGTATTGTTAGTCAATTTATTATATACTTCTCGAACACGCTGCAGCACGGGTACTCATGCAGGAGGTTTTAATTACTGCTTTTGTTACACGTACTTTCCTCTTTTACCAACTGCTATTGTTTGCTACAAGTCATTCCTTACGCTCTCGGTAAAAAAAAGCGTTGGACAGCGTAATTTACTTTTTTAATCGGACGCTATTGAAAGAAAGAGGCAATCAAAAACGCAGCCGTGCCTCTCAGTAAAAAAAAACGTTGGGCAGCGTAATTTACTTTTATTATTCGGACACTATTCAAAGAAAAAGGCAATAAAAACGCAGCAGTAGGCAGGTTGTTTATTTACAGGTTTACATGCATTGGCAGCTTACTCCACTCAGAGGACCTATGGTGAAACCTAGATCCTGGTGGCATCACCGAATGGCTAAACGTGAAAAACCCCAGAAAAGTATCGCGCATTTATTGTGCGACGTCACCTTGAGAAGAGCCCATTATGTTATCAGACCTTTCAAACAGCGGAGACAATAAAAGTTTTGTACAGGCTTTTGATGCCGGCCTCGGTAGCTGCAATGAGGAGTTTGTTTTTGTTTTGTTTTTTTTTTGTTCTGAAAGGGTCAAGTCTTACGATCTGTGAAACGGAGAAGAACGCAGTCGTATGGTACTGACAGTATACATATATGGTCGGTACTGCTCCAACAACTGTTTGCCATTGTCCTCCTCCGACCAAAGTAGCCCAAAGCTCTAGATTACAAGCGCGAGCTGAAGGTTGTGCTCAAATAATCATTTTATATGTTCTTACTGCGCACGCGCTCATTGACTCTCCCGCTCATCTTCATTCTCGCGCTGTCATTCTACGTTCTTGAAACATATTTAGTGTCTCCTCCTTGGTTATGTGCACTTCCTTCACTGACAGTGCTAAACTTTTTCAGCCCATCTCAAAATCGTCCCAATATAATAAATTTTTCGGGAGAGAAAATTGCATTTGGCTTTCGCCCTGCTGCGGTGGTGGGAATGGTTATAACGCTCGACTGCTGACCTTAAAGTTGCGGTATTGAATCCTGCCACGGCAGCTGCATTTTCAATAGAGGCGAAAACGCTTTTAGCCCGTGTACCTGATTCGAGAGCACGTTAAAGAACACCACATCGAAATTTCCGGAGTCCTCCACAACGGCATCCCTCATCACATCGTCGTTTCGGGGCTCCCCCTCCTTCTTCTTCTTGCTAACTCTTTAGCTAGCCTTAGGCCATGCCCTTTAGGATTCTTCTTCCTCAACGAGTAGATTTGTGCCAAATACATTTATTTTCGTAGTCTTCCAACATACCGTCTTAGAGTGAAAGAAAGTCATGATAATGTGGTGAGTAAGGGTTTTCTTTTAATGGGCCCAGGGCGTCGGACGCTAGATCAAGAAGGGCCGGAACCCCCAGAGTATACAGTAGTGGAGCTAGGAACGCTGTGAGCCGAAAACATGGTACTCCGCACCATGCGGAGGCAAATGAACTCCGAGACAACTGAAAGATGTGGCATGCTTTAGACTACGTAGCGTGGCGCTCAGACCCCGACGTTTTGATTGAATACTGCTCCATCTATATGAACATCGATAAGCCACCGTGGTTCACAGAAGCACATAGGAAGGAATAACTCTTGTTTTGCGCTAGTACATAGAAGAAAAGGAGAAAGAATAGAAATCTGGTTGACCAATTCTGAACTGAACTGCGACCCGACAATGGACTTCGAACTGGATGCATAACAGCAACAAAGGTACCAAGCTAAAGGCATCCCTATATTTTTCAACACCTCGACAACGTGAAGTTGCACGCTACATGAACTACTTCAACTTGGCCAGTCGAAAATCGTAAAACTTCCTTAAAGAGGAGAGAAGAATGTGATAATTATGATGAGTGCGCCTTGGGGGCAAAATCAGAGCGGGAAATCATTGGAAGAGGAGAAGAAAGAAGACTGGGGCAGGGAGCTTGCGCGAGCGGCTTCTATGATTGTCGGGGCTTTGAACTCCGTGTCCTGGGTGCTGGCCCCTGTCGAGCGTGACCTGGACACAGCAAGACGTCAGGGTGCGGGGCATCGACGAAAGCTCGAGCCAGCGAGGTACACGAGAAGTCGTGTTCCCACCATGGATGCTAGCGCTACAGACTCAACGCCAAGTTGCCCGGTATACGGTCACCACAACGACGGTGCGCGTGAGTCTCGTTTTGAGAACTTGGTGGCGCGGGAGAGTTAAGATGTAGACTTACGTCTCGCGTGGATAGGAACTTCCCAATAGACCCTATTTAACCTCGTATCGTCCTGATGTTCTTTGTGAGATTCCTTCGTGTGTGTTCTTGTCCTCGTCCGATATAAAGAACGTCTTCGTGCACTCAGGTTGTCTTGAGTGCGTCCAATGACCTGGGCCCATTGAGTAAACCCCTTACTCACCAGAGATACTGTTGTCAAAAACTTGAAAAGAAAAACGCAAGAATGGAAAAGTTGCTTCCTAGTTCTTTCCATTCGAATTTCGCCGTATACGAAATCCCGTCTTTCAACGAATACTAACTCACCCAAGAAAAAAAAATCGGCAGATCCCATGTACGTGGGAATCGGCGTTATGCGAAGCATGTGGAAGGAAAGTGACCATGTTGCGATTTTTTTATTGAGCGACACGTCATAAAGTGACGCTAATACACGATAGATATTGATTTGTGGGGTTTACCGTCCCATATGATTACGAGAGACACCGTAGTGGAGGGCTCCGCAAACTTCGACCTCCTGGGGTTCTTTAACGTGCACCCAAATATGAGCACATGGGCCTCCAGCATTCTCGCCTCCATCGGAAATGCAGGCCCCGCAGCCGGGATTCGGTCCCGTGGCCTACTGGTCAGCAGCCGAGTACCTTAGCCACTAGACCACCATGGCGGGGGGACGCTAATACATGTACAAATATTGCACGCACAGATATATGTTGAAGAGTTGTAGATGTTTATATAGTGAGTTGTTGGCACTTGCGCAACGATGTCAACTGAAACATGCGCATCCGCAACACCAGGAGCTGATATGAAGCGCTGATGCTCGCGAGGATGCTGGCCCTGGACACTGCTACATAAGCGAACTTGAGCGAATGGCAACTAACTACAATTGACTTTAACTCCACGTGACGGCTGTATCAAATAAGTAAATATGTAATGTTTATAAAATTGGGTAAGCAGCACTGCAACCACTTTTGACGTTTCACGAAGATTAGCGTCTATTTGATAAGATGTTCAGAGACATGGCGTATAGCCCTGCGGTAAGATGCTGCACTGCCACGGAGAATGCTTGGGTTTGATTCCAGCTGGAACCATGGCATTTATTCTTTGCAGTCAGCGGGTCAACGCTACCGATGTCGGGTATTTCTTAACGCTGGCGAGTTAAAATTGCCCATGTGTGTTCTCGTCGTTCCTGGGTAGATACTAAGTGTCAACCCCCTGTGGCACATACCCGTATAGCAGCAGCGCATACCCGCCCTTGGGTATGTGCCACCGTCTGGCGGGAAGTGTTTGACGACGCACATGCCGTTTGAGATTGTCGTACCGAAGCACTCTCGTTGTTTGTGTGAGAAATTATGTGTACAGGATGGAAGGAAGCAGACAAAGGGAGAAGGCAGGGAGGTTAACCAGAAAGACATCCAATTGGCTGCCCTACACTGAGGAATTAGAGAAGAGGACAAGAACGAGGGAGGAGGGAAGAGAAGAAAAAAAGGAAGGGAGAGACAGTAAATTCACGGCAGTGTGTAGAACTCCACTGCAAGTCTTCGAAATTAAAGGCGCTTTGCAACGCTTCTCGAGTATGGTCCTAAAGCACTGCCGATCGGTAGTCGAGGTTCCTGAGAACACGTGAGCCAAATAATATAGAGCAGAATGCGGCCTGGATATCCCAATTATTCTTTGAAATCCGCTAGAAATCACTGCCTCTTCTCTGAATGTATCATGTTATAAAGACAAAACACCACGCCACAAGCCCAAATTCTACTGGTTCGGAGGCTGTGTTTGAGCTACTTGGTTCAGCGACAGTATGAAACTGGTAAACGCCCTAAGACAGAAACAAGAAGACGAACACTCAAGCGGTCCGTGTATCGTCTTCTTGTTCCCGTCTTTGTGCGCTTACCAGTTTTAGAATTTCCGAATTCCACGGCTATTGGCTGATTTGAGCATCGCGAGCGGCATAGTTACCGTGGCTACCGCGGGATGGCGCCAACGTACCCGACACCACTGAAAGTAAGCCGTGTGTTCGCAGGAAAGAAAAAACAAAGGAGGGGTGGGTTGTGCTTAAGATCATGATGCGCACTCATGAACAGGCGTATCTTTTTGCCCACTTGTCATCCCCTCCCCCTTCCCTAACAAAGCATTTCAGAGCACTCGCTGGTATGAACGCAGAAAGAAAACTCAAAGGTGAGCGAAGAACCCCTTCAATGCCACTCGTACTGAACGGATTCTAAGAAAATTGCTGCGGTAGACTCGTGAGGCAACAAACTCCTTTACTGAAGGCATTCGACAATTACTTGGAAAAGCGTAACGTGGCTTATCTTTCAGCCAGCTCGTCAGGGCTAGAAAAACAAAAAAACTCTCACAGCGTGCTAGAAGTCCTTGTAACATTACAGGCTCAACAACAAATAGCACCAGTCGATTGGTGAGGCAATGTTCTTTGATGAGAATGTTTGACTTTTAGAAACTGCGGCAAGGCTCATTTAATTTCCCTCCTACGGAACAACAACCAGATTTCTAAAAAAGATTCTAATCTGGGTTTTGGGTTGTCGGCAGCATCGCTGACGCCGGCTTCATTCTGCTCTCGCTATACAGCGCAGTCAGGTAAAACATTCGCGGAGCGCTGTTGTTTCTTCACATATTACAAGCACATGAATAGCTACTTACACAACGTATGCAAATATTACTGCTTGTACTCATGGTATTGAAGATCACAAGTTTGGATATCCTTCCGTTACTCTGCAATTAAAATATTCTCTATCATCCGTACTTTACAGGAGGGGACATCTTCAGATCCAGTCACGGACATCAAACAAGTGAGTGCAAGCTCAGGTTAATGAAAAGCCAGGTCTATAATCAACCATAGCGTTTCTTGTATAGCTCCCATATATATATATATATATATATATATATATATATATATATATATATATATATATATATATATATATATATATATATATATGTGTGTGTGTGTGTGTGTGTGTGTGTGTGAGTGTGTGTGTGAGAGAGAGAGAGTCGAACACCTACCTATAGTCTTATTGCTTGCATGATAATGTCGTAGCGTCATTTTTGTGCACGAATATAAGCCGGGTAAGCAGCGAGCTAGGGGCAAACAAATGATATATCGCTTTTTAGTAATGAATGTTCACTCACTGAATGAAGTTGCGTAAGTCAGGAAAGATGAATATCAATACTACAAGCCATGCGCGAGGATCAAAGATTATGTGTCACACCTTAGCTATATCCCGATGGAAGCGTTATAAAAGGAGTTAAGAACACCACGGAAAAGAACCGAGAATTGTATGTGCGTGTGAACGGGACAATGCTAAAATGTATGGGCTTTTTGTTCTAAATTAACACATGGCGCCAATGTTTGCGTCCAACTTCTCTTCATCATTTATAAATGACGTGACGCACCGTGTACAACAACTCAAATATTAGGGCAGTGCAGTACATTTCGTTCAAGCACGATGCTGAACTTGGAATAATTTTTCGCGTGCCAATCAAAATATAAACTCTTCCGCCACGCGCTATAACAGCCTTTACCAAATAAAATGCCCAACAAGAAAACGTTATCGTTTCAGCTGTATAGAGACGTTTTTCAAACGAAACTTTGTGATTGTTTTTTCAACGAGTAACGGTCCTCTTTATTACCTCTTTTTCGCACACATTTCCCTAACAGTTAGACACATATTCTTATATATATATATATATATATATATATATATATATATATATATATATATATATATATATATATATATATATATGTTTATATATATGAATGTGTGTCTATCGTTTCAGGGTTCGTATAAACTTCGTGTCTTGTATTATTTTAAGTTAGCAATTTAATTACACTTTATCATTGCATGACTATTTCACATTCGTTGAATCCAATTTTATTATGCATACTGCGTCACATGCAATCTTAGGTTTGACAAAATTGCTCGTTTCTGGGGGAATCATCGTAAAAAGCAGGAAACGCTGATTACAATAAAAAAAGTTTTAAACCAAAAACATCGTTTTGGCCAGGCCTGTGTTTTTCCTCCTGTTTGTTTTAAAGCGTTTGCCAGTGTTTTTTTTACAATTATTCATATGCGCCGTTAGAGTTAATTAGGTAGCACTACTCCACGACTTTTGTTTTTTACAAAATAGTTTCGCATTGCATCCTCAAATAAACAAATGTATACATAAGTGAATAAATAAATATAAATTGTATATCTTGGTGTCCCGATGTGTGTAATACATAATCTATGATGGTAAACGATCATTCCAAATTCCTGATGAAAAATGTTGCCACGAGTTTTCTAACCGGGGCTGTAACATATTTAACAGCGCAAGCATTGGGGCAAATGATATAAACTGCGGAGACGCTTTGTTTTTCAGCCTTTCTTTTGTGTACATGTTACTTGTCACTACGTCTGGGCCGTTCATGTTAAATGTACGCGAAACATATCACCCTGTTTTCGTTTGTTGAAACTATAGGTTAAGCCTACTTCCCAGTCAGCCCCCTGCTTCGATCCTTCTTCCATAGCGAATGTTTGGCACTTCTCCTTTCAGACATCGTGCCAGGCGTACGATGGCAGCAGCCAGGAGAAGAGCTCCAGCAAACCATCGGGTGAGCCACTGATACACAGCTACAGGCTCACCTCGGTCGACAGCCTAGCGGGACCATGCCGTACCACGCCGGTGAGGCCGAATGCTCCAGGTAGTAGAACACAGCGTGAGGGTTTCATCGAAATCACCACACCAAAAGGACCATCCCGGCAGCTCCCGTCACCGCGAGCCCTGCCGCCACAGCGTCTACTCGTGGGAGACCTGCAAGTGGAGGACGCGTGATCGAATATTGCGTGTTCCTGGTATCGCTGATGTCCTTGACGCTAAGTGTCACGCTGTTGCAGCCGTTTGTGCCTTTCCACTGTCTGGTGCAGTGTAAGGAGCCACGCTGTTACAATGTTGCCATGGCCATTCGCCCATCCGTCCTGCCATCCATGGAACCTTGCCAGAATTTCTTCCATTATTCGCGAGGAGACGGCGACTCCACCCGCTACTTTGCTCGTGTCGAGCAGTCACTGCGCATAGCGGCACTTCGCTGGGTTGCGGCAATCCCAGTACCGAGTTCACGCCAAAGCGCTGTTCAAAAAGCTGCCATGCTGCTACGTGGCTGTTTAAAGCTGACCATGCAGAGGAACGAAGACGTGGATGTCATAAAAAACGTTCTGAGCGCTGGCGGGCTCTCGTTTCCCAAGATGCCCGCTACAACCAAGTACGGTCCCGTTCGGAGCATCGTGGAGTTCAACTTGAACGCCGGCATGCCGCCATTCTTCAGGCTGACGGCGGGCCGCAGCCTTTACTCGGGCGATGGTTACATGTTGCACATCACGCCCAGTTACGATGTCGTCTCGTTTCCAGACTACCTCCGGCAACTCGGTTCGAGTGAAAACTTCGAAATCTTCGTCAGACGATGTGCCGAGGTCATCGGCGAGCCTGGAATGTCTTACGCCGCCCTCATCAAGGCTGTCAAGAGCGTGCACCAGGTGGTTTCTGGGCTGCCCGTAACTAGCCCTCTGCATGTGGAACTGAAACTAAGCCAAGCGTACCCGCGAACTGGATTCTGGCAGTCCCTGTCAGCGATGCTGCGCAAGAAGTTGGAGTTGTTCGGTATTTTCAAGAGGACATTCTTGGTTGTGGACGACGACTACTTCAAATATATGGTTTCCCGCCTTTTCGAACCAGTTCAGGCGAGGCACGTCTCCGCCTACATCGGTCTATACTTGGTGTGGTACATGAGCCGCTTGGCTTCCTACAAGCTTGCTTATAGCTCGCCCATCCCCAACTTCAACCACGGACTGAAATACCTGTGGCTGCGCTGCTACACAGATGTCCACATGTGAGTATTGCACCTGTATCAGATAAATATCACCAGTTTTCTCGCCACCACGCTACCATAATGACTACAAAAAGAAAAAAAATAATCTTTACTGAATACTGGTCATTACCGAGATGATCACCTACCAACGCTGGGGAATGGTCGGGAGTAAACAGTGCTTTCCAGCCCCTTTCACTTTCGAAGAATTCTGGTCTATTGTTTTTACACTATTTTCTGCAGGGGATCTCCGTATATATGCTCAATACTCAGCATAACCAGTAACACTACAGGATGATACGGGCAGTGATACCAGAACGAGTATTTCGCCACTTGTCGAATGCGAGTTTTAACTGTGCAGGTTTCGTGAAACGTCTTATTTCTTTTTTTAATATATTGGTATACAGGCGCAAAGCTGCGCTTACACATCACAAAAATACTATTTCTCTAACAGGCTCGCGTAAAATGGCTAGGTAGATGAAGGTGGTGAATGGTTTCACACGATTCTTTGAGCAATGAAGCAACGAATATCACATAAGCTATTAATTTCTGTCGCCACGAATATAAGTGGTGTTGAACACACAACTTAGCATGTGTATGTGGTAACCAATTACATGGAATGGTCTTCTTGTTTCAATCTACTCACTTTAGATTTTTACGTATGTTAATTCTTGAACATCACATATATTGCCTAATTTTAATTAACTAAATAATATTCTCTAATAATGTCCCTATGTACTTTGCTTCTGAATGGCATTATTTTTATCAAAGTTGATGGCACAGCTGAGGGCTGACCAGCCTGATTTGATTTCTGTGTAGTCTACCTAATGTGAAAACAAACTTCCATACTATTTATTTATTTATTTCTCTTGTTTTACTATTTGTTTATTTATTTTCAGCAGTGCATTTCACAGACGAGTGAAGGGACAAAATATCGGTAACAGCGTTTTTTCCCCAAAAGACTGCAGTAATAAACGGACGCTAGCAGTACGAAAAAAGTTGCTTCATTCACTGCTGGAGCACGGGATAAGAGAAGTGTGGCGTAGCCAGGGAATAACGCATCGAACCCATCCCCCCCCCCCCAAGACAAATCGCTGCGCCCGCCACTGGATAAGAGAATGAAAATTGTAATCTAAAGATGACATATGGTAGCCCCCTGCAACTGATGATCCCTGTTCAAGCACAACTTTACCTTTCAAAGTTGAATTGGCATGACAAACCTTATAAAACAGAGCGATAAACAGAGCACTAGGGCGCGACAACGCAGCAGTGAAGCACGGCGATAATAGGCGTAAGTGTGTAGAATGCACGCGGAGAGAAAGGGAAATGCTCGGCTTCACAGCATTAAATGGTGTTCATGGCATACCCAACAGAAGACGTTTATTTTCTCATTTAGATCGGGCATGGGGCTCGTCTTGCTAAGCGTAAGTTATAAAGGAAATAGATTCCAATGGACAAGGCTTGTTCGAGGGCCGTAGTTTCCTGGCCGCCGCAATGTTGGTGCAGCAATGCTGCATGCCACCGTATACGTTCTCTTGTACAAGTATCCCGAAAAAAAAGAAAGCTCGTGTCGAGAAGTCGCCGTTACGTCCCCCCGCAGGAAGTGAACGACAGAAAATGGCAGTGCACGTATGAACCTACGCAAGTTTTCGAGTCTTATTGATAACTACTTAACAGCATCGTAGCATTTTGCAACCAAGGAAATCAGTGGTGCCACATCCGTACCTGCAGCACCACGTGGTGCGACTGCGCAGTTTTTTTTTATTCTTTCATGAGACTTGCATTAGTTATCGCAAGCGTGGATCACCACATCAATCATCGTATATACTGCATCAACACAAGCTTGAACAAATCAACGCCTTGTTCCTTCAAAAGACGCTGAGACCACACTAAATTCACCTGCATTGGTCGATTGCGCTTCAGCACATAAAAATGTTTGTTTCACCCCAAAGGAAACGCGCGGTAACATTACAAGCGATATAAAACTATGCCAGGTACACGAGGTAAGAACAGTAACTTCACCTGTTGTATAAACTGCCGCAAATGTTCGTTCTCTCATTAAATTGACAAGCTATGCTAGTCAATCTAGTGACGTGAAGGATGACGTTCACGTACTCACGTGAGCAGATCTCGCTCGACGACCACGAACACTGCCGGTCCCAACAATGGCGTCATGAACCGCAAGGGAAGCGGTGAGCGAACGCCTCATGCGACCTTTCGATGCAATGTGTCTTCGAAGTTTGAGATTACGACACCTAGGGGTGCGCGTACACAGCGCACGTTTAAGCCACCAGCTACATCGCCTCTCCCAGTTTTCGCGTTTGCCACAAACTGCCCCAAACATGCAGATAGTGGTGGTCTGCGTAAGCGTTGAGATGTTTTTTTCCGCGCGCGTTACGTCCATAACAAGCCAACTAAAACTACCTTTCATTCCCAAGTGTTAAAAGTGGCATTCGCGGTGGTCACGGTAGGGGAAAACGAAATATCATACTAGTGCCAAATTTCTGGGTGCGAGTTTAGATGCGCACCTTAAACATGATTTTCATGTTCATTCGCTAACCCAGAAAGTTTCTTTTGGCATACATGTAATCATTAAATTTCGTACTTACTTCAAGAGAGATGTTACTGTTTCGCTATATCAGTCATATATTTCATAGTCATCTGTGTTAATGCGTGTGATCTTAGACAAACACTTAGTACTGTCAGCTAAGATTCCCTTCAACCCCTTCTAAACCAAGGTGTACGACTGTTGACTTCAATAATGTTTTTACGCCCTCAAAACCACAATATTAAATTTAAATATCACTAACAAAACTGCCTAATATAACTCACATAACTTGACTCACATAACTTTCACATAACTTAAAGCCAGCATTTAGACAAAAGTGTGACTCTTCCTTCGCCACTTCATTTGTGTTAGGGCATATATTAGATTTGAAGGGTAGTGACATCTACAGCCAAACGCACAATTTATTTACGTGCGAGATTTATCGCGCGTGCTTATTTTTACGTTTGTTCATTATTATGGCATAAGAGATTTAGATAAACACAAAGAAAAAAATTTAAATACTCAGTTCAAGCTTAGGCGTCTGCTTTGCAGTGCTCTGAATTGCGTTTTCGGAGGAAACGAACACCGCTTCGTTGTGAAATAAAACGATCACCCCGACGTCGAGGTAGCCACGCCAGCGCCAGCTCGACATAACAAGCAATAAGCTGACGCTGAAAACGGATCGAAAATGACTCCCGCTTCCATTTCGACGAGAGTGCAGGCTTAAACACTGCTTAAGGCATTGAGTTAAAACGTTGGCCTGAAAAACAGACGAAAGAACACGACGTCATTGTAATGAGTAATAACTGCATTGGGTAATCCTGGGCACGTGCTACTACAAGGTCAATGACCAAACTTGATTACTAAGGAATCAAGTTGATCAACACTTACAATTTAGAGAAATTTGGCTTGGTTGGAATGAGTATTGTCATTATGCTTATGAACTCATTAGGAGATAAGGGTCACGAACGTCCTTATTTTTATTTGTGTGAAATACACTGTATATAGCTGTATGAAATACCCGATATAAAGATAAATAGAACTGAATTTTGGCTTCTTACGCCCCAGCCAAGATCTGAGGTGTAACAGAGTGGAGGGCTTCCTAATAACTTTATAGATTTTGAATTCTTCAATGTGTATCTTATTACATAAATTTTCCGTATCTCGTCCATTGTAATTTCACCGGTGGAATTGGGTCGGCAACCTTCTGCTAAGCAGCGAAACGCCGTTGCCGCTAAGCAGGCATTCCGGTTATAGAAAGCCGGTAATAAGCTACATTCGCATATAGTTTGCCTTGGCATGAACATTGTGGCTTGTGTTTCTTTTTTACCGATATGAAGTGAAGCGACGTTGCCAACTTGCCCTTTTGCTGCAATATTCCGAAATAATTTCGAATATACGTCAGCTCTTTCTAGTTCTATTCGTTATTCCCGCGGATATACTCGTGAAGAATGTAAAATTTTACGTTCTGCCAGCCACGGATGATCATTCCACGCTGTTTGTTGCAGGCTTATGCCGTTTACCATGGAGCAACTGTACCTGCACGAAGCCATCAACCAAATGGACGTGGAGGAGATGAAAAGCATAGTTCATGGCGTCATTCAGGCGACCCAAAAGTTTGTGTTGGCGCTCTCCAGGGAAGGCATGGCGAGTGAGGAGAGGCTGATTGACAAGATCGGCAAGCTGCGGGTCTTCCCGTTCACGTCCGCATTGTTGCACGATCCCCACCTGCTCGATCAGTGAGTTCATCCCGGCAGGGCCTCTTATTTTTCAATTTCGTTTGTTTGTGCTGCTGAGACTGCAGCTGCGTGTCTATCGGCAACTCATGAATCAAGAAAGCAGTTCGTGATTGCTAGTCAACTGCTTGAAACTGTACTGGAGAGTGTTTTTACTAGGGTAATCCTGATATTTACGAAAAACTCGATAACAGCGGCCTACTGATGTGCTCGAGAGAAAAGTAAAGCATAAGTTCATTTCACCTGCACCCACTGTAACCCAAATTACACCCTTATAGGTGTAATATAGTGTCTATAACTCACACTCATACATCCCACGAAATGGGTGTAACAAGCAGGACTACACCTATACAATGGGTGGATTTCCTAATTTACACCCTAGGGTTCGAATATTTTTTGAGGGTGTAAAAGCAAATGTACACACCCAAGTGGCCTCAAGGGAGTGTGGGTGTAAAAGCGAATGTACACCCAAGTAATCTTAAGGGCGTAAGGGTGTAATCTTGCTATGACACCCTAACACCCTTAACAAACAAAAGTAGTGTAGGGGTGTAATTTACCCATACAGCAAAAAGGGTGTGGGGGTGTTCGTGCAGAATAACGCCCCAACACCCATGCAAAAAATACCATAATTCGAGTGTTACCCCTTTCCAGTAGGTCCCCAAGGAAGCACGTGAAAGCTTAACCTTTGGCTAGACCTTTCATGCGCAGATGCCCTATTGTAGTGGCTCCTGCCACATTGCGGTAATCCTGGACCTAGCACTGATTTTGTGGTGCATATATGAAGCACGGCATATAAGGCTCTCACATATAACATGTAATCGTAGCTGAATGCGAAAGCATCGCTAAAAAATTGCCCGCAGCTTCCCTCGGGGGAACACTGAGGAGGATGCGGAAGTTGGTTAACGGGTGTTAAATTGCGACTTACTTGGGTCGATGGCTAAATTGGTTAACGTGGTTGTGAAATGGGGTGTTAAATGAGTGAACACGTACGGCACGTATGCGAAAGGGCGGTGTTTTATTTATTGCGACGAACTTTGAGGGCGATGGCTTTGTGGTCGGTAAAGTAAAGAGTGAGTACAAACCAACGGACGAACGGCAACTGAGCGAGCGAGCGCCGACCTTGAGTATATATACAGCGCGACGGCGCATGCGCTGTCAGCTGTCGAATGTTCTCGAAGGAGAAGCGCGCGCGCGGCACTGATGACGACGGCGCGACGGCGCATGCGCTGTCAGCTGTCGAATGTTCTCGAAGGAGAAGCGCGCGCGGCACAGATGGTGGACGACGGCGCATGCGCGCGCGTCAGCTGTCGAATGTTCGAGAAGCGGTGCGGACGGCGCGGACGGCGCACTACAAGGCGCGAGTATAAGATGCTTCCGCATCTAAAATGAGCTGTGACACATAACACAACGTGTTATGTGTCACAGCTCATCCCATAGTGCGTTCCATAGTGCAAAATAGTGCATCCCATAGTGCATCCCAAGTCATCCCATAGTGCAAAATGAAATCAAGCTTTATTTTATTAGACACAGAGGACATACATGCTTCAGAGACAAATTGTAGCTTAATCAAAAACCTTTTTCAAGTGTGCAGAGCAGAATGCCATTTGCTACAAAAGAAGACCAGAAATCAGACGGCAATGGTATAGCATGGCGCCCTAACGACCAAGGCAGCTATATCAAAGTACAACAGAAGAGCCTTTATTTGCACTTAAAAATGAAAAACTAATTTTAACATGTTTCAATGCAACACAAAAGTAAAGTGCAGTGATGTGTACAAACAGCAGGAAGAGTGCACTGCAGCATGCCTTATTTCACCAATGTGCTGAAATAATATATCAAAGCGCACTGCAATTGCCACAGTTTGCATTTGTGGCATGCCTTATGCACAATATTTAAGGCCAGTGGTATTTTAATGAATATAAAGACAAAACAGTCTTAAAATGGCATTTTCATTTCACAAAAACCCTTGTGTGTTCAGACATTCAGAATACTGGACAAACAATATTACAGGAGTGAAAACAATAGACAAAATTACAATGACTTAACAGCATCAATACATACTAACCATACAGAATAGTTGATGTAAAGATGTAAAATATTAAACGCATCACATAATAACATGTCACCCTGAAACAATGCAACATCAAATACCATAAAATGGAAACAAAAATCGGGGTGAAAGAGTAACCACTTACAGCAGGCAGAGGTGAAACAGCCAAAATAAGATCTGGAGCATTAATCGTAACGTGCTTTTCCAGGAAGAAAATTTAAATTTGGAGCAGGTTTCAGGAAAAACAATCGCAGAATTTTTCAGCCTGAAATTCTAAATTTAGAGCATTGATAGATATGTGGGGTTTAACGTCCCAAAATAACCATATCCTTGTGAAAACGCAGTAAAGGAGGGCTCCGGAAATTTCGACCACCTGGGGTTCTTTAACGTGCACCCAAATCTGAGCACACAGGCCAGCCACATTTCTGCCTTCATTGGAAATGCAGCCGCCCCAGCCGGGATTCGATCCCGCTACCTGCGGGTCAGCAGCCGAGTACCTTAGCCACTGGACCACCGCGGTGGGGCTCCAAATTTACAGTAGTACAACAAATTAGACTGAATGACACAAAAGAAAAAAATATATGTAGAAATTACTTACCATCCGTTAATTCTTTCAAGATACACGAGAGTGCAGCTATTTCAATAAGCAGTCTCTTGAACTGTCCCACAGTGCAAGCAATGCTAAATCTCACAGTACCATTTGCCGAGCTTGTCAAACTGTTTGACAGGCGACCCAGAAATTCGAGAGATTCGTAAAGGAGTTCGAGGTGGTAGCGAAAAAAAAGTGGCGTACTATTTTCTTTATCGTTTCCTAATGTAGCAAAAACCTCATAAATCACTCTGAAAGACGGCCAGCACTCATACTAGTACTCGTTATTGTATGGCATCTGCATGCGTGAGTAATAAATGGCTAAAATATTTTTTGTCCTGTGACAGCGAGTATTAGTAGCCACTCCCAAATCATAAAGCACTCTTCTGCAGAGCAAAAATGTACTGTGGCAAAAGCTGCTTAAAAAGCATTATGCACCTGTGAGAAAGGGGTACGAAACATTTTTTAAACCACTCTACTTTTTTCTTTTTTTTTGACGTGAGGTTACTGTATAGTCTATTAAAATTATAACTACGCTTGGCGCATCTTTGTTAGATTGGATGATGATGGCCCCGCCGCGGTGGTTTAGTGGCAAAGGTACTCGTCTGCATTTTTGATGGAGGCAGAAATGCTGTAGGCCCGTTGCTCGCATTTGGGTGCACAAGAACTCCAGGTGGTCGAAATTTCCGGAGCCCTCCACTAAGGCGTCTCATAATCAAATGGTGGTTTTAAGACGTTAAACTGCACACATCAATCAATTAGATGGTGATGCACAAAGTTACGGTAATTACTGTATTTCATATTTCTTGATAAATTTAACAATACTGAGAAAATACTTACGCTGGTGGGGCATTTTATAACGGTTTTGCGCAAAAATGAGAAATCGTGTTTAATTTACCCAATTGGCACAGCTGTTGTGCTCTTGAACAAGCAAATATGAATAAAAAATAGCATGTTATATTATGCTACGGACATTAAACATGTGCTGTGAATAGATATGAATGCCTGAATTGAAAAGTTGATTTCGCAACGAAACCACTACCACACAAACGAAGGAAACACATAGACAGGACGGGTGCTCACTAGCAGCTCTTTGTACCATATATACATAAGGTTACACACAACCTTAAAAAGGTGGCGAGTCAGCATAAAGTATTCTATTTATTTATTTATTTAATGCTGCTGGAGTTCGCTGCCCCAAACAAATTAGCAAAGTTGCGTCTGTGCATCACTGGAAATCATGCTGAGCAGTAGAAAGGCTGTAAAAAGAAGCATGCGTGGCTGTTTATGAAGCGTGCCACTGAAGTGGTTTGCAAAATACCCCTATCGTGCGGAAAGAGACATGTTAGCCAGACGACGGGGCGCTGCGTGAATGATCGAGCGAGGGAACACACTCCTAAAGTAGAGAATAACGATGTTGCCCATTCAAGTGCGCATGTCACTTCATGTGGATTCACACCAAGAGAAATTTCGGAGGCCTTTCACAAACGAAACGGGGTATCAATTGCGTTACCGAAACTTCACTAATCCTGTATGAGTAGGAAGCACAGTATCTAGGGATCATGTGTCCTATAGCGTGATTAGGTAAGCGACGGCCTGAGTACATTGCACATGCGTTGACAAAAAGTGGGTTTATATCAGCCTGTGTCCTCAAGAAATAAACAGTTGCAAATGAGCGCCCATCCTGTTTATGTGTTTTCTTCGTTTGTTTTGTCGTCAGTTTGGTGCAAAATTGACTAATAATGAATTCAGACATTCACCAACTATCCCAACAGCCAGTTATACTAGATATGAATGCCACTGCAGCACATGTACACTACTATAGCACGTTCAGCCGGCTTAGAACTGTGAAAAAAAGCAGGGTTATACAGCTTCGGAGAGGAGGTACTTTCAATATATTTCTTCATAAATAGAGGGCTTAATAAACGCTTGACTGCGCTGTGTTTATGACAGGCTATTATGGTCATTCCATGCCAAATACTATGCTATTTTGGCGACCATCTCAAATGTATTCAAAAAATAGTGTGCTGATTAACTGCATTGAAATAAGTGCAATGGTAGAATATTTCCGAGAGAAAAAAAATGTTTGGTCACGTGGTTGCCTTCGGATCTTCCCGGAATGTCATTTGGGCGTTGTTTCTGGAAAAATTTATTTTAAAAGTATATTGATTGATTTGATATCTGGGGTTTAACGTCCCAAAACCACTATATGATTATGAGAGACGCCGTAGTGGAGGACTCCGGAAATTTAGACCACCTGGGGTTCTTTAACGTGCACCCAAATCTGAGCACACGGAAAAGTATATTCTATACCAAACATGGTCTAAGTTTTGAGGAAAGGTTCTTGTGTAAGGTGTGTGAAGCTCAGTAATATTAGTGCAATTTTACTGGCACATACGCCTTTAAAAATTTATTCAAAATGCATTATGTTTGCAATTTTTCTATTGCAATACTGCACTATGTATGAATTTCTGAGTAGTAAACACTTACTCCAAAAAAGGCATATTTTGAAGGAAAAAAATATTTCATACATCTCAAGCTGCTAACTTTACAAAAAAAACTGAAATTTTACAAAATCATAATTTTTATCCATATTGAGATGTGATTTACACCATGTGGTGGTCCAACTAAAACTACCTTTATACATAAATTGAGAGCAAATAAACAGTTCTTTTCATATGGCAAATTTCATCATTACATTTTTTTGTTTTGAGGAAGAAGATAATTTTTGAATTTTCCCATTGGCGCCTGTCTTCTCATTTGGTCATACGACAGCTGCAGCCTTGAAATTCTTTATTGCCATCAATGGGAATGTTAAATAAATATTGTCTTCCTTAAAACAAAAAATGTAGTGATAACATATAGCTTTTGAAAATAGCTGTTTGTTGTTCTTTCAATTTTGGTATGAAGGTGATCTTTCATTGGACCACGCGAAAATGCAAATCGCGTCTCAATATAGACAAAAATGACGATTCTGCGAAATTTGTGCTTTTTTTTCTTGTAATTTTTAGCAGCTTGAGAGGTCCCAAAATATACCTATTGTGTAGTAAGTATTCACTACTCAGATATTCACACAAAGCGCAGTATTGTAATAGAAAAATGCAAACACTTTTTGGCTAAGTACTTCGAGGCGTGGTATATGAAGAAAGTGCCTAACTGCGCAAAGGACGAGAGGGGATAAAAGAGACAAGAACAGAGTGCTGAACTATTACCCAAAGTTTATTTCAAATCAACTACAATATATAGGAAACAGAATCTGCGCATAACTACGCAACATAAGCAGAATCGCACATACATGCGCCATACAGTGTACCTTTACCTTATCAACATTCAGTCATATCAGTGGACCCCAGATTACTAACTTGACAGCCGTGAAAAAAATTGAGGGCACGCTAACACAGGACGCACCAAGTTGTTGAATGTGGAAGGCTTCAGTAATATCATGCTTGCGCCGATTTTTATGTCACCCCATGGTCAAACACTTGTCACCAATCGGCTGACCACAAGACTTATTACAATGGTCCGCAAAGTGGCTGGGAAGGAAGCCTTTTAGAGAGTTAGCGTGCTCCCTCAACCGATCGTTCATGAAATGCCCTGTTTGGCAAATGTAACCGAGCCCACAAGTAAATAATATCTTGTAAAGAATAAAACACATCTAACATGGCACATAGCGTGTTTTTTAGTGCATGCTTCTTTCTTAGCTCCTTCACTGTTGACCCTGCAACATAGCCCAGCGAGCTTGTCGCGTGCGCAGAACACAGCTCTTACACCTATTTTGCCAACGACCTTCTCTAGCCTACGGGAAACTTCGTGTACGTAGGGAATAACAGCCTTGCCAGAATGAGGCTTGTTGAGTTAGCTGTTGCTTTGTTTCTTATCAGGCACTCTTAGTAACGTTAGGAGAATCTCGGCAATGGAAGTTTGCAGGAGATTAGGAAAACCTTCTTGTTGAAGGCGGTAACTTGGAGCAAAAAACGGCATTCTATCTGGTGGTGACAAGAGCGAGTTAGAGCTGCCTTTAGGCAGGAAAAAGCGATGCCTCATTTCACTAGCTTTTAATGAGCGGGCAAAAAAGGAGGCTCTTCCTTGAGCGTGGTTTGTACCGCCAATATACATGGTCAACCAAATAAAGCATTTGCAAGTCTAGAGATTGTAGCTTGTCAGATATAAACACTGACATTAATTCCAGTTGCTTCATTTCACGCTGAAAAACGACAAATATCTCACCGGTGCAGGAGTATGCATTGGCTCAAGTTTAGCTCCGTTTTTAGTCACCTTTTACTCGCGCAGTATAAGAGAAGTCTCATGGCTAACCTTGATCAGACGAGTACAGTTAAAGTATTCAGCGTCTCTTATAATCATATGGTGGTTTTGGGACGTTAAACCCCACGTATAAAAGTATTCCGCTATGTTGACGACTTTTTAGTGATTTATGGCATCGATCAATCTGACCTTCGGCGAACAATCGGTGAGATATTTGACGTTTTTCGACGTGAAATGAAGCCACTGGAATTAACATTAGAATTGTTCTCAAAATTAACTGGAGTTTAATTCTGAGGACAAGCTACAATGTCTAGACTTTCGAAATGCTTGTTTTGTTTTTTTTGGTTCACCATGTATAATGGTGGTACGAACCACGCTCAAGGAAGAGCCTTCTTTTTTGTCAGCCCATTCTAAGCTAATCCAGTGAAGCATCGCTTTTTCCTGCTTAAAGGCAGCTCTAACTTGCTCTTGTCACCACCAGATAGAAAGCAGTTTTTTGCTCCAAGTTCACCGCCTTCAACAAGCAGGTTTTTCTAATCCCCTTCCATTGTCGAAACTCTCCTAACGTCACTAAGAGTGCCTGATAAGAGAAAAAGCAATAGCTAACTCAACCAACCTCATTCTAGCAAGGCTGTTGTATCCTACGGACACGAAGTTTCCCATAGGCTAAAAAATATCGCTGGCAAAATAGGTTTAAGAGTTATATTCTGCGTACGTGACAAGCTCGCTGAGCTATGTCGCAGGGTCAACAGCGAAAGACTTAAGAAAGAAGCACGCACTAAAAAACACGCTGTGTGCCATGTTGGATGTGTTTTATTCTTTACAAGATATTATTTACTTGTGGGATCGGTTACATTGGCCAAACAGGGCAATTAATGAATGATCGGTTAAGGGAGCACGCTAACTCTCTAAAAGGCTCCCTTCCCAGCCACTTGGCGGACCATTGTAATTGTGTTGTGGTCAGCCGATTCATGACAAGTGTTTGATCATGGGGCGATATAAAAATCGGCGCGAGCATGATATTAGTGAAGCCTTCCACATTCAACAACTTGGTGCTTCATGTGTTAGCGTGCCCTTAATTTTTTTTCATGGCTGTGAAGTTAGTTATCTGGGGTCCACTGATATGACCGGTTTTTGATAAGGTCTGTGCATGTCTGTGCAATTCTTGTGTTGCGTGGTTGTGCGCAGATTCTGTTTCCTATATATTGCAGTTGGTTCGAATTCAACTTTGGTTGTTAGTTGAGCGCTCTGTTCTCATCTCTTCTATCCCCTCTTGTTGTTTGCGCTGTTAAGCACTTTCTTCGTCCACCATGCAGCACCAACCAGCCTAATCAAGCACTTTGTTAGTCTTAGAGGCGTATGTGCCAGTGAAATTGCACTAATAATACTGTGCTTCAAACACTTTACACAAGAACCTTCACTTAACATGTAGACAAAATTTGGTATAGAAACAAGGAGCAGTACTTTTGAAATACCTTCCCACAAACCACACTGAAACGACATTCCGGTAAGTTGAGAAGGCAACTACGTGACGAAAAATTTTTTTTCTCTCAGAAATATTTTACCATTTCACTGTTTTCAATGCAGTAAATCAGCACAATATTTTTTATACATTTAAGATTTTTCTAAAATAGCTGGGATGTTTGGCGTGGAATGACCCATTAGTGAATCAACATTTTAAGTTAGAAACATCTAGTCGGTCTCCACCTTCTGATACAATTCTATTAACACTATGCATCTGCACACAGTTTTCTACACGCACTGCTTTGATATTATGGCAAACCGATACTCATATTGAAAAGAAGGTATATAGGTCACATAGCTTGAGATGAAGCCTTTCCCATCAGAGGAATGTTCCTAAAATGTACAAGATATTCAGTGCACCCTATGAGTGGCGTCCACCATTGCTGCAACCCTTTGGGTGATGTCCTGAGCCCGGAACAGCTGCTTTCAGGTTGCGATGTAGAGTTCACTGCATCGTCAGCATCAGTCCATCGTAGAAGACGTAGTGTGCTTTCCTTTCAACATTCTGCATGTAAGACAAGCACAACATTCAACTAAGCATTTAAAAAATACTGGGAACAATCAGAACCTCATTATGGTGCTTCAGCTTTACCACTATTCACTTTTGTGTTTACAAGCATCTGTGCATATTGGTGTACGAATGCAAGTGCCATGTTTGAGTCTACACCATGTTGGTGGTGAAAACGTGCTTTTCTCTTGAATCATGCACCTACCAAGAAGTTTGAAATATACTGGGATGCTCAAATTCGAGCGTTTATACCAAGTTTTCTTGCTTATCTAGAATACCCTAACCACTAGTCCACTACAATGGGTGATACAACAAATTGTATAAACTCATTCAGACAGAAAAGTAGCAATATTTATCATTTACTTTGAGGATCCTTTTGTAGACATTTACACATCACAGATGTACAATCTACTGTGTGAAACTAGTGTAAAGCATCAAGCAAGCCCCAATCTGAAAGGATCAACAGCACTTATAAAATGACAACTGCTGCTGGAAACACAGCACTGTGTATTTGTGCAAGCTCACCTCTAAATTTCTTCTCCAGTTACATAAATTTCGTATACTGGATAATTTTATAATATATTTTTCACAGGTTGCTTATTGGTAAACAAAATGATTACTTTAGGCCACGAGTAAAACTGACTACTCTCAAAAAACAATAAGACATGCTAATCTTATTCTTCAAGTGCATGCATAAGCAGCTTATTTGAAGTTGAATTTTTTTAAATTCATAAAACAGCAATGCAACAGATAATGCATTACAAGTAAGTTAAATAGATGCTCGGTAAGCTCTGAACTGCTGGACTATAAATATGTATGATTTTTTTAAGATGCAAGACTTATAGAAGTAGCTAACAGGAATATATGCATGGAGGGCTTATTAGTGGGATCTGTGTGTTTACATTTGTAAGGATGAAACCTGCACGGACAAAATGCATGAAACAGACAAGAGCTCTTAGGTCTGCCTGCTTTCATTTACAGCCACTTGTGTCGCCATCCTCATTTTGTTTTCCGCGAGCGTGTTCTTTAGTGGCTAACTATGCCTGCACCATTATCATCTCTGATGTATCAGTGTAACTGAAAGTCTTGTGTGGGTGGGTGTTGGTACACTTAAGCTAAGCTTTCATATGTAACCACAGCGCCAAAACCCTACACCAAAATATATAGAAATATTCTATTCTACAATATTCTAAGTTCCGCACTACAACGGTGCGAAAATGCAAAAAGACGTGTGCAATTGAGTGTGGCTGTCCAAGCGCTTATTAAAATAGACCAATATTTCTATATGCTGGTTATCTATGATATACTAGTATAAATATAAACAAACTTAACAAGGCATAAGAAAACGCAAATCGCTGACCAAACAAGATACATATAAATTCTTTGGTTAGTTGCACAATTTTTAACAAAACACGCGACACGCCGCTGCAAATCGCACGCATCAAAGGGGTACTGATACAAATTTAAGTATTTTTGAATGGTTGCTTTAAAGAGCGTATTTACTCGCATTAAAAAGGCACCTCTATCGTCAGTTATTGAAATCTGGATTTTTTTTTCCTGTCGCGTAATAAACACGCCTCATTTGTCCGCTGCAGTCCCGCTGAGAACTGGCACATTCTTTACTGGTGATATGTTTGGTTTTTTTATTATTAATATTATGCCATTTCTTTCGCCCAGCTCGGCTCGCTCAACGCACCCTCCCCCCCCCCCTTTTTTTTCTCACCCGCTGCCGCATGCCGTAAGGTCTTTCTGCGCGCAGCACATCCCCCCGGCAAGGTTCCTTTTGGCGTTGCATAAATCTGTTGCCAGACTTTGGGGTGGTTGTTGCCAGACTGCCGCTAAATTTGGTAGAAAAGTTTTCTTCTGTTTTGTGGCTTCTCCGTAAGAGTTTGGTGCTATCCGCGGTGCATTTCTTGGCTGAAAATTTTTTTCCTGTAGTTGTGGCTTCTTCGTAAGAGTTTGGTGCTATCCGCGGTGCATTTCTTCGCTGAAAGTTTTTCTCTTGTAGTTGTGGCTTCTCCGTAAGAGTTTGGTGCTATCCGCGGTGCATTTCTTCGCTGAAAGTTTTTCTCTTGTAGTTGTGGCTTCTCCGTAAGAGTTTGGTGCTATCCGCGGTGCATTTCTTCGCTGAAAGTTTTTCTCTTGTAGTTGTGGCTTCTCCGTAAGAGTTTGGTGCTATCCGCGGTGCATTTTGCGAGTGCATGAGCGACGCTGGCCGTTTTAATTAACGGAATGAACCGAGCCTAGCAGAAGTCGCGCGTGGTGCTGCCATGCAATTAAGAGGCCGTTTTAATTAACGGAACGAACCGCGCATTACAAAATTCGTTTTATTTACGGAATGAACCACGCCTAGCAGAAGTCGAGCGCGGCACTGCTGCGCAATTAAGAGGTCATTTTAATTACCGGAATGAACCGAGCCTAGCAGAAGTCATGCGTGGGGCTGCCGTGCAATTAAGAGACCGTTTCAATTCCGTTTTAATTAACGGAACGAACCGCGCATTACAAAATTCGTTTTATTTACGGAATGAACCGCGCCTAGCAGAAGTCGAGCGCGGCGCTGCTGCGCAATTAAGAGGCCGTTTTAACTAACGGAATGAACCGAGCCTAGCAGAAGTCACGCGTGGTGCTGCCGTGCAATTAAGATACCGTTTTAATTCCGTTTTAATTAACGGAACGAACCGCGCATTACAAAATTCGTTTTATTTACGGGATGAACCGCGCCTAGGAGAAGTCGAGCGCTGGCGCTGCTGCGCAATTAAGAGGTCGTTTTAATTAACGGAATGAACCGAGCCTAGCAGAAGTCACGCGTGGGGCTGCCGTGCAATTAAGAGACCGTTTTAATTCCGTTTTAATTAACGGAACGAACCGCGCATTACAAAATTCGTTTTATTTACGGGATGAACCGCGCCTAGCAGAAGTCGAGCGCGGCGCTGCTGCGCAATTAAGAGGCCGTTTTAATTAACGGAATGAACCGCGCATTACAGAATTCGTTTTAATTAACGGAATGAACCAAGCCTAGCAGAAGTCTAGGCGCGTTTTCTTGCTGTGTGCGCAGCTGTGCGATTAAAATATCGCGTCTCAGTATTAGGGATTACGGGGAAAACTGAATAGAGCCGCAGGAGGTGATGCGCTGCCCCCCTCCCCCCTTACTTTTCTTTTTTTTCTCTCTCAGCTGATCGTGTCGCGTCGACCGCGCGCTACGACGGGGGACGCTACGCTTCCCCTAGCTGTGTCAGCACAAGACATACGGTTCGGACTCATGTATACATGTGATGAATAAGCGTTCCAAGGCTGGTTAATCGGGGTATGTCGGATATGCTACAGCTATGTACGCCTGGAAGGCTGCTTTATCGAAGCAGATGGAGTGAATTGAGCGCGACTTGCGCGTACCTGTATATAAGACCCGGCCGACGAGCCACCGTCGCTTACAGGGCCCCATCCATAATAAGCACAAACTACCAAAATTCCAAATAATGATTTTGTATTGTTTCTCAGCTCAAGAGCTTAGTATACAACAATAAGAATAAAATGACGTAATAAACTTAATAATGACAATAATAATAATACAACATAACGACATCATAAACATAAGAATAAAATGACAATATGTCTCACTACGCGCTAATCACAATTAAACTGTATACTGGCGAGAAATTACCCCCATTAATAGAAGAAAAGGGTCTTTCACGTTGGGACGTGCGTTAATTGATCTCCACCAAAGCCAGGCGAGGTGAGACGGCGTAAGTGAGGTAGTCGTCTTGTTGCTGTTGCGAACGAGACGGCGCTTGGCCTTTTGCCATTCACTTTCAATCCTTTGCATGCTGGCGCCTGTCGTAGGATCAACGAAGTTGACACAGTGGTTCACGGTGTGCCAGTCCAAGTTTAGCGGTGTTCCGTTTGCACCTACAAGTCTGGGTATGCACTGGTACGCGGCCCACTCGTCGCTGTACACCGTCGTCCCGGGAAGAATGTGCTGCCGGTCGAAGCGATGGCGCAGGCGACAGTCTGATTTCACGAAGGAAGGCCTCTTCCGCGGCAGAGTACCTTATGATGTCGGCGATTTCGACAATGCTGGGGTCTATCCATGGCGTGGCCATGACGAGACGCTTCCTGAACTGGTAACAGTGTAGCTTGCATGGCTAACTTTACGGCATTTCATAAGGGTCATGAGGTGAAAGGGCGATAGAGCGCTCTAACGTTGACAGGGCGCCTACGTGATGCAGCATCATCGGGGAAAGAGGGGGTGGGTCACGGCGCCGACGTGGCGCGAGCATCTGCGGAGAAAGAGTGGATGGGCAACGGCCCTAACGCCACGCGAGCACCTGCGGAGAAAGACGGGATGGGCAAAAGACGCCTGGAATAAAAAAACATAAAAAAACCTTTTTGGACCTCTAACGTTGGTTGACATGGTGCCGACACGACGCGAGTGTCTGCGGAGGAAGGGGGGTGGGCAAAGACGCCTGGAATAAAAAAAAACATAAAAAAAACTTTTTGTACCTCTAACGTTGGTTGACATGGCGCCGACCCGATGCGACGCGAGTGTCTGCGGAGAAAGAGGGGGTGGGTCACGGCGCCGACGCGACGCGAGCATATGTGTGAAAATACGGGATAGGCGAAGACGCCTCGAATTGTACAACACCTAGGTCACGTACTCCACTTCGGTGCCCCTCCTTCTTCACAGCAACGGTGACTTGAGCGGGAGTGCGAACGACGTTACGTGATGCTACGTGATGTGACCCACGTATCACGTAAACAGTACACCACCTAGGGCTCAGTGCATTGGGCGTCGAGACATGGCCAAACTTGCTCACGTAAACCTCTTATGTTTCCTTATTTGGTGCTCCCTATCTCGGTCGCAATCCCTAAGCCTTAGGATCGTGATCCTTATGAAATGCCGTAACGTTAGTTGTGCAAAGTACATTGTCACCATTTCAGGAGCCGTCGCGTTATTGGACTGTCGAAGACGCCATCGCTTCGAGCGGCAGTTCCACCTGCAGACAGTCGGGAACAGCACAGAAGTGGCCGCCGACATCCGAGTGATGGGGAATTCGCAAGGACCTCGGCTTAATTTTGGTGACCCAGGATGCAGTAAGTAAGTCGTCACGTACAATCGCCCCGGCAAAAAAAACGAGCAGACCCACACTTCAGGTACAATGGTTGCAGGAAACAGCTAGCTGTCCCAGCTCCGCGGGACACTCACAATGCTGGGTAGACAGGGGCAAGGCTCCTTTTTTTTGCCTCTCGAGACGTACTTGGTCGTTGCACGTCTCAACGGGAAAGACCCTTTCCTTCGATTAATGGAGGTGATCGCTCGCCGATATCCCGTTCAGGGACCCTGCCATATCGTGAGTGATGAGCGTGTAGTGAGACATATTATGCCATTTTATTCTTATGTACCCACCCTATTGTTTTATACTGCGCTCTTGAGCTCAGAAACAATTTGTGCTTATTTTGGGTGGGGCCCTGTAAGCGACAGCGGCTCGTCGGCCGGGTCTTATTTACAGGTACGCGCAAGTCGCGCATAATTTGCTCCATCTGCTTCGATAAAGCAGCCTTCCAGGCGTACATAGCTGTAGCATATCCGACGTACCCCGATTAACCAGCCTTGGAACGCTTATTCATCACATGTATATACGAGTTCGAACGATATGTCTTGTGCTGATACAGCTAGGGGAAGCGTAGCGTCCCCGTCGTAGCGCGCGGTCGACGTGACACGATCAGCTGAGAGAGAAAAAAAAACGAAAAGTAAGGGGGGAGGGGGCAGCGCATCACCTCCTGCGACTCTATTCAGTTTTCCCCGTAATCCCTAATACTGAGACGCGATATTTTAATCGCACAGCTGCGCACACAGCAAGAGAACGCGCCTCGACTTCTGTAATGGGAGGTTCATTCCTTTAATTAAAACGGCCTCTTAATTGCACGGCAGCACCGCGCTCGACTTCTGCTAAACTCGGTTCATTCCGTTAATTAAAACGGCCTCTTAATTGCACGGCAGCACCGCGCTCGACTTCTGCTAGGCTCGGTTCATTCCGTTAATTAAAACGGCCTCTTAATTGCACGGCAGCACCGCGCTCGACTTCTGCTAGGCTCGGTTCATTCCGTTAATTAAAACGGCCTCTTAGTTGCACGGCAGCACCGCGCTCGACTTCTGCTAGGCTCGGTTCATTCCGTTGATTAAAACGGCCTCTTAATTGCACGGCAGCACCGCGCTCGACTTCTGCTAGGCTCGGTTCATTCCGTTAATTAAAACGGCCTCTTAGTTGCACGGCAGCACCGCGCTCGACTTCTGCTAGGCTCGGTTCATTCCGTTAATTAAAACGGCCTCTTAATTGCACGGCAGCACCGCGCTCGACTTCTGCTAGGCTCGGTTCATTCCGTTAATTAAAACGGCCTCTTAATTGCACGGCAGCACCGCGCTCGACTTCTGCTAGGCTCGGTTCATTCCGTTAATTAAAACGGCCTCTTAGTTGCACGGCAGCACCGCGCTCGACTTCTGCTAGGCTCGGTTCATTCCGTTAATTAAAACGGCCTCTTAATTGCACGGCAGCACCACGCTCGACTTCTGCTAGGCTCGGTTCATTCCGTTAATTAAAACGGCCTCTTAATTGCACGGCAGCACCGCGCTCGACTTCTGCTAGGCTCGGTTCATTGCGTTAATTAAAGCGGCCTCTTAATTGCACGGCAGCACCGCGCTCGACTTCTGCTAGGCTCGGTCCATTCCGTTAATTAAAACGGCCAGCGTCGTTGATGCACTCGCGAAATGCACCGCGGATAGCACCAAACTCTTGCGGAGAAGCCACAACTACAGCAGAAAATTTTCAGCGAAGAAATGCACCGCGGATAGCACCAAACTCTCACGGAGAAGCCACAACTACAGAAAAAAAATTTTCAACGAAAAAATGCACCGCGGATAGCACCAAACTATTGCGGAGAAGCGACAACTACAGAAGAAAACTTTTTTGCCAAATTTAGCGACAATCTGGCAACAACCACCCTTCCAGTCTGGCAACCATTTATGCAACGCCAAAAGGAACCTTGTTACGAAGCTACCGGCGCGAAGAGACGGCCGCTTCCTGCAATGACGAGTATCGCGGGCAAATCGGGAGTTGGCAGGCAGGCACGCACTTCTGCACTTCGTTTTTCGCATGCACGAAAGCTTACCTTTTCAGCAATAGAACGAAATCCAAAAGCGTTTTCTATGTAGCTCCCAGCATACACTCCGTTGTATGCTTGATTGGAAACACTCTGCTTGCGGCATGCACAAGCTTCTACGAAAGCCGTTGAAAGAGGACACACACTCCGCCGCTCCGAAGTTTTTCTGTACTTGCCGAAGCGCCAAATATTGCAGTGACACGTAGTGTATCTACTGTAAGCGCGAGTTAAACTGTGCAAGCCGTATACGTACACATCCTGGACAAAGCAAGTGAATAGTAAAATAATACACCACCGTCAGACTGCAGCAAACACGCACACGACGTGTTACCTCCCACTTACCTCCCAAATGAAAGTCTTCCTGTTGACGATGGCGATGCGCAGTTGCCCCGAGACCTCAAAACCGAAACCGAAATTTATAGCAGCACCGTAGCACCGTTTATTATCAAGCTATGTCAAGCCTCCAAGATATACAGTAATATTTTATGCTTGACAACTTATCTATTTGCTAGCAGAGCTTCAAAGTTTTTTTTTATTTGCTGCAGACGTGTGCAGGCGGCAAATGCAGTCTTCGTAGTGCACATTTTTTTCCCGAGTGAGGCGTTATTGCGGCATTCTTTCGACATTTTGGAGTCAAATTTTGTTACTTGTGAAACATAGATATAAATAAAAAGTTTGAGAAGGGCGGCGGGAGGTTGTTCCATATTTTGAAACATCTCCACCCCTTTCTTAAGTTCGTTTGAGGAGCTTTACTTTTTTTCAAAATGGGGCAAATGTAGAACCGAAACAAGCTCAACTGACGCTGCCTCGGCATGCACATGCTATCAACGTTCTTCTAGAACAGTAATAATTATAAATAATGTTTTATTATTACTGTTTTAGAGGAAAGGTGAACGTATGTATGAGCCAATTGAGTGTCATTTGAGCTACTTTCGGGTCAGTATTTGGCCCATTTCGCAAAAAAAGAGAGAAAGCTTTCAATTCGGATCCGCACATATGCAACCACAGGCAAAAATGTACATACAAATGGGTCAGGCTCCCCTTTTTCCTCTTTCTATACCGCTGCATGCATAAATCCTAGCAACACCCCTGCTGTGCTATTAGCTTCTTTTAAATAACACTCTGCCATTCAGCAAGAACCTGGGGACTATGCTTTTTTACCGACAAAGTATGAATGACGCTTGCTTTTATTTCAAGTCTTAAATTTTGTGTGAGCATATGAAAGAGTGATTATCACTGCATGGTAGCGCCATAATAATACCTGTCAATTACAATGTTGCAATCAGTCAACTACTCTCCCTTCTTGAGGCACAGGTACAGTGCGGTAGTGTCGTCTGCTATCGTTCAGGTGTATATTATGCGACGCGCAAGCGTTCATATCAAGGAAATAAAAAAGAGCAGTGAGTGCCCACAGAGTGGTGCGTCCCATTGGACGAGTTCACCCGTGCTTAGCGGATGTGCGCCAAGCTTGTCCTGCGGCGCAGCATGCGTGCACAGCAGCTGCATCAGAGTAAGCTTAGCCTGTTAATTGTTAACATGCCTAGTTCCATGGCAATGCGAATGCGGCAAACGTTAAATTTGAACTGATCCATGTTCATAGATCTAAATATAACTCACCGAATGTATCAGGGACTTGTGTATTGATGCGAAATACTTCAGTGTGAGGAAATATGTGGACCCCCATTGTAAAAAATTGGTCCCGTATCTGCATGTTTCTGCAAATGTCGCCGAAAGATGATATAGTCTTGCGTGTGGAGAGAGGGAACAGGACATTTATTTGAAATTCACAGATTCTGTGCAGTTGAATATTAAATGAAACATGGGCATATTATACAGTAAATAGGATGGCCATGCACATTTCAGTAAACGATAGAGAATAAATGTAATAACTGCATTTGTATATGATTGCCTCCGTGTTTTGATTGATACTTTTGTTTTGTAGCTGGTTATAGCTTATGGTTTTAGCAATGGTGCGGAGTTGCGCAGGCGATGTTACCTGCGGATGAAATTTTCGAGTAACATAGTGAGCTTAGTAAGGAAAGAAAAATTAACCTGACGACACCAGTGGATTTGATAGTATTATAAGAAACGCAGGTATAGAATAACGTAATAATGGATGGTAGCGCAAACTTAGGACACAGACAAAAGAAGGCACATATATCAGGACACCAGAGCGCTAACTTACAAGAACAGTTTATTACTCGCTGATCCCGCTTGTACATGTATACACTCGCAACGTCATGCGTCACATGTGAATAGCTCTCACAACCATAAACCACAGGGGCCATTGCACACCTAGATTTAAAGAAATAGCCATCACGAGTAGAAGTAGGTGTGAGTTGACGCGGTTTGGTAATGAAGGCTAGCAAAATTCCAGCGTTTGGTGACGTTTGCGTGAGCAGTCCATCAGTGTTGTTGACAAAGAGCTAGATTACATGTATTCACAATAAACGGTTTATTTTTTTTGTTGAGTGCTATGGCAAAAGAAGGAAAAAAATACGTACGATGCAGTGTTGTCATGTATTGATGTGTGTGCGTAGGTTAAAGCTATAGTTGTGAGAGCTATGCACACATGATATATGACGTTGTCAGACTACACATACTAGTGGGATCAATGAGTAATAAACTGTGGTTGAAAGGTAGTGCTGCAGTGTCTTGAATGTGCCTTCTTTTTTCCATGTTCCTAGTCTTCAGTTGCATCAATTTCGCGTGCCACCATACCAACAAGCATAAGTAACCACCCTCATTTGTAGAGGATAAAGTTGGCTGTATATGGGGGGTTCGGTATCGTTGAAAAGGCTTCGGTGCAGGTAGAAGAATGAAGATGAGAGGAAGCTTATGGAGACGCAAATGAGCTGGGACCGGTGACTGCGCATGAAAATTTGCGTCACGAAGCGATGTGCAGTTTTCTGTCTTGGGAAACGATATGCGACGACAGCAATAAGAGATATAGTTTGTTATTTTATATAATCATGCAACTCGGGAAGGCGAAAGCCTAAATTTTAACGATGACTAACAACGACGTTTGTATTGCTGCAAGACAGTAGTAAAGCAACAGTTCGATCTCTGCGTTGAACCCAACAAACGTGTACCACATGATACTGCGAGTCGGGGCCATCTGCGCAGTTTTGGGAAGCCACCCTGAGAGGCTGAGAGACAGATAAACAATTATTGAAAAAAAAGCTTGTAATTGAAGGTGGCAGCATCCCTTATTCCATGAAAAGCTTATTTATTTCTGCTTACTTTATAAGCGAATTAGAAATGATCGACACTCAAATTTATTGGTTATATGTTTCCTATTCGCAACAAGAACACCACGAAGCCATGTCTAAGTACAGAGCAAGTGATTCGCAGCAGGTTATCTTTTCTTTCTTTTGCATTTCTTCATCTTTTTTTTAATAAACGGCACCCCTGAGTCCTTCAGGCCCCATGCTTCAGCGAGAGGATTAACGCTGGAATAATTCTTTCCACCCTACTTAATTCAAATGACAGAAAAAGGAAAGCTAAGCAAGCTGTGTAAATATATTCTCATTACTGTTTTGAATGACGTCCCTTAAGTTTACATTGAGTGCAAAATTGCAGGTAAGGTATTTATCGGAAGTTTCTGATTAGTTGATTACTCGCTGGAAATTGCATTTTAGTCATAAAACATACTGGTGGTGGACTCCGAAGGCCGATATCGGCAACATGCAAGGTATCGACACTTTATTTAGTGCACATACGGAGCTCAGATTTTTTTAAATGTTGACTAGCGACAATCTCTAATACTTTTAGCTTTATTCTAAAATTTTCTATAGCCATAGCAGTTCGCAGCACGCTTACAAAGCTTTGGCAAGTGTGTACTCATCATTACAATAAGTGCAGCAGGAGTGAATTTCATCAATTTGAACTTTTTTCCAAGAGAGGAAAAAAAAGTGGTACAGAAAGCTCTTCCAACGCTGAGAGTTGCCGACAAATAATACGCCTCTGTTATAAGTCCAGGCAACTAAGAGATTAGCAAATAGTAATAAGCATTTTTCCTCTATATCTTTAGAACAACATACAGCGTTTCATTTACTGCACATTGCTGCTACAAGAAAGCAAGTTACTCGACTCTTCTCCGCATGAGAGAAACCATTTGAATGAAACAATGTTGTAGGATTTTTTTTTTGCAGCAGCGGTTGCAGTTAGCGGAACGCTGACTTATACTCACTTCTTTGTACCCGCAGTGTGAATGGCCCCTTTGTGAACTTCAAGCTCGCGCTGCCTGTTCAACGCATGTGCTCTTGCGTCATATCGATCAAGCGTGGAAACCTTCTGCCGATCAGCGTCCTGTCCGCCAGCGTGGATTACACTTGGATTATCTTCGTGCGTGGACTGCCTTCAGCATCTCGGACCACTTCAGCATAAAAGCCAACGCAACCTTGGCCACGGCTTTCATTTGGCAGTAGCGATTGCAGTTAGCGGAACGCTGACTTATACTCACTTCTTTTTACCCGCAGGTTAGTTTTTTTTTGCTCATTATCACTCTGCTTTTTTATATTTTGCAACTGCTGCTGCCAGTGTACCTGCGTTGTTTTTCTGTGCTTTTGTTGTACATTAGTCGCAATGCCTACTTGTACCGAGTTGGCCAAAAGGCTAGAAAAAGTTGAGGCTTTATCCGAAAGCAAGCTGGACGAGGTAGCTGAAAGGCTACTTGTAAAGTTTCAAGGAAAGATGCGTTCTTTTGAACCGGATGTAGTGACTCTTAAAGCTGAAATTGAGAGCCTCATATCTAGTGTCATCATGCTGAATTCGGTGATAGAGGCAATCAAATCAGAATATTCAGCCCTCGTTTCAGCCAACAAGGATTAGGAGCGTAAGAACGAAATTCTGAGCAAAAAAGTTGCCCAAATGGAACAGTATTCCAGGGCGAACAACGTAGAATTGAAGGGAGTTCCTTACTCTCAGGGTGACGATTGTTCTGCGATCATTAGAACCATTGCCTCGAAAGTTGACTACACGATTTCTGACTCCGATATCGACATCGTTCATCGAGTGCCCACAAAGGCTGGGTCTACCAAAAACATTGTCGCCAGATTTTGTTCTTGGGCAAAAAAACAAGAATTCGTAAACAAAGCGAGAAAGGCTCGGCTTACTTCTCGTGACCTTGGCTTTTCTGGCTCTCATTCAAACGCTGTATTTGTCAATGACCACCTCACTCCAGAGAACGAGCGGCTTTTCGCAAAGGCTCTATCACTCAAGAAAGAAAAACATTGGCAACATCTATGGACTTACAATTGCCAGATTAAAGCCAGAAAGTCGAATGAAAGCCGTGTTTTCCGTATTTCTTCAGAAGAAGACCTGTCTATTTTCCAGCAGACCGGCTGAACCTTTTTCATAGCTGATTTACCGAACAGTTCAGCGCATATCTTATATTTTTTTTCTCTCGTTTCTTTTTCTCTTTTACCGGTTCTTCACAATGTATTTCACCGCGGATCAACTTCAGCAGTTTTGCTGCGATCGATATTTGCCTGTTGTTCATTTTAATGCACATAGTCTTAAAAAAAATTTCGATAGCATACATGCCTTTTTGTCGTCATATCAATTGAACTTTTCTTTCATTTGCGTCACTGAAACATGGCTATCGCCTCACGACAAAAATATGTTCTGTTTCCCATCATACGTTCCCGAGTATTGTCATCGATTGTCTGGTAGTTTTGGCGGTGCAGCTATATTCGTATCTGCATTAATTCCATATCAAAGAAGATATAATCTCAGCCTTTCCGTTGAGAATACCGAGTCCGTATGGATTGAAATTGCTAACCCATCTTTGCCATCGAGTGGTAATAAGACAATCATAGGCTGCATATATCGTTCACCGTCATCCTCTGTTCCCGATTTCTGTTCATCACGTTCATCCATTTTCAACAAGTTATCTCTTGAAAACAAGAATGTCGTGATCCTAGGTGACATAAACATCAATCTTCTCGATGCAAGCACCTCGGCGTACTCTGAATACACTGCGTGCTTTCTAGGATTTGGCTACGAATCTCTAATCTCTGTTCCTACTAAATGCGTACTTGGTGCGTCCAGTTCTTTAATCGATCACATTTTATCAAATTTCATTCCATCAAACGACTGTGGCGTCCTCGAAGCCAGCTTAACTGACCACTACCCTGTAGTTTGCCGATTTGAATGTGACTCACCTAATAAGTAAAGCTCTTTTCAAAAAACTATATTGAATAAAACAAATTTCGTCAAGTGTGTAGAAGCCATAGAATGGTCTTTCTTAGAACTGCTTAGTGATCCTGAAGATGCTTCTAATTCTTTTTCATCTGCCGTCAAAAAGTGCTTAGACGATTCTACCAGCTTTGTCAAATGTCGCAAGAACTTTGCGGCCCCTCACAACCAATGGCTCACATCTGGCCTAATGAAGAGCTTGCGAAGGAAAGACAATTGATATAAAAAGTTAAAGAAACGGCCTTTCAATGCTGCCCTGCAATCGCGATATAAAAAGTACTGCAACCTACTTAACAAAGTCCTTGAAAAAGCTAAAATAAATTATTATACGGACAGGATACATAACGCTGATAATAACAGCAAAGATCAATGGAAAACAATTAATTCATTTCTAAACAGATCAGTAAGTGAGCCAGCTATAACTGAATTACGGTCATCAGAGGGTGTTCTTAGAAATGCAGACGACATTGCGAACGCCTTCAACAAGTACTTCTGTGCTAACACTTCCCTCTTGCCCCATGATTACCAGCCAACAATTAGGAAATGTCTTCAGTCTTTTTACCTCTTTCCAACAGGCCCAGATGAATTGGTGGAAATAATTAATCACATGAAAATAACAAGTGCTGGTCTCGATAACATTCAGCCTATTCACCTGAAATGCATCTCTCACGTGATCTCGACCCCCTTAGCCTATATCATTAACCTTATGTTTAAAACTGGCATCTTCCCATCACAGCTTAAAAAGGCCAAGATAATTCCAGTCTTTAAAAAAGGTGATAGAACTTCTATTAGTAACTACCGACCTATTGCCATTCTTTCATCATACAGTAAAATCATAGAGAAGTGTATTGAAAAACGATTATCTAAATATCTAAATAAGTTTCGTATTTTATCCACTCAACAATTTGGTTTTCGTGCAGGCTATTCAACAGATTTCGCACTACTCTCCTTTACCGATTATATGAAACACGCGCTTGACTCTGGATGTTTTGCAGGAGCACTGTTGATTGACCTCTCTAAGGCATTTGACTCCATAGTTCATAACATACTATTAGGTAAACTCAACTCAATAGGTGTCGTCGGTAGTGCGCAGGAGCTGATTAATAGCTACTTATCTAATAGACAGCAAGCTGTGTGTGTCTCTAACATCCTCTCCACTTTTAAATCTATTGACAAAGGTGTCCCGCAAGGATCCATACTGGGCCCGCTTTTATTCGTAATCTATATTAATGATCTAACCTCGGTTTTAACACACAGTCAACCTTTCTTGTACGCAGATGATACAACTATAGTTACTAAAGACAAGTCCATCGATGCGCTAACTAATAAATTGTCCTCTCACTTCTATAACATTCAGAACTGGTGCACAGCTAATGGTTTAACTATTGATACCAATAAAACACAGTTCATTGTCTTCCATTCTAGTCATAACCCTCTTTCACCTACACTCGCTATTACTATCAACGGCCACAGACATCTTAGTACTACTAAGTGCACATTCTTGGGAGTAGTTCTAGATGCTCATCTCAAGTACCATCATCACATTTCACTTATAAGACAGAGGATTGCTCATGGTATCAGAACACTAATTAAAGCACGACCATTCTTCAATTTGCAGACTTTGCTTAAACTGTACTACGCCTTCATCCACAGTCATATCACGTACTGTATCACGTCATGGGCGAATACCTATCCATCTCGTATCCTTCCACTCCAACGTCTCCAAAACCAAGCCATTCGCATCCTAACATTCAGTTCACCGGTCTTCTGCGCATCCCCACTTTTTCAGCAACATAATGTACTAACAGTGTGTAATTTATTCAAATATAAATTGGGGATTCTTGTATTTAAGTGTCTTAACGGTACCATAACAGTCAACGTTTTAGAGAAATTTCAATTGTTAAACTCTAATCCTACCAGGTTTGCCTCAAACAACAACTTTTTACTACCACATGCACGCACTAACTACGGCAAGCATACTACCATACTTGCAGCTATCCAATTTTGGAATTCAGTACCACTAAGCACTAAACAATTGTCATTAGCTTCTTTTAAAAAAGAACTTAAACATCTCATCTCGCAATCATAACTCACCTTCATTTTTATATCGGCGTTCTCTTACATTTACAGCTATTACTGTGTGCGTTATTTTCACATTTATTAACCACGCACATTGGAGTTCTTTTAATAGCTGTATATCATTAATTAACGTCATTTCGTTCCCGATTCTACTGCCATTTTTATTGTATGTTTTGTTGTTTTCATAGTTATGCACAATTACTGAACATTGTTTTGTTACCATTTTTACTGGTATGTTTTATTGCATGTTTGCGTTGTTTTTGTTACTATCAATAATTACTTAATCGCTTTTTTGTTGCCATTTTGTTGTACTTATCAACATGTCATTTTCTAACAGGAGGTCCCCTTTCAGCCTTGTGCTATGGGACCTCCTTCTGTATATACTACCCCAATGCGTGTATATTTTTTGCGACAAATAAATAAAGATCGGGGCTACGCCAGACGTGGCGTGCTTCTAGCAAAAGTAATTATGCCACTAGCATCTTTGGACAGACGCTCCTAACGGTGAGCTGAAATTTTAAGAATTTTCGAGCCTGATGGCACTCAGGTGATCGAGAGCGTTCGAGATGTACAGCGGATTGGCATGGCAGCTCGCGCTGGAGCATTGATGAATGCAAAAATAGCCATGGCCTTGTTGAGGGATATGACCATTACATCTTAGGAAACATTTCGTGGAAGAAGCAATTTTTTGTGTTCGCATCATAAGATAGTGGTCCGTAAAGGAATCGCGTTTCAATAATCACTTAATGATTGTAATGGTAGCTGCAGCCGGGTACAAGAAAATCGAAAGAATGCTGACGGATTCATTATATGTGTCTGCTTTTGTTGTCGAAATTGATAATCTGTAGCCACAATTAACACTACTTAATAGCTTTATGCGCAACAATCGTTATTCGGTATTATATCTTTATAGCAAAAGTCGCTTTATGCAGATTTCACCGAGACTGTAATCGAGGCTACACGATGTGCATAGTGGAAACTGCGGCTGAATCTGTTAAGCGCTCAGTAACAAATACAAACTCGGGAAGTTGCATTTGCACCTTTCGAAAGTGAAAGGGGTACTGACACAAAATTTCGGGGCCGAGATAGCCTGCGGGGTCGATTCTCGTGAACATTCGTATATCATCTGCAATATATCAACACCGAATATAGCTTGCAAGGTATTTTAAATTAATTTTGAAGTTTGCGTTAGCGACCGACGCCATTGCGCTACAGACAGCCTTGGAGGTGACGAGGTGACCCTCTCGGCGAGCTTCATGTCCAGAAAGGGCCATTATGACCTGAACGTCATGATCATAAGTACCGTTTCTTTCTTACTCGCCCATCGGAGCAATTGCTCAGTTGTGACGCCAAAGCTGGAAAAAGTAATATTGCAACGAATAAAAAAGAACCTGCAGGGAACTGGGCGCGAGCTAGTTGGTGGCCCGCAAGGCCTCGGTAATAATAACTGGCAAGTGTTTTGTGCGTGAGCCAGTTGCCGTTTTTGTACTGACGTGCTTGCGCAATTGAGTTGTGCATTTTGGAGGTATAATCGGTAATATGGGCAGCAGACGTAGCAGAAGTATATACAGGACAGGGAAGTATTTCCAACACTAAAGTGCTTGCAATCACAATTGCATGTGCTGGCTTTGGCATTTACTAGTGTTCTTTCCCAAGAGCAACCCGTAAGTTTTCACTTATTGATCATTCAGTGGAAGTCGTAGCCATGTGTACAGCAGAGGAGGGGACATTGCCCCCCTCCCCCCTCCTCCGTATGCTACACCTTGTGTTTCTTCCTAAGTGAAGCTTCTTGTACCAATGACTGTACTAGTACGCATTGTTTTTTGCGTATGTGTAGAAAAAAAAAGGAATTTATTTAAAGTATAAATGCAGTACTATTTTATATCGCTCCTCATCACAGGTGTGCAACGCATGGCTGCGCATTCTTGTCATGAACCCATGATTCCCATGTTCGTGCCACGACTCCTGGGTACGGGAACACAAACCACTGCGTGCACGCCTAGCTGCACATCTGCAGCCTGGCGAATATCTGCTTGGTGAGTATTAATGTGTACTAACTGAGCAGAACACTGAGCTTTTATGTTTCTATTGCAAGAGACGCAGGGTATCCCTTCGAGCCATGGCTCCTAATTCCAGTCCCTGGAAGTCAACCGCGCAACACCTCCGAAGGCCGATACAACAAGGAGCTCGCATCCATGTGCACTGTTGTGGAAAGATGTATCGGAGTGTTGAAGAGCAAGTTCCGCTGCTTGCAGCACTTTCGAACGATGTTATACAGCCCCGATCGGGCAGCGCAAATCATCTTTGCTTGCGTTGCTCTCCACAACATTGCGTTGCATGCGGGTGACTGCACCTTAGACGAGTATGTTGTGGACGTGCCACCACCTGAGGATAAGGAGCCATAGGAGAAACTTATGCTCACACCGCGCAACGTGCTGCTCAGAGGACAGCAGCAGCGCAGGGCTGTCTTGGGTCTTTTTTGAAGTACACAGGAACGGTGAGTTTTCATGTTTTCATAACACACACATAATTTATTTATACTAATTCTAGTGCATCTAGACACGACAGGGATGTGTTTGCCACATTTTAATACACAGAGTACTTACTCGTGCTTCAATATGAAGCAAGGTGGCAATGTGAAAAATGCTGCATTTTCTTTAAATGGCACATTAAATATGCAACAGAAACACCCTTTTTCCTATCAGTGATCACAGTCAAAACCGACTAGATTGGAGCAAGCGAGCGGCACTCTGTGCTGAATGTTGCCATCAAAAAATTGTGTGAAAAATGCAGCAGCGTCACACACTTTCTTTCACCCGTATGCATAAAAATTGCGATTTCATGAGTAGCATGTTGCATGAACACATGATACATAAGTCCGTCTCTTCTCATAGTGACTGACTACAAGCATTCAATTGTGCACGCCAGGCTTGACGAGCACTTGTGCTTGTCAAGTTGTGCTGGTTTTTTGTTCATTGTCCTACACATTGTACAAATGTTGAAATAACATTTGATTTGAATTCTCGACTGCAGTCATGCTGCAATGCTAAAAAATACGTAAATCAAGACAGGAAAAAAACAGGCGAGTTGTTTTGATGACATACAGCATGAATAATCGGCTCAGCAATCTCGCGGCTTCCAAACCATACCACGTTCAAAATTTATTCCCGCAGCGAGTCGTTTACAATGAAAACTAGATGAAATCAATTGCTTGCAAGTTGCTATGATGATGACCATTTTCATTTGTGAAACTGTGCGACATGACCACTTACTAGCTTAATGCTCCCAAAAAAGACTCCGAATAAAACTAGCTGTTCTTTTCTGTTGGCATGGTCCGACTGTCACGTTTACTGCTGGAGCGGCGTGGCCGCCTCCCAACTAACAGTGGCGACGAGAATACCCACCGATACGTGTAAGCCGGGCGCCAGCGGCGAGACCAAGACGAAGACGCCCATCAGCCCGCCCGCAGCCATGGCCCTCAAGCCTCCGGATTTTGCAGAGGAGACAGATAAGTGGCAAGCGTATCTCGTTAAGATTGACGCCTACTTCGAAGCGAACGAAGTTACAGACGACGCGAAGAAAAGGGCCTTGTTGGTGGCTGCGTTAGGATCGAGGACCGTTGAAATCCTTTGCGGCAGAATCGCACCGCGAAAACCAAGCTCGCTGAGTTACGAAGAAGTTGTTTCAACCTTGAACGAGCACTATGATCCGTCCCCTAACGAGATATCAGAAAGCTTCAAGTTCTTTCACCGAAATCAACAAGAAGGGGAGTCTGTGCAGGCGTTTATCGTCGAGATTCGCAAGCTAGCGCATAACTGCAACTTCTCTTCAATGTTGGAGCGAATGCTGAGGGACCGCATCGTTTGTGGAGTGCGCTCGAAAAACCTGCAGAAACAACTATTAGCCAAAAAGGACTTGACGCTGGCAGAAGCGGAAGCACTAGCTCTAGCAGCCGAAAGCGCGGAGTTAGGGTCGCAACAGATGACCGGGCAAGGTGACGCCGTTGGGGTGTTCAACGTGCAGCGTAGCAGGCAACCCGAAATCAGCAGGAGCGAACGGAGCAGCTTATCGCAGCACTGCAGCTGCTGTGGCAAACAGGGACATCAAGCCAGGGAATGCTCATTACGACGGCGCAGGTGCTACAAATGTGGGCGACAAGGTCACTTGGCGCGAGTATGCTCCCGGACAGCCACCACCAACAGAACCTTCGCGATAACAGAGTGTTCAGCGGAAAGTGAAGATAACGATTGTAACGCACTACAAATATGGTCAGTGAAGGGTAATGGAAGCCTGGTTCCGCCCCTACACAAGCAGGTTACATGGAACGGAGTGCCACTGAATATGATAATCGACACAGGCTCACCTGTCTGCGTAGTGCCAAAAGCGATATACGAAGCCTATCGTCATAAGTGGCCACCGCTTTGTAAAGCTGCATTAACTCTGTCATGCTATCTTGGGAAGATACCAGTGCGGGGCATTGTCAAAATGCAAGCTTCCTACAAGTCTGCAACAGTTGACTGCGATCTCGTTGTGTTAGACTGCGAAGGTCCTAGCCTTTGCGGCCGTGACCTGTTACAGATGCTCGAGACACAAGGGGCACCGCTTCTTCACATCGCGTCACTCTCATCGGACGGGAAGCTGGAGAGTCGGACAGCGGCACCCGTGCTGGAACAGTACGCAGACCTTTTTGCGGAGGGCCTGGGAGCCATCAAGGGACCACCAGCACGGCTTCATATAAAGGACGGAGCAACCCCAAGGTTCTGTAAGGCAAGAAAAATTCCATTTTCTTTGCTAGACAAAGTGTCCGCCGAGCTAGATCGACTCGTGGCCGAAGGCATTATTACGCCAGTTTCCTATTCAGAATGGGCAACCCCGGTGGTGCCAGTGCTGAAACGTGACGGAACAGTCCGCATCTGTGGCGATTTCAAAGTTACTCTAAACCCAGTATGTGAAATGGAAAGTTATCCTCTACCCGTAGTGGACGACATTTTCGCTACGATTCGTGGAGGGCAGCAGTTCAGTATCTTGGATCTACGTGATGCCTACAACCAAATTCTTCTAGACGAAGATTCGCGCAAGTTAGCGGTTATAAACACTCACAAGGGCCTCTTTTGTTATAACAGGCTACCGTTTGGGATAGCCTCGGCCCCTGCGATTTTTCAACGAACAATTGAGCAGGTGCTGCAAGGCCTCCCAGGGGTTCAAGCGTACTTAGACGACGTCCTGATAGCAGATGCGAACGATAAGCCAACTGCGAACCTGCAAGCAGTCTTGCAGCGGTTCAGGGAGTACGGCGTGAAGCTCCGCGCGGACAAGTGCCGAATAGGTGAGGAGTCAGTTACGTATCTAGGACACAGAATTGACGCGGCAGGGTTGCACCCGTCAGACAAGAACATCGAAGCAATTAAGCTGGCACCGACTCCTCACAATGTCACGGAATTGCGGTCTTTTTTGGGCATGCTAACTTTCTACAATAAATTCTTGCCTAATCTGTCCACGCTCCTGAGTCCCCTATACCTTCTTCTGGAAAAGAAATCGAAATGGTCTTGGGATGAGCGCGAAAACGATGCCTTCCGAAAAGCAAAAGCCGTTTTGTGTTCCGCGCCTGTGTTAACTCACTTCGATCCCGCACGAGAGATATTTCTGGAGTGCGACGCGTCACCCTACGGTGTGGGAGCGGCACTATTCCACCGAATTGAAGGACAGTATCAGCCCCTTGGATTTCGATCCAGGACGCTTACTGCCGCAGAAAAGAATTATGCACAGATTGAACGTGAGGCGTTGGCTCTGGTTTATGGCGTCACGCGATTCCGAGATTATCTGCTGGGCAGACAGTTCACGCTTCTAACCGACCATCAACCACTGTTGGGTCTCCTAAGAGCGGATCGTCAGACGCCGGCTATGGCCGCTGCGCGCATTCAGCGTTGGGCCATCATACTTGGTGCCTACCGTTATCGGTTGCAACATCGACCGGGTAAACTCATGTGCAATGCTGATGCTCTTAGCCGTCTACCCCAACCGTTGAAGGAAGAAGTGGACCAGGAGGACGAAGCTCAAGTTCTGACCCTGGACCAGTGGGATCAGCCGGCCCTGCCATGGAAGGAACTCCAGGCACTCGCCGTCGCGGATGAGGTACTTTTCCAGGTACGCAAGTATACCCGGGAAGGTTGGCCGAAAAAACTCGACACGGAAACTACAGAAATCGCCGATTTTTACAAAAGGCGGCATGAGCTGTCTGTTAGTGAAGAACTTCTTTACTGGGGCCATCGCTTTGTAGTGCCGACAGCAGCACGCGGGAAGTTGCTAAGGCTACTGCATGAAGCCCACCAGGGAATTTCCACCATGAAGGCGAAGGCCAGATCGTTATTTTGGTGGCCCGGCGTAGAGCAAGACATCGAGCACGTTGCGGCGACATGCCAAAACTGTGTGCAAGCGTTGCCGATGGCTCAGGCAAAAGAACCAGTAAATTGGCCCGAGACGCACGAAAGGTGGTCGCGGTTACATGTGGACTATGCGGGACCAGTAAAAGGGAAAATGTTACTCATCGTTGTCGACGCGCACACCAAGTGGATTGAGGCGCTTCCCGTGTCGCAGGCCAACTCGCATAGCACAGTCGAGGCCCTCAGAACGATATTTAGCCGTTTTGGTATACCGCGCACGGTGGTTTCTGACAACGGGACGCCATTCACGGCACGAGAGTTCGAGCAGTTCATGGAGCGCAATGGCATTGCGCATATTCGAACACCTCCCTATCACTCCCAGAGTAATGGACTAGCAGAGCGAGCCGTGCGCACTATCAAAGATGGCTTGAAGAAGATAGGCGGCACTTGCCTCCTCACCTCACTGGCACGTGTATTGTGCAATTATCGGAACGCACCACACCAGGAGGGTCCTTCTCCCTCAGAGAGACTATTAGGATACCGTCTGCGCACAAGAATGGAGATGTCTTTTCCTTCCAGAGTCTATCCTGCCAAAGCTGCGAGTGACCCAGGCTGGAATTTCGCACCGGGAGACTACGTGTACGTGCGAAATTACGGCGCCGGAGACAAGTGGTTCCCAGGCACAGTGGAGGCTACGCGTGGCACTCGCCTCCTGGAGGTAAAGACTGTGGATGGCCTTGTCCGCCGCCACGTGGATCAAGTTCGCAAGCGGAGCCCAGATGAAACGCCAGCAGCCGACGACATGTCGAGGCCATCTACACCGGTTTCCCCAGGGCCATCTACACCGGTTTCCCCAATGAGAAACCACCGCGCACGGTGGTTTCTCATTGAACGACGCGACCCAAGCTCTCAAGTGCGCATGTGCACAATCTTATCCCCCTTCCCTCTCCCCCTTACTTTCCTATATATATTCACGAGTGTGAATAAAACTGGCTGTTCTTTTCTGTTGGCATGGTCCGACTGTCACGTTTACTGCTGGAGCGGCGTGGCCGCCTCCCAACTAACAGTGGCGACGAGAATACCCACCGATACGTGTAAGCCGGGCGCCAGCGGCGAGACCAAGACGAAGACGCCCATCAGCCCGCCCGCAGCCTTGGCCCTCAAGCCTCCGGATTTTGCAGAGGAGACAGATAAGTGGCAAGCGTATCTCGTTAAGATTGACGCCTACTTCGAAGCGAACGAAGTTACGGACGACGCGAAGAAAAGGGCCTTGTTGGTGGCTGCGTTAGGATCGAGGACCGTTGAAATCCTTTGCGGCAGAATCGCACCGCGAAAACCAAGCTCGCTGAGTTACGAAGAAGTTGTTTCAACCTTGAACGAGCACTATGATCCGTCCCCTAACGAGATATCAGAAAGCTTCAAGTTCTTTCACCGAAACCAACAAGAAGGGGAGTCCGTGCAGGCGTTTATCGTCGAGATTCGCAAGCTAGCGCATAACTGCAACTTCTCTTCAATGTTGGAGCGAATGCTGAGGGACCGCATCGTTTGTGGAGTGCGCTCGAAAAACCTGCAGAAACAACTATTAGCCAAAAAGGACTTGACGCTGGCAGAAGCGGAAGCACTAGCTCTAGCAGCCGAAAGCGCGGAGTTAGGGTCGCAACAGATGACCGGGCAAGGTGACGCCGTTGGGGTGTTCAACGTGCAGCGTAGCAGGCAACCCGAAATCAGCAGGAGCGAACGGAGCAGCTTATCGCAGCACTGCAGCTGCTGTGGCAAACAGGGACATCAAGCCAGGGAATGCTCATTACGACGGCGCAGGTGCTACAAATGTGGGCGACAAGGTCACTTGGCGCGAGTATGCTCCCGGACAGCCACCACCAACAGAACCTTCGCGATAACAGAGTGTTCAGCGGAAAGTGAAGATAACGATTGTAACGCACTACAAATATGGTCAGTGAAGGGTAATGGAAGCCTGGTTCCGCCCCTACACAAGCAGGTTACATGGAACGGAGTGCCACTGAATATGATAATCGACACAGGCTCACCTGTCTGCGTAGTGCCAAAAGCGATATACGAAGCCTATCGTCATAAGTGGCCACCGCTTTGTAAAGCTGCATTAACTCTGTCATGCTATCTTGGGAAGATACCAGTGCGGGGCATTGTCAAAATGCAAGCTTCCTACAAGTCTGCAACAGTTGACTGCGATCTCGTTGTGTTAGACTGCGAAGGTCCTAGCCTTTGCGGCCGTGACCTGTTACAGATGCTCGAGACACAAGGGGCACCGCTTCTTCACATCGCGTCACTCTCATCGGACGGGAAGCTGGAGAGTCGGACAGCGGCACCCGTGCTGGAACAGTACGCAGACCTTTTTGCGGAGGGCCTGGGAGCCATCAAGGGACCACCAGCACGGCTTCATATAAAGGACGGAGCAACCCCAAGGTTCTGTAAGGCAAGAAAAATTCCATTTTCTTTGCTAGACAAAGTGTCCGCCGAGCTAGATCGACTCGTGGCCGAAGGCATTATTACGCCAGTTTCCTATTCAGAATGGGCAACCCCGGTGGTGCCAGTGCTGAAACGTGACGGAACAGTCCGCATCTGTGGCGATTTCAAAGTTACTCTAAACCCAGTATGTGAAATGGAAAGTTATCCTCTACCCGTAGTGGACGACATTTTCGCTACGATTCGTGGAGGGCAGCAGTTCAGTATCTTGGATCTACGTGATGCCTACAACCAAATTCTTCTAGACGAAGATTCGCGCAAGTTAGCGGTTATAAACACTCACAAGGGCCTCTTTTGTTATAACAGGCTACCGTTTGGGATAGCCTCGGCCCCTGCGATTTTTCAACGAACAATTGAGCAGGTGCTGCAAGGCCTCCCAGGGGTTCAAGCGTACTTAGACGACGTCCTGATAGCAGATGCGAACGATAAGCCAACTGCGAACCTGCAAGCAGTCTTGCAGCGGTTCAGGGAGTACGGCGTGAAGCTCCGCGCGGACAAGTGCCGAATAGGTGAGGAGTCAGTTACGTATCTAGGACACAGAATTGACGCGGCAGGGTTGCACCCGTCAGACAAGAACATCGAAGCAATTAAGCTGGCACCGACTCCTCACAATGTCACGGAATTGCGGTCTTTTTTGGGCATGCTAACTTTCTACAATAAATTCTTGCCTAATCTGTCCACGCTCCTGAGTCCCCTATACCTTCTTCTGGAAAAGAAATCGAAATGGTCTTGGGATGAGCGCGAAAACGATGCCTTCCGAAAAGCAAAAGCCGTTTTGTGTTCCGCGCCTGTGTTAACTCACTTCGATCCCGCACGAGAGATATTTCTGGAGTGCGACGCGTCACCCTACTGGTGTGGGAGCGGCACTATTCCACCGAATTGAAGGACAGTATCAGCCCCTTGGATTTCGATCCAGGACGCTTACTGCCGCAGAAAAGAATTATGCACAGATTGAACGTGAGGCGTTGGCTCTGGTTTATGGCGTCACGCGATTCCGAGATTATCTGCTGGGCAGACAGTTCACGCTTCTAACCGACCATCAACCACTGTTGGGTCTCCTAAGAGCGGATCGTCAGACGCCGGCTATGGCCGCTGCGCGCATTCAGCGTTGGGCCATCATACTTGGTGCCTACCGTTATCGGTTGCAACATCGACCGGGTAAACTCATGTGCAATGCTGATGCTCTTAGCCGTCTACCCCAACCGTTGAAGGAAGAAGTGGACCAGGAGGACGAAGCTCAAGTTCTGACCCTGGACCAGTGGGATCAGCCGGCCCTGCCATGGAAGGAACTCCAGGCACTCGCCGTCGCGGATGAGGTACTTTTCCAGGTACGCAAGTATACCCGGGAAGGTTGGCCGAAAAAACTCGACACGGAAACTACAGAAATCGCCGATTTTTACAAAAGGCGGCATGAGCTGTCTGTTAGTGAAGAACTTCTTTACTGGGGCCATCGCTTTGTAGTGCCGACAGCAGCACGCGGGAAGTTGCTAAGGCTACTGCATGAAGCCCACCAGGGAATTTCCACCATGAAGGCGAAGGCCAGATCGTTATTTTGGTGGCCCGGCGTAGAGCAAGACATCGAGCACGTTGCGGCGACATGCCAAAACTGTGTGCAAGCGTTGCCGATGGCTCAGGCAAAAGAACCAGTAAATTGGCCCGAGACGCACGAAAGGTGGTCGCGGTTACATGTGGACTATGCGGGACCAGTAAAAGGGAAAATGTTACTCATCGTTGTCGACGCGCACACCAAGTGGATTGAGGCGCTTCCCGTGTCGCAGGCCAACTCGCATAGCACAGTCGAGGCCCTCAGAACGATATTTAGCCGTTTTGGTATACCGCGCACGGTGGTTTCTGACAACGGGACGCCATTCACGGCACGAGAGTTCGAGCAGTTCATGGAGCGCAATGGCATTGCGCATATTCGAACACCTCCCTATCACTCCCAGAGTAATGGACTAGCAGAGCGAGCCGTGCGCACTATCAAAGATGGCTTGAAGAAGATAGGCGGCACTTGCCTCCTCACCTCACTGGCACGTGTATTGTGCAATTATCGGAACGCACCACACCAGGAGGGTCCTTCTCCCTCAGAGAGGCTATTAGGATACCGTCTGCGCACAAGAATGGAGATGTCTTTTCCTTCCAGAGTCTATCCTGCCAAAGCTGCGAGTGACCCAGGCTGGAATTTCGCACCGGGAGACTACGTGTACGTGCGAAATTACGGCGCCGGAGACAAGTGGTTCCCAGGCACAGTGGAGGCTACGCGTGGCACTCGCCTCCTGGAGGTAAAGACTGTGGATGGCCTTGTCCGCCGCCACGTGGATCAAGTTCGCAAGCGGAGCCCAGATGAAACGCCAGCAGCCGACGACATGTCGAGGCCATCTACACCGGTTTCCCCAGGGCCGGTACGACTAGAAACAACGGCGTCCGGCTACCTCTCAGAGTACCCCAGAATCGCAACCATACGTACTACGTCGCTCCACACGAGCCAAGAAACCGGTCGTGCGTTTTGGCTACTAAGGGAGAAGAAATGCTGTAACCCATTGAACGACGCGACCCAAGCTCTCAAGTGCGCATGTGCACAATCTTATCCCCCTTCCCTCTCCCCCTTACTTTCCTATATATATTCACGAGTGTGAATAAAACTGGCTGTTCTTTTCTGTTGGCATGGTCCGACTGTCACGTTTACTGCTGGAGCGGCGTGGCCGCCTCCCAACTAACAAGAGCCTTATTTGATACCAGGTTGGCCAGCTGTTCTTGCGCAGTCCCAGCATCCTGAACGAGACTGGCCTCTACGCGCGAGTTTTGTCGCAGCGCTTTTTCAACTCGCTTCGAAGAAAATACAAGTGCCTGCGGAACGTGTTCCTGGAGGGAGACTGTAACCTCAGCGAAATACCCAGAGCCGCCATGCGTGCGTCCGTCACAGCCGAAATTGTCTTCAAAGCTTTCATGGTGAGTACCTGTTGTTTGTTTACCGCACACATAAAAAGGAGGAAATCATGGTGAGTACCTGTTGTTTGTTTACCGCACACATAAAAAGGAGGGAAACATTAACTTGAATCGGCTTCGGAATCGTATTAGTACACGCGGTGTGACATGATGCAGTGGTGTTAAGTGCCCGCAGGTGAAATAGGCGCTTACAGAGTAGTTGACGTCACAATTTTTGTTGTGTCGAGAATTCGTCACTCCCCCTCGTAATGAACTGATGAGTAATTATTAAACGATACATCTGAAAAACGAGAAACTTCAGTTGCTACAAATCATGCGTTGACAACCAGAAGTTGACAATTCCTATTCTTTGATTCTATTGTTTTCTTATTGATTGATATGTGGGGTTTAACGTCCCAAAACCACGATCATGAGAGACGCCAAAGTAGAGGGCTGGCTCCGGAAATTAAGACCCCCTGGGGTTCTTTAACGTGCACACACCCAAATCTGAGCACACGGGCCTACAAAATTTCCGCCTCCATCGAAAATGCAGCCGCCGCAGCCGGGATTTGATCCCGCGACCTGCGGGTCAGCAGCCGAGTACCTTAGCCACTAGACCACCGCGGCGGGGCGTTTGATGTTCACGGCTTGACAATCCCAGAAATGGCAACTCGCGTGCAGTGACTGTAGGGCCTCAGAATATGTGTAAAAACCAGAAAAAATGTGAAACGAGGATTGAAATAGTAGAGATGGGACATTCATGCGTTTACGCAGGAGGTGCGGCACTCACCTGTGCACGCGTCTCGCTTCAAGCGGGAAAAGGACAATTTTGGCCTGCCGCCCGAGCAGCTCTTCTTCGTGGGCCTTTGCATCAATTGGCGCCAACGGAGGCACGAGCCACGCGGCCTGGCCGAACTCGTGTGTCGCTTCTCGATGCGCTCCCTGCGCAGTTTCAACGAAGTCTTCAGCTGCCCCAAGACGTCGCTGATCACCGTGCTCAATCTTTGCCCCATCTGAGCTTATCCCTCTGGTTTTGTCCAACAGGGAAAGAAAAATAACAGAACATCAAACGGGGAAATTCTTAAGAAAAGCGCAAGGCCTTAACACCAATGAAGCGGGCCGTTGTTGCGGCCAGTTGCGTGTTGTTATTACGGTCTGCGCTTTCTCGTATCACCGTGAGGGCGCTCGGTGTTGCCTTTAGCGATGATCAAGGAATATGATCAAATTTAATATCAGGGCCCAATGAACGGACCGCATGTCATAAGTCGTAATGTGAAATATACCAAATGATAATGCGATCGGTGGACAAAAACGGTGTGATTGCACATCACACCGAAGCAGACGGCGTCAGATCGGAGGGTCGACGAACCCCTCGTATGAGGTGTTCGAGACGAGCGCCACTGCCGGATGATTGAAACAATCAAACCACAATTCTGCAGCAATTTAGGACGGTATGAATTCTCAGCAGCGTTTAGACGAAGGCAATAAAAGACGTTGATTTAGGTTTTTTTTTGGTTCTTGCAATAGTCGTCATTTAGGCAAGAGAGAGCTGTAATGTAATTGAATGACTGCACCGACGTAAATACCACTCAGACTACAGTGCAACTACTTTAACCACCTGTACACAGTTGGTAACAGGGCTATATAATTTCGCATTGGCGTAAAATGTCCAAGAATCACCGAACGGTGCCTACTTGATATCGTTGCGTACGTAGTTCAGTCTCCAGAGATCAAAATATCCTTAGCGATATCATATGTCATGGGCGAATGAGGCGATGCAATTTCTGTCCCCCAAAAGGGAAGCATTCTCACTCTGTAGAGGGAAGAACGCGTACAATAGTGCTTACTAAGCTTGTAATTTTGTAGTCTTCTCTCTCTATCCCTTCACAATTACAAACTAATCGCTGCAATGTTTCAGCTGTTTTACAATATAGTTTTTGTGATAGAAACTAGAACGTTTTGACAAGTTCAATTTAAGCCCTTCTAATGCTTTCAGAGCAGTCTATATCACTTGTCATATCGAGCTCTGAATATTTTACGGATTTTTTTTTTTCATTGGACAACAGGTAGAAATAAAAGGAAAGCCATGACAGTCCGAACAAAACTATCGAGAAATCTGGTCTCTGCTCTGAATTCATTTCGAGTATTAGTACTTCTGTTCACTGCCATAAAAATATTCCTAAAGTGGGAAGCATTGAGCAGGCTATTCTGTGTACTGTTCGGCAATGGTACCCACAAAACTACACTCTAACAGTTAGCGTCAAACGCGTGATACTCGTGCTCTATAAAAGCATAATCTGAACTCTACGGCTCTTTCGTCATCTTTTCACATTTTTTATGAGAAAACCGCTTCTCGGTGTACATCAAGTCGAGCGAAGTATATGAAAACTTCATGCCTTCCCTACCGCACAGGTTTTGGCTAAACGGTGGTCCTTCTTGGACACTCCGTTGTAGAGGTCGAACTAAGGGTGGTGAACTATGTTTCAACGCATGACATTGAATAAGATTTCCACAACCTATGTCATCATCTAATAAAGCATTTCTGAAACTCCCGTCTTCCTGTTATTATGACAAACTAAAACTTATATCGTCTAATAAAGCATTTCTAAAGCTTCCGTCTTCCTGTTCTTATGACAAACTAAAATTTACAACTGCATGCTGTCGGCGTTAACGACCACCTCAGTCCCTTGTAACTCCCCCGGTCGAGATTTCTAAGTACCACATAGGCCCTACAGAGCCACAAGTAACTTATGGCCTTCGTTTTCTAATCAGGCCCCATAAAAGCACTTGTAACCAATAATCTGCTGGCGTTTAACAAATAGTGAAGACCTCCGTTTTTTTGTTTAAGTCGCAAAACAATCTTCAATATCTCGAATCGTCTAACTCAACGTACGTCTCTTGTAACCCACGGTAAACACTTCCATCTCTTTCTGAAAGGACCCTATAAGTGTCTATGTAAAGAATGATCTCTCGGTGTTTAAGACTACGAACGTCGCTAGTAACGCATGGTCAAGACTTCTTACAAGCGGGTAAAATTTCCTAACAACATGTGCCGTCATAAACAAGCCCTTGAACCGATATCATGGGTGATTATCAAACGCGTAAGTACAAGCCTTGCATTCAACTATCTCCAATGGTCTCTCACCGTCTAAGGCATCGCAAGTCGCTTGTAACCTATTGCCTTGTAACCAACGGTCTCTCAGCGGTCAAGACCGCGAAAGTAGTTTACAGCCCAAGGCAAAGTAATGAAACACACAAGGGCAAGCCAAAACTTTATTGAAAAAAAGAAGTCACAAAAAAATGGTAGAAACTGGCTACAGTGACAAAAGTGTCCAAGATTTTTTAACAACTGCCATTGAGGAGACGAAAGTTCATTCGCCTGACCATTGGGGCTCCAAGCTAGGCCTTCTCATAGCTGGATTCGGGCAGTAGGGTTAGCAGAATGGACTACTCTAATCTCTGCAAGCCAAAAAAAATGGCAAAAAAAAAGCTCAGACCAAGGTCCTCGCGTTCTTCGGTTGTTCCGCGAAGCCGCCTCCGCCCCGGCGTCAGGCATCGCTCTTGGCTTCTTCTTCCTTCCCGTCGAGCTTGTACTCCTTGAGCAGTTCATCAAACTTGGCTCGTTGCTTCGCCCGGGCTGATTCGAAGGCCTGCACGTACTTGATCTTGGAAATCTTCAGCACGCTCTGGAGATCGTCGTTACTGATGGCCTTCTCGATCTTCTTATGCAGGAGCTCCAAAAGGCGCGACACCTGCGTCTTCCGCATCTGGTTGTAGTCCAGGTCTGCCAGCATCAACTTGTAGCTGCACTTGTCCAGGATTTGAATGATACGGCGGGTGTTCTTGATCTCGTGACATACAACGCGGTATTCTTCCGGTACGACCCCCATAGAGCGGCAGCGGCTCAGGAACGCAAACTTCGTGGTGTAGGCCGAGTAGTTGAAAATGGCTCGGAAATAGCGGCTCACGAGCTCCATTGGGCGGCGGCCGTAGGTCTTGCGCAGGTGACGCTTCAGGTGTGAAAGCGCCAAAGGCTGACAAAAATCGATCGGGCTCTCGCTCCCGTCCGTCTTGATGTCATCGAGCTGGGCCACGACATCTCCGCCACCACCCTTGATCAGATCGGCCATGGTGACGCTGCAAGGTCTGTTCGCTACGAAGAATCAGGGCGATCTGAACGAGGCCGAGGCACGCGCCCCTCGAGCTTAGTGCTCGTGGTGCTTCATCGATGCTGATGCTGCTGCTCTCCGTGATTGTGAAGACATCGAAGAGATTTGTCACGCGACGCCCAGCATCTAACAATATACTCTTTATCTTTATCGTACAGTTTGACCAACCAACACGCTAGGCCTATGAGTTTGATGCCAGTTGGCCAGCGTGCGCTTGAATGAGATGTGCGAAAATGTCGCCCTAATAAGAAACTAGATAAAGTTACAATTGCACGTGCTGTTATTAGTTCAAAAATTCTATATTTTCTTTAATGGGTTAATAAGTTTATCATTTTACCTAATAACGTAAAAAGGCTGCTTGCCGTAACAGAGGAAGTCGAAAAAAGAAATGTAGACCCGAAGCGATATCGAAACCTGGCGAAAAGCATTTCTTTTTTAATTTAGCACGCCAGCTGCCGTATTACATGGCAGGTGCATGTTCTTAGCGATTCCAGGTGACAGCTCCGCGCCACAATAGCGATGTGCGATATTTGTGAATAGAAGGATGCTGATAACTAGCTAGCTATTGTATGCACATGTATAGGTACGACGAGTTTCAAAATGTAATAAAAGGTTTCTGTAGTACTTCGTTGAATAGTGGCGCATACCCGATCTGGGCCAGGGATAGGTCACTACTACCTATATATGGGCACGTACTCATAGCCCCCAAATTAAGGTAAGAGAAACACGAGAAATACATCAAAATAAAGCAGCCGTTTAATACCGCGGAATATCTTAATAAATATATGTGCAATACACCTGAGTCGTAATCACATGTTCAAGCCTATTATGGTCTTACATTATCCAATTTTAAATAACAGAATTTTCTCTGCTCGCTGGCACTAAACCTGTGGCAGTGCGCGCGCTTTCAATAATGTAGTGTAAAAGACAAGGAAGCGACTGGTTACGGTAAGCTACTTTTTTAATTTTATAGGCTGCCGGGCTCGTGACCTAGCTGCGCGTGTCTGCGGGAGCTCGGGCGGGGCGCGCGGCTTGGTGCTCGACCGAACCTGCACGACCTCGTGCAACGTGCACCGAGAACGGTGAAGAAGAATCGTGGCCTTCTTCACTCGAACAATGATTAAATTTTCAGGAGAATTTCATATAACGATTACACCTCAGATATTCAACAAATTCTGTTATTTCTCTCCCCCCCCCTTTTTTCCTTTTTTTACATTGAGCCAAAATAATTTCACAGTCAGAACACAGTTATCATATCCCCCTAGTATAGAAAACCTAAAGGTATTGACTTGCATTAACCACCGGCTTCTTGGCCAATCCCCCTTAGTGGGTGAGAGCCACAAAATAATGGAACAAGCAAGCAAGCAAACGGTGCTTCCTCTGGTGCTTCCTCCGGTGCTTCCTGAGGCCTGAGCGTCCGGTTTCAATTCGGGGTCTACCCCCGCTGCTACTTCAAGGGCACCTTCGTGCTTCCTCCTGTGGGGGAGCGGCCGCATCGGGCGGTGCTGTTAAGCTATTAACCTGATGTCTCTTTCCTCTCCCGGCCAGGCATATTCTGCCTGGTCGGCTTCCCTTCCTAACAGTGAGTTGCCAATCGATCTATTTTTGCGCAGTGGTCTGGAGAGCGTTCCTGTGGCCCTGGTTCCAACCAACGGCGAGTATATTCGCATGAAAAATCCGAAACTAATTCAGGATGAACTCCGGAAGATTTCCGATTATTACGAAATGATTACTGAGGTGCGTCTATTTGGGCGTGGAGGCATCCTGTGCTGCTAGCTGGACCAGGCCTGCATCACAGATCTTCTAAAATGCACAACGTTTGCCTCAAATCCGGTAAGCTGTTTCGTACCTGTTCATTTGGCCTGTGTGAAGGGACTGGTTCGAGGAGTGTGCTTGAACCTTACACCATTCGAAATACTTGAAATGTTTGCGGCCGCAGGAGCAGTTTCTGTATTTCGATACTCGCGAAACGTTGAGAACAAAAAGGTCCCCACAGAATCAGTGATTGTGACTTTTGCCGGCGCGGCTCGACCGACCGAAATAAAGGCATGGACACTAATCTATCGTGTAGATGCACTATCCCCTCGTCCACTGCAGTGCAAAAATGCTGGAGGTATGGGCATACCATCAAGGGATGTAGATCGGATGTGAGAGAGAGAGAGAATAAACTTTATTGGGTTCCAGCATGCGGGATTCCCTCCGGCCGTGCAGGGCGTGGGGTTCACCCTATCTCACGTTACACTAGAAGTCCTAATGTCACGCGGGCCTAGACCTCAAGGCCTTCGTGCCCCGGCGCCGCTCGGGTTACTGAGGGTGTCCCCCTTTCGCCTTTGCAGCGCCAGTGCGACCTCGAGCTGCCGGACGGCCCTTCGCTGGTCTTCTGGGTCCGTAGACCCCACACGCTGTTCTACTTGCGGCGGTAACACCGGACCGTCCGCGCTGTCTGCGTCACATCCCCAGAGTATGTGAGCCAGGGTGGCTCTCGCGCTCGCGCACACACTGCACATTTCACTCACGTAGAGTTCGGGGCACACGTGTCGCGCTAGCGATGGGGTCAGCACAGTCTCGGTTTGGAGCTGGCGCAACCTCACCGCCTCCCACCGGGTAAGATCCCTGTGCGGAGGCGGGAAGCCACGCCGTTGCTCCCTGTACCACGCGAGGATGTCGCCGTAATCGAGCAGCTGCTCCTCGCTCCTCGATCGGATGTGAGGTGTCGCACATGTACTGACCAACATAAACCCGACAAATGTTCAACCCAAGAGGTGAGATGCTGGCTATGCAGAGGAAATCACGCGGCTAACGATGAAAGTTGCCCCATGAGGACATGTGAGTTGCAACTTCTAGAGATCATCGAACAACAACGATGCTCCCGGCGTGAGGCCCGATCTATTCTTTCTGAGCACTCACGTGGCTATGCCTCCGTTGCCAACCGGGCAAACCAGATGCTTGAGTCGTCGTTGCCTGATTTAATAACATCAATGGTGGAAAAGGCCATGACGAAACTTATGGAATCTCTATTCATGAGCCTAACGGAGTCATTGGGATGGATAGTGAGCACTCAGTTGAATCAAATATTGCAGGGAGGTAACCAACCTACCGTGCCCCCTTCTCTACCTTCACCAGTTAAGGTTACTGATATTCCATCGGAACCAGGCCCTTCGAAGTCAAAGCCAGACACGCCGAACACTGGCCATAGAATAATTATGCCTCTTGTACAGGACCTAGATTGGAGCTCGGACTCCGATTCTCATGTCTCACAACGAGAACAAATGGACTCTGACTCAAGAAATATGAAACGACGTGCTTCTCCTGAGGCACAACGGTCCTCAATTAGTCCTAAATCAAGAAATAAGAGATATCAGAAGGAAAACCCATCAAAAAATATTTTTTAAAGGATAGCATCTTAGAGAAAGAAGTGAGTGCTACTGGTATCTCTTCAAAATAGGAAATTTAAAAGTACTACAGTGGAATTGCCGCTCCATTTTTTCAGCAGCTACCGACTTACTTCAACTTTGCGATAATTATTCCCCTAATATTGTTGCTTTACAAGAAACTTGGCTTGCAGAAAATAATTATTTTAGGATTGAAAATCACCGCACATTTCGTATAAACCGCCCAACTCGGTGTGGAGGTTTGTCAATATTTATCTCATCTAAAATCGCCCATAGAGCTAAAATTTTTTATCAGTCAATGGCTTCGGAAAGCGATATTTTAGCATTAAGCATTACTATTCCTGTGTCCCTCACATTCTCATTTATTAATGCATATTTTCCTGCGGTTGTTCTAAATTCTTCCGTCCTAGATACTGCAGTTCACTATGGCCAAAAAGATATTGTATTATTAGGTGACTCCAATTCTCATCATATTTCTTGGGGTTTTAAAACTGATCGAAATGCCAAAAGTTTATGGGATTGGGTGAACAATAATAACTTTATATGCATAAACACAAAAAACTCCTACTTTTATGTGTAATCAGTCTTCCTCGGTACTCGATCTAACTTTCTCTAACGCTAACCTCTCCATCTTATCATGGTCTGCGATTAACTCGGGAACAAGTAGTGACCATATGCCAATATTGTTCGAGGTGGTATGTCCAATAACCTCCAAGAATAGATCTTCTGTAACACATGTAAACTTTAATACTTTCGAGAAATTGTTACGAGGCGCTTAATCTAACCAAACGAATGATGCAGAACTAGACGCCATCAGAATTAGCGACATTTTAAAAAAGTCGTTAAATAAATCAAAATTCACCATTGAAAGCTCTAAACCGTTTACCAACCCTTGGTGGAATGCGGACTGTTCGCGGGCTTATAGACTAAGAAAGGCTGCACGGAAAAAATTAATCTTCAACCAGTGTCCCAGGAACTGGAGTGATTATAAGTATGCGGCCGCTATTTTTAAGAGAACCATCGCTAATGCGAAGGACAAATTTAACAACGACCGATGGTAGTTCCTGTCAAAGCCGGTCAATAGAAAAGCACTTTTTCGCTTTCTGATAAACAAGAAAGTTCTTCCGGTAAAAAGAAATATAGAATCCGTTGTATCAACCCCAGTTGAATTGAACGCCCTTCTAGAAGATATAGCTCAGGGCCTAGAAAGTCGTTTTACGACACTTCTCTCATACCAAGCCCAGTCCCCCCAAAGGGCTGAGGATTTTGAAGAAGTTACGCCTGCAGAATTAGCAAACGTAGTCACAACACTACCCCATTCGGCTCCTGGTCCTGATGGCATGACGACGTCGGTGATAAAATCAGTACATAAAATATACCCACTTGGCCTACTCGAAATTATTAATCAATCACTTAGAAGCTCTTGGATGCCACCTGATTGGAGAATGACAAAAGTGATTCCAGTATTAAAAAAGCAAGGCGCTGGGTTTACCTGAGATAATATCAGGCCCATTTCACTTACATCGAACCTAGTAAAACTCGTTGAAAGAATTTTATATAGACGTATGGATCGATGGATGTCAGAAAAACTAACACTCAGCCCATGTCAGATTGGATTCGGGCGTGGTTGCTCCATTTGGCGTGCGCACGTGGATCTCGAAAGCAAAATTCAACTTGCTCGATATCAGAAACAATACTCCGCTTTGGTAACCTTAGATACCACAAAAGCCTATGATAGCGTGGAGCATGTTAAACTGCTAGATTCACTTCAGAATTTAGGACTGGCTCAATACTTTGTGGCATGGATCTATGCTTTCTTAGGTGATAGAGAATTTTACTGCTCGCAATCTGGTGTCAACTCTTCAATATACAGGCAAACGAGAGGTATACCGCAAGGGTCAGTACTATCGCCCTTATTATTTAATGCACTACTATGTACCATTCCATACAGCAAGATGTACAGGTCTATGTGTATGCCGATGATATTGCATTTTTTGCAGCGTCGGCGGACATTCACACTCTGTACCTGATTCTGACATACATGAATAGTCTGGAAACGTGGCTGGAGGATGTCAACCTATGCCTCAATACAAACAACTTTATAATCATAGTTTTCGCACAAAATGCCCCAGTGCGAATTTCACTAATGTACCGACAGGGCGCCATACCTCAGGTCGAGTCAGTTCGGCACTTGGGGGTAACCTACACCGAAACACTTAACCGGAGTCCCCACATAGAAAACATGACTGCTAAAGGAGCACGTGCCGTAGGAATGCTGCACCGGCTCAGCAATTATCGTGCCGGTTTGCGTAGAGACGTGCTCGTTATGATATATTGCATGTACATTCGACCGATATTAGAATTCTGCTGTGTTTTGTTTTCTGGCGCTCCGGCCTACAAAGTTCGACCACTGCTTCTGCCAGAACGCAAATCTTTACGCTTATGCCTAGGGCTACCCAAATATGTTGCCAACAATATCCTATACGAAGAATCCCGCCTACCTTCTCTTATCAAAAGATTTCATATTCTAACAGTACGTGCATTCCTTAAAATCTATGCATCACCTCAGCGGAGGTCACAGTATGTGTTCATTAACCAGCAGACCTCATTCTTCAACCACCAATGGCGTAAATTAAGGTAACCTCAATCAATATTTACTCAGAAACTTTTGCAGCCCTTAAGAGTTAACCTTTGGGAAACACTTGTGCTCAACACTGCAGATCCCATTAGGATAGAATTTGACGGTATATATCCCAAAAAAGCAAAACATTTACCATATCAGTATATAAAAACCATTTTGGAAGATCATTTGGCCAATCTAGAAACACTCATTGTGTTAGCGACTGACGCTTCGGTATATGAAGAGAAGGCTGGCGTAGGAATCGCATCATAGAGGTTTAGCTCTGAATGAACGTGCAGATGCACTAGCTGTATCTTTCTTTGATTGTCCTGTTTTACCTATTTTGCCTACTTCAGAATATATCACAGCAGCACGCTTTGAAAAACGCACAACGGCCAAGAACTTTGAAAAATCCCCTTTGTTTGTATCAGACTTCCCACAGCTTAAGTTCCCTTGGTAGAACAAGTGGTGTTCATCAAGAAAGGAAGAAATAGTGATTACCAGGCTGCGTTGTCGTGTCCCCTCATTGAACTTTTACCTTCACAGGTCGGGTCTGGCACAGTCAGATATGTGCCTTTATTGTAATGAGAGGGAATCTTTGGAGCACTTCTTTTTCTCATGCCGGAAATTCAAAACTCAAAGGGAAAATCTACTAGAGGAACCCCTACGAAAGTTAGGCTTAAACTTGACACTTCCGGTATTCTTTCATTTGGCGCAGTCACAGTTGGATTCAGCCACAGGAGCGTTTTTACCGCTGTTGGAAATTTCTTACGAGAATCTAAAAGAATGGAATACTAAAAATCAGTAACTTCAGTTGTTTTATGTATAATTTTTTTCTTTTTGTATGTTTATTATGTTTTCTTTTCAACGTTTTTTTAGAAATTTAACGCCTTTTTATTATTACCTATATTACCTAATTATTCCAACCCTCTCTTTCAAGAAGTGAATTTAAAAAGCAAGGCACCGTCCCATTCATGGCCTATCCCCCTAGGTGGGTTGCACCAAGGTGCTGAGAAACCAACCAACCAACCAACCAACCAACCAACCTGCAGTAGCTGGTCACTTCGGACTCTTTCTGATGGTGGTTTGGCTGAGCCTTGGATGAATTTGACCTGTTAAATTTAGGTGACGTTGCATATTACTTGTTTAAGCAATCGAATTATTGCTATTGTCTAATGTGTCTCCTGGCCAAGGGCACAGCCATTGGTCAGCCTCCTTGGCTAATGATGACTTGGTATTGGAATATTTTTTCCGCAGTGGTGTTAGCAGCATCCCTGCTGCGCTGGTGCCCTCGAGTGGTGGATTTATTAGGCTCAACAACCAAAAGGTGATCTAGGCGGAGTTGCAGGCCATCACGCCGCACTTCCAGCTGATAAGTGATGTTCGTCAAGAGGTGGTTTGGTAAGCTGATCGTCAGATCCTTCATGCGTTTCTGACATCCTAAAGTGCAAGACATTTGGTTCGGTCCCGGTGGGTGTGTTTATCCCACCTCATTTAGCGTGCACTAAGGAAATTGTACGAGGAGTCGACTCTAGATTAACGCCCGATGAGACTATGGAAAAGCTGTCTGATGCTGGGGTCATAGCTGTGTACCGGTGCAACCGATTAGTTAACGGTGAGAAAGTCCCCACTGAGTCGGTTATTGCTGCCTTTGCCAGCACTTCCTGTACATCCGAGTCGAAGATATGACCACTCATTTTCAGAGTCGAACGTCTCGCTTCTCGTCCTCTGCAATGTCAAAACTGTTGGCGTTTTGGTCACAGTGTAGGGGGCTTCAAATCAAATTTACGTAGGCGCATCTGTGGCGATGCCCATCCATCGAAGAAGTGCAATGCCAAAACCGAAAAGTACTGCCTCTGTGCAGGAAATCATGCGGCCGATTACCTGAACTGCACCGCAAGGTCTAATGAAACGCAGCTGCCAGAAATCACGGACAGACGTCATATCTCTCGGCGAGAAGCAATAACAGTTGTGAAGGATAGGGCCTTTGGATATGCCGTAGTCACTTCGAGGCACGAACAACTAAGTGACACGAAGATTCTGAATCTTATTGAAGCTGCAGTAGAAAAGGCGATGTTGAAAGCGCTGGAACACATAGTTACGAGCGTAAGTAAGTGCATCTCTCAAGTGTTTTGCTCACGGATGACCCAGCCGGTTTCTGCAGTAGCAGTACCGATAGCCAAGTCGGCACCTTGTGCAGCGGAAGAGATGCCGCATTTAGCCCCACAGCGGCAATTCTGAGAGGAGAAAACCCCAATTTTGTCTGTACCTTCTATGTCAACCCACGCGGAGGATCAGAATCAAATGGACGTATGCCAAGATTTCAGGCGTCAGAAGCGCACTAGATATCCTGTAAAATCTTCTTGCCCAAACTCAAAACCTAAAAAGGGCAACGAAAATGCCAGTTCTCTTATTAAAGAGAGTATTTTAGAAGGTGCCGTTGCTGAATTGTTTCGCTCGTCAACATTGATACCGTGAAAGTAGTAGAGTGGAATTGTAGGTCTCTGATTTCTGCTTCTACTGACTTACTTTGCCTAATTAATCAAGTATATCCGGATATAATCTTATTACAAGAAACCTGACTTAACCCCGATAGGAATTATCATGTAAACAATTTTAGATCATTTAGGCTAGACCGTTCATCACTAAGAGGTGATTTAATTATACTAATCTCGAATAAGCTTTGCCGCACAGCGAGCATAGCTTTTAAACTTATGTCCTCAGACTGTGAAATTTTGGCAATAGACCTCAGTCTACCAGGGCACCATCCTTTTTAACTTATAAACGCATATTTTCCTACGGATTTGCATAATACTTAACAGTTAGATACTGCCTTGGCTAATTGCAAGAATGATTTCTTTCTGACTAGTGATTTCAACCCACATCATGTTTCATGGGGATTTCAAACAGACCCTTCCGGTACTCTTCAGTGAGATTGGTTGATTAGTAAATACCTACCTGCCTAAATGAAAAACAGCCTACATTTATTCGCGGACGGACACGATTGGTGTTAGATCTTATGTTTTGCAGCTTGAGTGTATCAATAAAGTCTTGGAAAACAATTGATTTCTCTTCAAACAGTGAGCATCTTCCTGTATACATTGAAATCTCATGAGCTGTGAAATCTATTGAAACGACGGAAAAAACAGTGATCAATTACAAAAAAATTAAAGCCTGCTTGCGTTACATATTAGGGCAATGTCCAAGGGTCAAAATGAAGATCTCGGCAGAAATTTCTGTCCCGCTTTAAAAATTTCCAAGAACACTACAGAATTTGTAATTGCTTCGTCGTCAACCAAAAGTGCCTAACCTAGTAGATGATGGAATAATAAGTGCACAACAAACTATAGAAAAAGAAAAGCTGCATGGAAAAGACTTATATGTAATCAGAGTCCAAAAAAAATTAGAAGGATTATCAGTTCAGTGCAGCAACATTTAAACGCACTGTATCACGAGCGAAAGAGCAAGTTGACCAAGAACATTTCAATTACCTGTCTAAATCGAATAAGAAAGGTGCTTTATTCCATTTCCTTCGTGGTAGGAAAAAGACCCCTATACCAGGAAACGTTGACTCAGTAGTTCACACCTCACAAGAACTACAAGAATAATAAATCAATTGGCTGAACAATTAGAAAACAGGTTCTCAACGCGTCTTCCTAATTTGGCTTACACAACAGCCATCTATTACTACACAGAAATATCGACTTCTGAATTAAATCAGGCTATGAAAAGATTGCCAAATGCAGCACCAGGCCTCGATGGAGTAACAAATGAAATGCTAAAAATACTACACAGGGAATATCCAAATGCTCTTTTAGGTCTCGTCAATTATTCCCTTAGAAGACCATGGAACCCTTGTGAGTGGAAGATTGCGAAAATTATACCATTGCTTCAGAAACATGGGGCAGACTATAATTTAGACAACATACGACCGATTGCCTTAACGTCTGATGTAGTAAAGCTTATTGAAAAGGTACTTCATGGTCGTATAATTAGGTTTAATAATGAGAAACAACATTTGAGTTCTTCCCAAATTGGCTTTGCATCTGGATATTCTATATAGCATGCACATGTAGATCTGGAAAGTCGTATTCATATTGCCTTTCACAAAAAGCAGTTTGCGGCTTTAGTAACGTTAAATATACGTAAAGCATACGACACTGTAGAGTATTTCATTTTGATTATTCAGTTATGGAGTCATGAACTTCCACCTTATATGGTAGCATGGGTGATGGAATATTTAAGTAGAAGAGAATTCTATTGTTATCAAGGCGTTTTCTCTTCCCGTAAGCAGAAGCAAACCCGAGGTGTACCTCAGGGGTCAGTACTTTCCCCCGTATTATTCAACATATTGCTTAGTACCATACCCGTTCTTCCAGATGCGAAAACCCATGTTTATGCCGGTGACATTGCTTTCTTTGTTATGGCACATGACTTCCACTGTCTTCACACTATCCTGCAAGCATATCTAAATGAAATAGAACATTGTCTGGATGGATTGATGTGGAACCTGAATACCAGTAAATGTGCTATTCTCGTTTTTCCTGTCCGAGAGCCTGTGCACATACCTATTAATTACAAGCTTCAAGATATCCCACAAGTACAATCATTGAAATATCTTGGAGTCACGGATAATGAACATCTCAATTGGCACCCTCACATTGAATACATCGCGACAAAAGCAGTACGCATGATGGGCGTATGGCGAAAGTTGATCAATTGGAGATCAGGTATGAGAAGGAAGGCACTTTTGATTATGTATAAAATGAATGTCCGACCTGTGTTAGAGTTTGGCTGCGTTCTTTTTTCTGGTTCGCCAGCCTACAAACTTCGGTCGCTCGTTCTAATGGAAAGAGAGGCTTTACCGCTCTGCTTAGGACTTCCAAAGTATATCAAATGCAGTGTTATACCTTGAAGCACGAATACCAACACTATTATGTCGCTTTAACATTATTACTGTGCAGACCTTTTTGCGACCATATGAAGCACCGTTTAACCCTGAACAAATTATTTTTATTTCCAATCCTGACCTATTCTTCTCCGTGCATTGGCCCAGATTTCAAAAACCAAAAATAGTATTTGTTCAATTGTTACTCGATCCTTTAAATGTACAAGTTCGTGATCTGATTCCTTTAACTGAGCAAGAAATTTCTCCATAATTTGTTTAGCATGATATCTTCCCAACTCACGCTAAGCTATTACCTACAGGCATTTTAAATGGTTTATTGCAGGACCATTTAATTACTCTGTCAACAAATGTCATTATTGCAACGCACGTATCGCAATCAGATGAAAATTGAGGTGTTGGAATATATTCCCCGTACATGATTGGTCATTTTCAATTCGCTTACCAGATTTTCTTTCTGTCTTTCTGGCTAATTTATGGCAATAATGTTAGCTTTGCGTAAGGTAAATACTTCTATTCCAGTCGTAGCAGTCATAACTGATTCATTATCAGTGTGCTCTTCTCTGTCCGCATCCGGTCGCTCACCCATACTGAATTTTTTTAAATCATTGGCTCCCTGTCATCTCCAAAGTATTCATTTATTCTGCGCAACAGGGCACAAAGGTTTGTTGTTAAACGAAATAGTTGATTCTCTTGCGAAGGCAACGCTTTCGACACCCATCATTCCTATTTTCCCTCATACAGTACACATTATAGTGGCGCGATTTCGCACACTTTAAATCACGCTAAATTTATTTGACACTGCACTGGCGGCTTCTCCGCAGTACAAACACTTGTTATTTCCCTGGTGCAGTGAACTGTCTAATCCAAAGATGATGGAAGTTGACATCACAAAATTTTGTTGCCGCGTTACCTTTTTGAATTTTTACTTGCATAGATCAGGTATATTGAATTCTCCTACGTGTATTTACTGTAAGCAAAAGGAAACGATCAGTCATTTTTCATTACATTGTCACTGTTTCGATTTATTCAGGCAAAGCATACTAGCACTACCTCTTCAAAACCTGGGCTTGCAATGATCACAACCTGTTCTTCTTTCATTTGTAGCCTCTACACTGGGTTTCAGCCACACGGATGTTTTATTCGCCGTTAAGGAATACATCACTGCAACTAAACTATTTTCTTGCTAAATTATGGTCTCACATTTTTTTTCTTCAAATTCGCAATTGACATTTCAGTCAGAATTAAATAACAAAAGTTTTCAGGAATGACGCAATGCTGAAAGTATCGGGCAAATTAACCTTATAATCGGCCAATTCCCTCCTTTGGGTACGAGCCATTTGCACAGTAAAACAACAACAACAATAACTACCCAATTTTCGGTCTAGTTTGAGGCAGTTTGCTATGTCATCACATCGATCAGCATCCATACAGATTCATTCGCTTCGAGAATAAAGGCCATGTTTTGAATCCGCAATCACAAGCTAAATTTAGAAGTTCAGGCTACTCTAATGCCTCCACCTCTGATGCCTCCTTTTAACGTCTGTAATGATAAATTGGGGACACGATTATCAGGAATGTTTCCCCCTCAACGCTAAAGAGCACTAAAGCACAAGACGTATATTTGCAAGGTCAGGAGGAGTGAGTGTTGAGTTGAATAAACTTTATTTCCCCAATGGTGGTTCCTGCGCCTAGGACCGGGATGCCAGAAATCCGTCGTTCGAGGAACACCTTCTGAGGTTTTCGTTGATTGCCCTGGCCCACTAGATGACCCACACTTGGTCTTCGGGGCCTCGCTGAGGAGGATGGCTTGCCAACGCTCAGCAAGGCGCCCCGCTTCAGGGGGTCCTTCAGTCGGCGTCGTCCTTTTTCGTGGCCTACCTTTGTTTCTTGTGATTCACCCTAGTACATCCGCCATATCGGCCCATTCGTGGGCAGCCAGGCAGCAGACATGGGCAGCCAGGCGACGGGTGCAGCGAGGGCCTTAGGAGAGCAGACGGTAAAGATTGGTGAAAGTGCCTGCCTGCAGCCACCTCAGGTCCACCACATGTGACTTGTCCACGTGACCGTGATGTTCCTGATATTTTCCCTCGTCTCTCCTATAGTGATTCCCTATAGTAATCCCAAGCAGCTCTTGCTTAGTGGCAATGGAAACTATTCGGGATAGCAGTCGGTGCACCTCTGTTGCCTTGCTTTTTCTGCACCAACATTGGTACGATAGAGAATCATATCAACTTTGTTCACAAAAAGTATAATATGAGTCATTTTTGTGTTAGTGAAGAAAATTTCTTTGAAGTTTAGTGTCAACATTGTATTACTTTATTTATCTATTTATTATACTTGATTTTTCTTTCCTTTATTTATTCTACTTTAATCCATGTTTTACCAATGTGCTCTTTTTTAATACAACCATAAAGTATTTGGCTGGTAAAACAATTTTCGCTCTATAATAAGATACCCTCCGTTGTTTAGTGTACAAAACAAAGTACTAACAAGAAAAAGCTAAAATAACCTGCTGCAAAAAAACTATGTACCACACCTTTCTAAGCAGCAAAGGCTGTTGATTTGTACTGCCCCCATAGCAAACTAATGCAATGTTGGCAGTAAACTTTAAAAAAAAACTTTTCTCCTCTAAAACAAAAATTACTCCGAATATACTTATTGTGACCAAAGTTGATATGATCGTCAACTGTGTGCGTTCTTCAGCTGATTTTTTCTTGTACTACCATAGCTTCCACAGACGTCTCAACATAGGCCGAAGCGGCATTTTTGCCGAATTCAGGATTTTATTCTAAAGCATATGCGCCGCACACAACAAAAACAAATATATTACAAAATAGCAAAATTTAAGGACTTGGTAAAGATAATGCATTTTCTCCATGATCGTCTTCTGTAGAAAAAATATCGAAAATGCCACAATATTCTCAATTTTGCATACGCTCTAAGGAGTGAAAAACAGAAAGCTACTCCGAATAACTGTGCTATAAATAAAAAATGCTCAAAAAACATTGTTGAAAGAATCCGCAAATTAATCGATTTATAAGAATTGATTTTTGTACCTGGTTTTTTATCGTTTCGTGAATTTATAATGGTGGTTACGTGCGCAGAAAAATTTCCCGCTCAAAATATTTTGAGAAAATACAACTGATGCCTGTACATGTATAACTTCGTCAGGTCTTTTTACAGAAACTCATTTTTGGCGAGCGCCCCGATTGGGACAATTGGCGTGGAATGACCCATATATAGTTTGCTAAGGTCACAGCATGGCAGTCAAACGACCCTGTGACTGCCGCAAATTGTGCATTCAAGTGATTCAGAGCTTGTTGCTCGGCCCGCAGCTCAGCATCACTGAAAAGCTTAGCCGGAGACTGCTGTGATAGCCCGGCGCTATGGTTAAGTTATTAAACACTGAACATGCATTATATGCAGCTAGGACATCACAACGAATTGTCAGCTGCACTATAATGTTCTCACAAGTCAGCGTTTTGAGAACCATCCCAGCACGAAGGTAATGTGACGAAACGAATATATATATATACTGACACTCGCACGTTGAAATTAACATATATACCCAATAAAGTAGCTGGGAGGATAGCCGCCGTGGTAGCTCAGTGGTAGAGCATCGAACGCGTTATTCGAAGGTCGCAGGTTCGGTTCCTGCCCACGGCAAGTTATCTTTTCATCCTTTTCATCCACTTTTCTTTATTTACACTTACATTACAATTTGGTTTATTAACTCCCCCTATACTTTCCTTGGCTATATTGTCTGTTAGATCTGTGTCAAAACAATGAAAAACAGGCCCTTGAGTATACCCTTCTTTCCCCCATATATATATATATATATATATATATACATATATATATATATATATATATATATATATATATATATATATATATATATATATAGAGGGAGAGAGAGAGAGGGGGGACATGCTTTGGGGCGGAACGCTCGTGTGTTGCTTCCGTAAAACAGCATGTGCGCACACACCTCCGGGCGTTTGGTGCTGCCCTCACTTCCTTTCTCCTTTCCTCGCTACGCAGATTCCACCGGCGAGGCGCTTTCCGTAGAATTGCATGCGCGTTGCTTTTCGCCCGAGAGACCGGCTGAGGAAGTACAGAGGCTGTTTCTCATTCAAGGCAGCGTACGTTTCGCTCCTCCCTCGCACGTTTCCTTGTTTTTGATTGGAACCCTTTCTCTCAGGCTCGGTGGCGGTGGCTGAGGGCCACATCGTTTCAGTCACCCGCCGGCAAACGCGCCGGTAGTGTGGCGGGATCAAGGCGAAGCGATCTCGGACCAAGGCGGTCGAGTCTACCAACGTCGAAGTTCCGGCAATGGACACACGGTCTTACGCGGAATACCGTCGGACACCCCGCTTGGAAAGGAGACTGAGCGGTGCACTGGTCACTGCCGTCCACATCTTGCTCGGAGGGCGCTTGAAGATGGATTCATAAGTTCGCGGCAACGACTACAGCCGTCATAACGTACACCACCACGAGCAATAGAGGTGAGCAAGGTGATGAGCAGCTCACTCAGGAGTGTAATTGATATGTACGCTGATTGTGGGTATGCGTGGCAAGTGAGAGATACTGCTCTTTGATCGTCCAGTCATTAATGACGTTATTGACTTCAGCGAGCACTATAGCTCTCACATGTGCCTGAGCTGATGCATCCGTGTCGGCTATGGATTAGGCATTACAGCTCAGGCGGGGCGGAATTCTGTTTTGATTAGAAATATACCAGTGTGTCACTGGTATCGAATTCTAAAGAGAAGCAATTTTCAACTAGTTTTGTGTACTTATGCCAGTGAACTGCGTTACAATGAATGTTTGCATTAGATTGTTCTAAAAAGTAGGTGCTTGTATCTTTCACGAATGAACTTAAAGGTCAAGGAAATTATTGCACCGGTGAAGGAGCGAGGCCTTGAGGCATGCAGCCAGAATCGGATGTGCTAATGTGGCCACGTGCTACCTTGTCGGTGAGGGTTGCAGTGACGAACTCAGTCGGAGTAGAGTTATCTGTGTTCTTTGTACATGAGTGGCAAGGCTTGTCAGGACCTGTATTTAAACCTCCAAAAGGCTATATACTTCACTCCGTTGCTTCATACACAAATGTAACACGCTATTTGACACGATGTGAATTGTTATGCAAACGATCAAGCTGGAATAGACTTGTTGCTGCTCTTTGCCGTTTCCGAATCAAGCAGCCATTTTATCATTGTTCCTGCGTACGTATAATAGCCTTGTTTGAATACTGCAACCTCGGCGCCTTCGCTAGGCTGAGCATTTTTAGTTCACGACTCTTTATCTAGCCAATCCCTGAAAGTTCGAATAGCGCCTTCTTACTTTTTTTGTGTTCTGCAGACATTTCATAGCGAAAGCATACCTCCTCGTTTTTGAAAGTTTTTTTTTTCATCAGGAAAATAAACTTCTACCTCATGGAGTCTTGCAGGTGATCTACAGACAGCCCCCTTTAAGTTGAGCTGTGCTGAGTTTAGCTGTTAGCGTATTCCATGGGTGTCGAAGTGAACTTCACAAATATAAACATTTGACAAACAATAATTTCGTGGTGCTTTTATTACGCATTTGAGTCGTTTTACTTATTGTAATTCAACGTTGGAGCCAGTACGCCCATTTGTATATTTCTAGCCGCAGTAAGCCACTTTGTGTGAGCTAATACTGATGCGTCGTTCATCAGTAGGGAGATCTGTTTGCACAAGGTTCCAACGGAATACAGTTGCGTAAGAACATCAGTATTTGTAACATCGACAGTTTTACGCCCGAAAAGCACGATATGATTGGAAGAAATGCTGTAGTGGAGGCATCCAAAATTTCGACCATCTGATGTTTCTTAAGGTGCATCGGCATCGCACAGTACTCGGGCATCAACTAGTTCGCCTTCATCGAAATACGACTGCCGCGGCCAGGATCCAACCCGTGATTTTCGGGCTACGGCCAAACCCACGACCTCCTTTGTACGTGGGACATAACCCCAATGGACGCGATCACTATAGAACTGGATATTAAAATCTGTATTCTGCAAGTGATTACTGTCAGACAATTCACTCCTGAAATTGAAGCCTCCATACTGCCTAAAAAGCGATAATACATTGGCCACAGCGTTTGCAAAGTTGAGGTTTCCATTCTTCGTTAAAATATTTTTTTTTAATCGTCCACATATCTCATCATTTACAAACACTTTTCGTATAGGTAGGTGATAATGCGGAACTTGGTCAATTGGTGAAAGAAACCATCACACTACACTGGCGTGACACAATGTCCAATGCACATCCCCGCTTTCTGCAGGAAAAGTCACTGGTCAAATGTAATAAAAGTGCAATTACACAATGCACACGACCTCATTTTCATGAATCTACCAGACCGAAGGCACATCAAGAGCACATGCTAATAATGAGTTGTAGCTGAGGAACAACTTGTTTATAATAGGTGCTTACCGACTAACCTATAAAGATTGTCCATCCCGATTGGGAGTACAGATTCCGAAGAGGTTAATATATGGGGTGTCTCCGCAGGATATTTTTCTGGGAGCTAAGTAAACTGAAGAATTCGGTGGAATGGGGGAGGAGGGGGGCTCGTTTTCTGGGTTTCAGGTGAACACGTGAGTGGTACGCACCGGTTGGCGCCCCCAAAGGTTGGCGTCTGACACTACACACATTTCCGACACACCCCTCACTTCGTTTTCCTGTGTTTCACTGAACAGGCTGTATGCATTTCATTGTAGCACAGAGGTGAAGGACTCGTCACGCACGGACGTGAGTAGCGGCGCTGTCAACATGCTCCGGATGACTCTTGTGTGCACTCAGGATTCAGCTGTCTCTTTCTGTCGTTTTTTTTTATGCCAGGAACATCTTTCATGATGGTTACTGTGAGAAATATACAAGTCACTGTCATGTCACCATGAGGCGTAACTTAACTAGCTGCGAGAAGGGCGGCGTAACTCCAAGTAGACTGCTGAAAAATTAAACTAAAGTTTCGATGTTAACTGTCATTTAACTCAACGGTAGTCGAAAGTGTTCGTGTAGCAGAGGTAACTGAAGGAACGATCATGCAGCCGTTCGTGGGAACGCTTGGGCATAACTTCAGCACAAATTCTGCACCAGCTCGTCGGCGATTGTACGAAATACAATTTAAATACACCCAGAGGCTTCATTCATTACAACTTCTATGCGCACATATTTCATTGTTCGGCTCGTGCACATTTACAATGTGAACGCTTAATCCGCGAAGAATTTTATTTGCAAATCCTCCGCTCGAAGCGAAGCAGCTCATAGATTTACACTGCTCTGGATTTCACGCTTAAACGGACGAGGGATAAACGAAGGAGAGCATGTTTAAGGGCGGCGTGTTTTGATGCAGACTGTGGCCAAGGCCAGCAGAAATGAATGGACGTGGGGTAGGCAGAGCACATAAAACCCACAGGATATGGTAATGAATTGTGTGAAACGCAGCCTGCGTGACAATTTAACTACGGTACGCAAGTGAGGATAGTTCAATGTAGTTTTTTCACTGTCGTAAGGTTTGTTGTGCGGTTATATTTGTCAGTAATAATTCTGTCGGTGTTACTCTGAGCAATTTCAACTACGTTCACGAGTCAGCTGGTGAATGGACCCATAAGTAGACCACATATTCAAGTTCACTTAACCAATAATTAGATTACTTTTGTGGGGTTTAACGTCCCAAAACCACCATATGATTATGAGAGACGCCGTAGTGGAGGGCTCCGGAAATTTAGACCACCTGAGGTTCTTTAACGTGCACCCAAATCTGAGTACACGGGCCTACAACATTTCCGTCTCCATCAAAATGCAGCCGCCGCAGCCAGGATTTGAACCCACGACCTGCGGGTCAGCAGCCGAGTACCTTAGCCACTAGACCACCGCCGCGGGGCTACTTAACCAATAATTCGGCTGTCATTGTTAACAATGTTTATGATGCAAAATGCCTCCTTAAGATGAGCTGCATACTGTGAATGCCAAAAGAGAGATAAGAGAAAACATATTGTATACTATAGAGTCGTGTTATTGAGAGCTTAATTAGGAAAAGCAGTGACAGTGCAAGTTAGGCGCGGTGCTTTGCACCTTATTTTTTAGATTTTGCTTCATGAGCTGCGTGTTTCATCAATTGCTCTTCTTTTCTTCATCAATTATATTCAGCATCTAGATCACTCTGGAAGAAGGTGGCGTCATTAAAGTTGCCAATTTCACGAAATATGATACAATCGTCGGCATAAAGGTGACTATTAGAAGAAACACAATTTGGGAAGTCGTTAATGTATGTCAAGCGAAGTTAAAAACCTAGAACAGGCCCCCACACTCTAAGAAGTAAAGGAGGAAAAGCGGTATCAAGGTTGCCCCCTTTAGAGGAGCATCTAAGTTGCCACACCCATTGCAACATCTTGGGAGTAACTGCGAAAAAGTAACCACGCTTTCGCGGTTACTCCGCAAAGGAGCAACAGTTAGCAAAAGAAAAATGTGGTTTTGGTTGGCTTGACCAGTTTTTTAAGTGTGTGCTGGCATTTGATTACATGTAAAATCCATGTGCAGCCATCACCTTCAGAAATAAATTTTGGGAAATTCGTAGCAAACACACGGGATTCGAACTCATGACCACTCAGTCAGCATGCGCGTACACTAACCCCTACACCACACCACGCTGCCGTCTGAAAGGAAGCATGGCTTCGTAGGCACCGATGGGTCGTTTGCACACGGCGCCATTATTCCTGAAGTTATTTCAAAAAAAGGGGGCGCTTTACTCCACGAGGAGGAAAGTGTCCCTCCTTGCCAAGCCGTGTGCAATCTTTTGCGTGCATTCCATCTTTAGGAGGAGTAAAGAGCCCTTTTCTGGGGTAACTGCGCAGTTCCTCCACAAAACTTTTTACTGCTAACTTTTACTACTTTTAATACTAACTTTTACTATTAAACTTTTTACTACTACCAATTAAATACCACGCTGGAATACACACCTCTGCAGAGGTGTGCACTCCCGCGTGGACGAGTTCACTAGAGGATTTCGTTGCGTTGCAGCAACGAACTGAATACTATTATGGGGAAAAAATTCCAGGCTCCTGAAACACCTTTAGAAGAACGAAGAAGTGCGTGAATAGAGCTCATAATGATGTACCAACTAGTCCAGCAACAAGTACTACTAAGTATTGAATACTGTTAGTAAAGAAGTACTCAAACTATAGGAAAGGATATGGCCGTGTAACACTTAATTTGTTTAGCGTTAAAAACAGTACTTAGTGGCACAATAAATGAAATTTTTTTGGCAATCAAGAAATATGCTGTGAATCATCGAAGAAAGGTTTAAACGTTTGTGAATGTTGTGAGGGAAAAAATGTCTGAGTTCTAGAAACATATAATGGAGCCAAGTATAATAGGTAACTGAGATAGTAGTGTGTGTTCAGAGATTTTACAGGGGATGCAAGTGGGCTATATTGATGGTAATGAACAGGTAAACGCTCGATACCAGACTTGTGGAGAGGAACCACCTTTCCGGTCTTCCCTGTCATATAATCTTGGAACACATTCTTTCTAGAGCGGCTGCTGAAAAGATTAGCAGCGAACCTGTTTAAGTTGCCCAAAATTTGTACGGCCTATACGGGTATACGGCCATGCGACCTACGCTAGAACTATCACCACCACAAACGTGTATGTTCAACATAACTCGGCTAAATACCACTACTCTTCATTGGTTGACACAAATTCACGAATAAAGTTATCACTATTAAGCGAATAAAGTTATCACCATTATCACCACTCACTCACTGATCTGCTGATAATTAAGAAGGCAACAGCCCAACAAATGGCTGCGAATCGACATTGGTGAATCGAAAAACGCGAGTACGTGCAACAAAATAATACTGTAGGGAACGGCAAACGCAACAGCGGCTGCGAGGCGACTCTAAAGCGATGTAAGTCCTACGGCAGCGAAAACGTGCCCGTTGATCTATGCGAGGTGAAAATGATAAGTTTCAGCGAGAGGTTCAGGAGTTTGGACATCTGTGTCGTACGTGTCTGTGATTTTCTGGGGCTCAACTTTAAGCTCTCTGCGCTGGGAACCAACGTAAAAACAAGCTGCATCATATAGAAACAACCTGAAAGCAACCATGTTAGTCTTCATAATAGTCAATTTTCGTTGTTTCGGGCCTTGCGCTACCTAGTGAAACCTCGCCTGATTTCTTTTTTCGGGGCACTTGGTATGAGTTCAAAGAAACAATTAAAAACACTGTACATTAATACGAAAGCACCAGGGCTAGCGCATATGTTCAGTTGGTTGCAATCACGGTTGCAATATCGGCCTTTAATGACGCGAATGTAGTACGCTGACGTTTCAAAAGCATCTTTCAAAGAAGGCGCACGTTCTGCTCGGTCAGCTATCAACACACACACAAACGTTCACGAGCGCGGGAGCCCCGTGCCTACGTAGCGCGCAATGCACGCCCCCATACTCAACACCGCACAATGAATGCAACGCTGCAAATACGTTCTCTACAAGAATATCCGTCTCTTGTACCCGTTAAATACCGAGGAAAACGTTCTAACGTTCAAGAAATTGCCGCGAAACCTTTCAATTAGGAGCACATGGCTTACCCACTTTGTATTTTTAAGCTGAAGCTCAATTGGCGTTTCAATTCATGCCTTTGTACGGCGTTTCACTTATCTTGCATATTGGCACGGTAACATGCGTCTGCTCTATTTCTGCAGTATGGATTTATCCACTTATTATGTTCTTTGCTGTTGTGTCCAATCAACGTTAATTTTTCTTGCCCACGGTGGTATATCTGCTTAGGTCGGCAAAACTTTTGGAGCTCACTCAAACATATTCATGAGATATCTCGGGCTTCTTGAACCTGTCAAATTCTCCTGAACCGGACTCATTCGGACTCACACTCAAAAATTTTCCTCAGTCGGGCTCAAACTCACCACTTGGACTCAAACTCACCAAAAGATTATTTACCGGGACTCACTCAGGCTCATGGCTCAATCTAATAATTTTCCTCGGTCGGGCTCAAACTCACCACTTGGACTCAAACTCACCAAAACATTACTTACCGGGACTCACTCAGACTCAGGGCTCAATCTGAAAATTTTTCCTCAGTCGGGCTCGAACTCGCCACTCGGACTCAAACTCACCAAAACACTACTTACCGGGACTTACTCAGACTCAGGGCTCAATCTGAGTTTTAGTGAGTCCAAATCAGTCTGTCAACTAATGAGTCTGTTAGCATAGAATTAGCTTCTTATACCACAGTGTTAACGCCATTTAAAACCAATATCTGACACAATCGGCGCCCTGCTTGCCGCCTTTTGATAGAGTACATTCTAATACGAGTGTCGAGTACTCGTAAATCAGTCAGAACATTTTCTTGAAATAGGTGACAGCATAAAGATTTATTAATACGTTTCCCGGAAGAGTTAGCGGGAGATCAAGCCACCCCCTTTTTAAATGCGAATACTTTTCTTAGTCGGGCTATGTCATGCGTCAGTCAGCATGCGTCCACCGCCCTCTCCCATGTCAACAGCTGTGGGCGCGCGCGTCCCTACCAACCGGAGCCCCCTCCTCCTTGACTTGAACTAACTTGAACGTGACTTGCCACCGCCTCAATGCAGTGCGTTTGAAACGCGTTTGCAGAGTTTTGCCTGCCAGCGTTTGTGTAGCGTTCGTGTTGATAAGATGCTGACATTGTGGCCGTCAGGCACGCTGACAGGAGCAGTGGTTTGCCGCTCCTTCTCTCACCGGTCACTCCCTCTCCTCCCTGCGCCCCACTCCACCGTCTGATGGAGTGAAGCGCGCGCCTCGCTCTCGAACGTTCACTTGCTGCTGGGCACCTCTCAAGGCGCCCAGCCATCAATGTTTAAATAAATATTACGGTACAAATCCTCGTCTCGTCAATAATTTACAACAGTAAAATACTGCGCCGTGTACTCTCGGTGCAAGAAATGCATTCGCATTTCCTCACGATTTTCTTCGGGGAAGGGGGGGGGGGTATTTTTTAATTAAATGTTCCTTCCACGAAATGCACACCCATCATCTAAAAATATTGAAATTGCGTATAAACGACACTGCTTTGAAGTACGTGTGGGTAGACGTGAGTATAAATGTATATCCGAGTAAGGTTGACAGTACTCTTGAAAATGAGTAGATAGGAGTCATATCTGTCACTTGTCCACATGCCCTAGTCCTCCACGAACACAGGAGACGCCGATCACGGCGTTTTCACGTGAAACTGTTGACGTGGTGGTGCGAGTGATAAAGATCAGCCTTACGATAATTAGGGTTCCCAAACTGCACAACCGTTTATGTGAAAACTTTTGACGGACTATTTGGACACAGCATTGATCACGTTACAATTTTTATCATCACAATGAAACATTGCTGGGCGGGGAGTTGAACCAATTACCTCTGGTTCAGCGACGGAATACCGCAGCAACTGAGTCACCACGGCCGATTGGTATTTCGACTGGTGGCAGTGCAGAGCATATTTACGGAGCTCTCCATGTTTTTTTTTTTTTTTTTTTGCGGAGGCCGGTTCTCTAAGCATACCATTAAGTGATGTTTCCACATTTTAGGCAAAGACATAATCACAAGCCCTGTACGTGATTTTGAATGTGAATATCACCTTGAAAAGCCATGTTTTAATATTGGTGAATGCTCGACCATTTCACTACTCAGGACACTTGTTAATTGGTTGAATACTTGTTACGTTAGCTGTACCCTTGTGCAGCACGCATACGTGTACCCCATTCGTATACTTGTATATGTATAAGTATACTTATAGAAGTTAAGTATACTTGCACCCCGTTCTACCGGTTTTCTTTGTCGTTAGTAAGCTGTACGGGACGTTGCTTTTTCTGGCATTCTCAGACCCCATTGGCAGTCTCATGCATTTCGGACGGCCGCGCATGAACAGATCGTGTCTCCTCCGCTGACAAATATAGTCCCATGTGTTTGAAGGAAGTCTCAAATTTCATCGAATGGCTTTTGTACTGTTCCTTTGTTCTCATTTCTAAGCGTGCGGTATCTACTGTCCATAGAGGTGCGTCATCTGCATTTCTGCTGATGTCCTTATTTTTGTAAATTGTGCCTATTCTTGAGCATATGTGATGTCTTCGTTGTTGTAAAATATTGGATGTATTTTCAATCTCTCCTGCACTGTAAACCAAACATGTGTGATGCGCTATTGCGGAAAAACGCTGTGCCATATGCTGCATCATTTTCGTTACTATTTTCACAGTCCCACTCCCAATCAACTTGTTAGCAGTGTTCCAGTAAAGAAGGTGCGAGTTGGGCCACCGTTTTACACAGTGCTCAGAGTAACGTGCTTCTGGTCACAAAAAAAAAACTGTCACCAAACGATGCACCAATTGAACGAGAAACCACTTCAGCCATTCCTATAGCTGGATATCACGAAATTGAATTATAGCAGGCGTAACACTGCACAAAATATTTTCCCTTGATTACGTGAAAAGGCGTAGGCAACATGCTGTCAACCACCTCCATAAAAAGAAAATAATATACCGAAGATAACGTAAAACACACAAAACATACAGCCCGTTCAACTCTCACGGAGAGCGCGGTAATAAAGAAATAAAGTAATGGCGGCTAAGGAACGACAGCCTCTCCGTAGGGTCATTTCTCACACAATATTCATAATAACATTGCTACATGTCGTAAATAACAAACGTGTTTTCATTAGATTCAACTTGAGGCATACGTAACAAGCAGATTTATCTTCTGCAAGTACAAGGTCATTGAAAATTTTCCAGGCCACTATTCAAATTATTCCTGTGGCAGCGTCACCTGGAAACTTTTGACTGCATCTGCACATGTTAAAAATTTGCAAAGCGAACTTAAATGTTTAAAAACCAACAAGAACAAATTTTTTTCTCACTGAAAGAGCAATCTGTTTTCCTATCATAAAACAAAATACAGCACAGACATTCAATGAATTGTGAAAACAAAAATTGTCAAAAATTGATTTTTTTCGGCAGTTTTGTATCTTGAATTTATATTACAACGAAGGAATACCATAAATTCCAGATACCCATAGCACCTCGGTTGTTTTCCCATTGTAACAGTATTCTGCAGACTTCTTTTCTGAAAAAGAGGGAAAACGTTTTGTAAGCACTACCAAAACAGGTGACTAGAAAGCAAAAAACAGTGCGAGCACTAATAATTAATTTATTTATTTCAAGACTCCTAACAGGTCTTGTTAGCGGCACTATGTGGCAGCACAAAAATAAATGATTGCGCATAATAAATATTAATACATATCATACAGATTGAAAAGGCTGAAAGCACACACAACTAAATAAACACACCAAAACATTGGCTACCGATATTAGTAGAGGCAAAAAAAAAGGAGTAATTCAACGTATTACACAATACGATTAGGGTAATGCCATGAAAAATCACCCAGCACTTTTTCGACCATCTCGGATAAGGTAAAAAAAAATTTCACATGTTCCTCAAAGTGCGAAACTCGTCCTGGTCATTTAATTCTAGTGCTAAAAACTTTTCTCCCTATTTTTGAGAGTCTGTAATATGGCACCAAGTGAGGTAAAAAGTCGTCAAAGAACAATTTCTTCAAAAAATGTTTTGGAATGCACTCAATAAATGGCATTTCTGGCAACGTATTGAAGTGATCTGATTAAAAATAAATACTTATGGATATAAATTCTTCGAGAGCTTTTCCCATGAGCAATACTGAATAATGTTGCCAAGTTTAGGATTTTTTTTCCGGCAACATGGCAAATTTTAAGAACACAAATAAAACATGTACTGGCGACCAGTTTGATATGCTACAAATTAAAAAAATCTACGCACTGAAGTTTAGCAGATAGTCTGCAAAATTTTTGAATTTCACTTTTTTGAGAAAAGCTCTGTATTCAGCATCAAAAAACTTGCCTTGGTGGTCCGACAACAAGTACGCACAACATTTCATTTTTAAAGCTCTCTGTACTAGCTAAATATAGGTGAAGATACTAAAGAGTATTTTGTTTCAACCTTGAGAAGTATTTTTTTTCAAATTGCATATCTCCGCCAGCTTTACGCCTAATTAACTCAAGCAGCATGAAGCACTCGAAAGGGCAATTTTCAGTAGAATTACACAGACTTGAGGTAAAGACAGCAAGATTGATGTTGAGCAATTGCAATTAGAGTGAGGCTATCATCTGCGTTCGATTGCCAACAGAGGTGCGCTACAATGAATGTGGCCAGAGTGTGGAGACCAGTAGCGTGGCAAAATATATATATATTTTTTTCGCGTGGGGATGGTCTGTGAGGGGAAAGCGACTCGGTCATACTTTATGTACATTCGTGGGTCTTTGTGTGCATGTAGATATACACATGCAGAACTAAGAAAATCACAGCATACCCACGAAGTGAATGATGATGTGTAGGGCGAAGCTTCAGAGAGTTTTATCGGTAAACCGTGAATCCGTCTGTCTGTCGTAAGGTCCCTAGATGAAAGAAGTTTGCAAGGTAGCGACACCTTTCCCTTTCCTCTTCGTCTATGTTCCTGAAGCGCCCCCTAGAAGGTTTAAAACTTTCATCCAAAAGCGAATGTTTGGGTTCTATTGCTACGGTTAATAGATGTAATTGAAACAAAATGGAACGAAATAAGACGTAGAATAAACAGTTACCTTTATGAACATAAACGGCACAACACAAGAGCAAGCGGGATGTGCGTTACTCAACCGGCAACGTTGTGCAGTTCTATACTTTACACCACTAGCCATGGCGTCTTGCGTAGTACATTTTAGTTCCACGGCCGCGGTATTTTGTCCAGTTCTAACTAGTCCACTTCTCCGATTGTGTTTTGTTCGTGCAGTGACACAGTGAACGTGCTTCTTGCTGGATCCTGTAAGTGGCCACAGGGCGTGACGTTATCACGATTGATTACAACCGGCTTGTGAACACGCAAGAAAAAAAAAACTACGACCAGACTGGCGACCCGTAGTACAACACTCGTAGTACAAAACTAGCGACCCGTTGTACGAACACTCGTCCAGCAGCACTGCGAGGACGTTTTTTTTAAATGTGCCAATTTGGACAATCGTGATGCCAAGTGACTCAGATGCGGTGTTGGGAACTTCCTGAAAAGTGAGAGTTCTACTGCTGAGGTGTCTCGAAGCAGCGCGTTTCGGCTCAAGCGGGAACTGGTCAAGAGCGAAATGTTTCTGAAGGTGCGTTGATTACAACCTACAGCTGCTCTGTATACGTGCATACCCACATGTATTTGTACCAACTGGCATGCACTAGACACGCATTAGACGCGCGCCTGGCGTTTCAATAAAAACCGACAAGTGAACTCGCTTCGCAGATCCGCGTCGACATACGTTGACGGAGTTGCACGAAAGCATTCGCGTGAAATGGTTCATAGTTGCACTACATGGTGCGCATCATCTCGGAAAGCACGAGGTAAGTTGAAGAGAGCGAAACCGTTTTCTTTTGTTTGCGGCAACGCAGCATTGCTTGAAAACGCAGATGATGCATTGAACGAACATGGCGAAACAATCTTGGTCGACTTAGCGCACACCGAAACGCTCCTCCTCTTCAGTTTATGTTATGGCTACGATTTTGTCTTTGGTCACGGCGACAATCCGGCTGGAGCCATATGCGCATGCGTACTCGTTTTGAACCTTTTGCATAATAATAACACCACCAGCCATTTGCAAGATCACGTGCAAGTAATGCACCAATTATAGACGCGGATGGCAGAGAAAAAGAGGAGTAATCGAGAGAGTGAGGAGGACGGCTCGAGAACAATGAGTGACGCTACCTTGTTTCATCTAGGGACCTTAGTCTGTCGCTCACACTAGCGCCTTCTGCTGAGTCTGCCATAAACTAGGCGGTCACAAACCAGTCACAGTTGAAGGACACATCCATGGCTTTAAAACAAAAAAAAACACGTGGACTGCGCTGGGGGGGCGGAGGGGGAGTTGAGCAGGTGTCCTGCCTTCCTGGCTAAGCCGCTGCTGATGCCTCCCAGATGAGCCATCAAGCCATTAAAAAAATACAGTTCACAATAATCCTTTATGCGCAACACAAACGAGACTGTCGGTTTAGCTATCAGTTCTTAATTTAAGGTTTTTTTTTCACTTCTGTATTCATATGACAGGCTTTGGGACTCGGGATGTAGGGTGCTCTTCTGAAATCTGGAAAAATAAGACACGTTTGTTTTACGATAGCATTTATCAGTGTACTGCATCAATCCTACTAGCATGCTACAAAGCGTATGTGCTGCATATGGCTAAATATTTTTATTAAGCATATAAAACACACCTACTGCATATGCAGAACTCCCCAGGAAAGAAGGATTTCTGACTTTATGTCTCTAAAGCTGCATAACTCACCTGGAAGCCACAACACTGATTCCAGTCTTTGTAGCACACCTCTGTTGGCAATGGAATGCAGATGATAACCCATTTCCCATTTCAATTTCTCTGTAGAGAGCACCAAATTTGCTCTCTGTATCCCATGTCAGTGGGATTCTGCTGAAGATAGCCCTTGCAAGTGTGTCATTTCACTTGAGTTACACAGGCGAAAGGCTGGCGCAGACACATCATTTAAAAAAATGTTTTTCAAATATAAAAATAATACCCTCTAGTAACTTCACTTATAAATAGCTACATTGAGCTTTACTTAACAAGGCAAGTTTTTGATGCTGAATAGAGAGCTTTTCCCAAACAAACTGATACTCACAATTTTTTTCAGACTATCTGCTGAAAAATGTTCAGTGCCTAAATTATTTTTAATTTGTTCCATGTTGACAGGCCACCGGCACATATTTTGTTTATGTCCTTCGAACTTACCATGTTCGTGGAAAAAATCCCAAATTCGGCAAATTTAGTCAATATTGCTCGTGAGAAAATCCCTCTAAAAATCGATGTACATAAGTAACTCGATACGTTAAAGTTAGATCATTTCATTACCTAGCCAGAAATGCCTTTTATCGTGTACATTCCAAAGACGGCTTTTGAAAAAAATTGTTCTTTAATGCCCTTTACCTCACTTGGCGCCAAACTACAGACTCTCATAAATGGGGAGGAATATTTTTGGCAATGAAAATAAATGGCTAGGACGAGTTTCGTACTTCGAGAAACATGTGGAAGTTTCATCAGCCATATTTTTGATGGTCGAAAAAACGCTAGATGATTTGGCATGGATTGACTCATTAGAGATAAGATCAACAGATATACAGGGTGTTTTAGGACATGTGTCAAATATTTTTTTAATTAGAGAAAAGAGGTATTTGCATGCTACATGCGGGGTTGCCTTCCTGTGACAGAAGGACATTTTCAGATAGGCACATCCATTAATTGTGGCAGTAGTTATATAAATTAACACAAATAAATATTTAATTTGTGGTAATGGCCAGTCAGGCTGAATGGGCAAATCGAACCCTTTCCTACAAATAGCCCATAGCTAGTTTAAAATTTGGGAAAAGCAGCCACTGGTAATCACCGCAGAGCGATGCATTCTGCTCAATTTAGCTGGAGAAACCTAAACCGACACACCAAACAGTGCATCTACCATTCACTTCGACAATGCCCTCAATGACACTATTTCTCTTGTATTGCGGGAGAAGAATAAGCGAGCATCGATAAGCGGGCATGAAGCAAAGTGTGTAAATTGACAGTTGATAAGGACAATAGAAACAGTGTCGTCATTGAGGGCGTTGTCGAAATGAATGGTAGATGTGCTGTCTGCTGCAATTGTTTTCATTTCCACAGCTAAATTAACCAGATTGCATCACTCCAAGGTGATTACCAGTGGCTGCTTTTTCAAAATTTTAAAGCTGCTATGAACTTTTCGTAGGAAGGACTTGAATTCGCCCATTTGACTCGACCAGGTACTACCAATGGTAAAAAAGGTAAGTTTCTTCACTGCTATAATTAGTGCCATAATTTATGTTTGTATACATATGAAGATTCCTACTGTCACAGGAAAATCAACACCGCAACTATCACGCAAGTACCCCCTTTCTCTTATTTTCAAAGGAGCACTGATATAAAATTTACTAATGCCAAAATTTTTGCGTCAGCGGGTAGCTATAAACCCTGTAGCAGCGTTTCGCAACCTAAAAGGCTACTGAGGGATGAATAACTATCATTTTCAATGATTTATATCACTGGTACCTAGCACTGTTGAAGACGGCCAGCCATCCTGCCATTTTTAGCGCTGGGAGCACCAGCAGTGGCGTTACCTCGTGGTCACCTCCAGATCACGCCACAGCTGACCACTTCTCCACAGAAAAGAGTGACGTCAGGCTCAGCTGCTCCGCAAACATTTCATCTGCTATGCGGACACATTCAGTGTTGCCTTGTCACCTTCATTGCTGTCGTCGCCGTAGGAAATGTCGACTCGGGTTGAACACGACAGTCTGGAGCTTGGAATCCCCGCGATTTGCGACGTCGCGAATCATTTTTGCTTCGTTTGACCTTTTGCAGAACAGTGATTCCGAAATGCACGCTGTTCCAAGCAGCACTGCAGAGGTGCCCAAGGTTGCACTCTTCAGCCATGTTCACTGGTGTGTCTCAGTTAGCTATATTGGTGTGTTTTGGCGTGCAAAGCATTCAGGTATACGCAGAGGGGTCGATGCAATATAGCTATCGCGAATGAGCATCAGCGGAGAAATAGAGTACGTTTCCTGCTTTCCAAGTTCTTTTTTACGCCTCCAGATGCTCCCACCTATCGAGCTTCTTGTGGTTAACACAGTATTACCACTTTTACGTGGGAGCAAAGTCTGCAGAATAACTAAATTTCAATGATACCTGCGTGTTACTTATTGGCAATGATATCTGGCTATACGCTGTTCCACGTTTGATAGCTCGTGGTCGGGTTCAAGTAACTTATGTCCTTCGTTTTCTAATTGGGCCCCATAATATCGCTTGTAACCAATAGTCTGGTGGCGTTTAACAAATAGACCTCCGTTTTTTGGTTGAAGTCCCAAAACAATCTTCAATATCTCGAATCGTCTGACTCAACGTACGTCTCTTGTAACCCACGGTAAACACTTCCAGCTCTTTCTGAAAGGACCCTATAAGTGTTTATGTAAAGAATGATATCTCGGCGTTTAAGACTACGAAAGTCGCTAGTAACGCATGGTCAAGACTTCTTACACGCGGGTAAAATTTCCTAAGAACCTGTGCCGTCATAAACGGGCCCTTGAACCGATATCATGGGTGATTATCAAACGCGTAAGTACAAGCCTTGCATTGAACTATCTCCAATGGTCTCTCACCGTCTAAGGCATCTCAAGTCGCTTATAGCCTATTGCCTTGTAACCAACGGTCTCTTAGCGGTCAAGGCCGCGAAAGTCGTTTACAGCCCATGGCAAAGTAATGAAACACACAAGGGCAAGCCAAAACTTTAATGAAAAAAAGAAGTCACAAAAAATGGTGGAAACCGGCTACAGTGACAAAAGTGTCCAAGATTTTTTAACAACTGCCATCGAGGAGATGAAAGTCCATTCGCCTGACCGTTAGGGCTCCAAGCTAGGCCTTCTCATAGCTGGATTCGGGCAGTAGGGTTAGCAGAATGGACCACTCTAATCTCTGCAAGCCGAAAAAAAATGGCAAAAAAAAAAGCTCAGACCAAGGCCCTCGCGTTCTTCGGTGGCTCCACGAAGCCGCCTCCACCCCGGCGTCAGGCCTCGCTCTCGGCTTCTTCTTCTTCCTTCCCGTCGAGCTTGTACTCCTTGAGCAGTTCATCAAACTTCGCTCGTTGCTTCGCCCGGGCCGATTCGAAGGCCTGCTCGTACTTGATCTTGGAAATATCCAGCACGCTCTGGAGATCGTCGTGACTGAGGGCCTTCTCGATCTTCTTATGCAGGCGCTCCAAAAGGCGCGACACCTGCTCCTTCCGCAATCTGGTTGTAGTCAAGGTCTGCCAGCATCAACTTGTAGCTGCACTTGTCCAGGATTTGAATGATACGGCGGGTGTTCTTGATCTCGTGACATACAACGCGGTATTCTTCCGGTACGACCCCCATAGAGCGGCAGCGGCTCAGGAACGCCAACTTCGTGGTGTAAGTGGAGTAGTCGAAAATGGCTCGGAAATAGCGACTCACGAGCTCCATTGGGCGGCGGCCGTAGGTCTTGCGCAGGTGACGCTCCAGGTGAGAAAGCGCCAAAGCCTGACGAAAATCGATCGGGCTCTCGCTCCCGTCCGTCTTGATGTCATCGAGCAGGGCCACGACATCTCCGCCACCACCCTTGATCAGATCGGCCATGGTGACGCCGCAAGGTCTGTTTGCTGCGAGGAATCAGGGCGATCTGAACGAGGCCAAGGCACGCGCTCCTCGAGCTTAGTGCTCGTGGTGCTTCATCGATGCTGATGCTGCTGCTCTATGTGATTGTGAAGACATCGAAGAGATTTGTCACGCGACGCCCGGCATCTAACAATATACTCTTTATCTTTATCGTACAGTTTGGCCAACCAACACGCTAGGCCCCTAAGTTTGATGCCAGTTGGCCAGCGTGCGCTTGAATGAGATGTGCGAAAATGTCGCCCTAATAAGAAACTAGAAAAAGTTAGAACTGCACGTGCTGTTATTAGTTCAAAAATTCTATATTTTCTTTAGTGGGTTAATAAGTTTTTCATTTTACCTAATAACGTAAAAAGGCTGCTTGCCGTAACAGAGGAAGTCGAAAAAAGAAAGGTAGACCCGAAGCGATATCGAAGCCTGGCGAAAAGCATTTCTTTTTTTTAATTTAGCACGCCAGCTGCCATATTACATGGCAGGTGCATGTTCTTATTGATTCCAGGTGACAGCTCCGCGTTACGATAGTGATGTGCGATATTTGTGAAAAGAAGGATGCTGATAACTAGCTAGCTAGTGTATGCACATGTATAGGTACGACGAGTTTCAAAATGTAATAAAAGGTTTCTGTATAGTACTTCGTTGAATAGTGGCGCATACCCGATCTGGGCCAGGGATAGGTCACTACTACCTATATGAGCACGTACTCATAGGCCCCAAATAAAGGTAGGAGAAACACGAGAAATACATCAAAATAAAGCAGCCGATTAACACCGCGCAATATTTTATTAATGATATGTGCAATACACCTGAGTCGTAATCACATGTTCAAGCCTTTTATGGTCTTACATTATTCAATTTTCAATAACAGAATTTTCCCTGCTCGCTGGCACTAAACCTTTGGCAGTGCGCGCGCTTTCAGTAATGTTGTGTAAAAGACAAGGAAGCGACTGGTTACGGTAAGCTACTTCTTTAATTTTATAGGCTGCCGGGCTCGTGGCCTAGCTGCGCGTGTCTGTGGGAGCTCGGGCGGGGCACGCGGCTTGGTGCTCGACCGTACATGCACCACCTTGTGCAACGTGCACCGAGAACGGTGAAGAAGAATCGTGGCCTTCTTCACTCGAACAATGATTAACTTTCAGGAGAATTTCATATAACGATTACACCTCGGATATTCAACTAATTCTATTATTTATCTTCCCCCTTTTCCTTTTTTTACATTGCGCCAAAATAATTTCACAGTCAAAACACAGTAATCATATTCCCCTATAGTCTAGAAAACTTAAAGGTATTGACTTGCATTACCCGCCGGCTTCTTGGCCAATCCCCCTTAGTGGGTGAGAGCCACAAAAGAATAGAACAAGCAAGCAAGCAAACGGTGCTTCTCCGGTGCTTCCTCTGGTGCTTCCTGAGGCCTGAGCGTCCGGTTTCAATTCGGGATCTACCCCCGCTACTACTTCAAGGGCACCTTCGTGCTTCCTCCTGTGGGGGAGCGGCCGGATCGGGCGGTGCTGTTAAGCCTATTATCCTGATGTCTCTTTCCTCTCCCGGCCAGGCATATTCTGCCTGGTCGGCTTCCCTTCCTAACAGTGATTTGCCAATCGATCTATTTATGCGCAGTGGTCTGAAGAGCGTTCCTGTGGCCCTGGTTCCAACCAACGGCGAGTCTATTCGCATGAAAAATCCGAAACTAATTCAGGATGAACTCCGGAAGATTTCCGATTTTTACCAAATGATTACTGAGGTGCGTCAATGTGGGCGTGGACGCGCCCTGCGCTGCTCGCCGGACCAAAACTGCATCACAGATCTTCTAAAATGCACAAAGTTTGCCTCAAATCCGGTGAGCTGTTTCGTACCTGGTCATTTGGCCTGTGTGAAGGGACTGGTTCGAGGAGTGGACTTGAGCCTTACACCACCCGAAATACTTGAAATGTTTGCGGCCGCAGGAGCAGTTTCTGTTTTTCGATGCTCGCGAAACGTTGAGAACAAAAAGGTCCCCACAGAATCAGTGATTGTGACTCTTGCCGGCACGACTCGACCGGACCGAAATTAAGGCATGACCACTAATTTATCGTGTAGACGCACTATCCCCTCGTCCACTGCAGTGCAAAAAAATGCTGGAAGTATGGGCATACCATCTAGGGATTTAGATAGGATGTGAGGTGTCGCACATGTACATGACAACATAAACCCGACAAATGTTCAACCAAGAGGTGAGATGCTGTCTATGCAGAGGAAATCACGCGGCTGACGATGAAAGTTTCCCCATGAGGACATGTGAGTTGCAACTTCTAGAGATCATCGAACAACAACGATGCTCCCGGCTTGAGGCCCCTATCTATTCTGTCTGAGCGCTCACGTGGCTATGCCTCCGTTGCCAACCGGGCAAACCAGATGCTTGAGTCGTCGTTGCCTGATTTAATAACATCAACGGTGGAAAAGCCCAATGAAACTTATGGAATCTCTATTCATGAGCCTAACGGAGTCATTGGCACAGATAGTGAGCACTCAGTTGAATCAAATATTGCAGGGAGGTAACCAACCTACCGTGCCCCCTTCTCTACCTTCACCAGTTAAGGTTACTGATATTCCATCGGAACCAGGCCCTTCGAAGACAAAGCCAGACACGCCGAACACTGGCCATAGAATAATTATGCCTCTTGTACAGGACCTAGATTGGAGCTCGGACTCCGATTCTCATGTCTCACAACCAGAACAAATGGACTCTGACTCAAGAAATATGAAACGACCTGTTTCTCCTGAGGCACAACGGTCCTCAATTAGTCCTAAATCAAGAAATAAGAGTATATCAGAAGGAAAAGCCTATCAAAAAAGGAATTTTTTAAAGGATAGCATCTTAGAGAAAAAAGTGAGTTCTGCTGGTATCTCTTCAAAATAGGGAATTTAAAAGTACTACAGTGGAATTGCCGCTGCATTTTTTCAGCAGGTACCGACTTATTTCAACTTTGCGATAATTATTCCCCTGATATTGTTGCTTTTACAAGAAACTTGGCTTGCAGAAAATAAGTATTTTAGGATTAAAAATTACCGCACATTTCGTCTAGACCGCCCAACTCGGTGTGGAGGTTTGGCAATATTTATCTCCTCTAAAATCGCCCATAGAGCTAAAATGATTTATCAGTCAATGGCTTCAGAAAGCGAGATTTTAGCATTAAGCATTACTATTCCTGGCTCCCTTCCATTCTCACTTATTATTGCTTATTTTCCTGCGGATGTTCTAAATTCTTCCGTCCTAGATACTGCAGTTCACTATTGCCAAAAATATATTGTATTAGTAGGTCACTTTTGGCAGCAGTGGTTGCGGCTGTGTACAAGCATTGACCCTTTTGTTCGCTCCGTCCAGGTGGTGAATATTATCTGCACGGCTTACTGGACAGCACTGCTTAGCTGCCCCTGCTGTATCCTCGGCACGTGCAGCTACGTCACTGATCTTCAGCCGCTACGTTCGCCATCTACCGGACAAGGAGCCCTACAAATAGACCATCGTTGGCCATTGCTTGTCATTTTGGCAGCAGTGGTTGCGGCTGTGTACAAGCATTGACCCTTGTGTTCGCTCCGTCCAGGTTCGTTGCTTCTCGGTGCACTCCTTTCTGTTTTGCCTTTTTTCTCGCTTCCACTGCTGCCTTCAGTATAGTTTATATAGTTTATTTTCTTTTTTTATTTTGTGTCTTGTGTTCCGTATTTTGAGTATACTTTTCTTCATTACTTATCTTGAGAATGCCGACTTGCGCGGAACTAGCAAAGGAAATACAGGCTCTTCGGCAGGAGGTCGCAGAAATGAAAACAAGCCTTGTGATGTTCAATAACCTCTGTGAACGTGTAAAGAATGACAATGAGGCACTAACTAAGAAAACAAGGTCCTGAGGGATGAGAATAAGAAGCTCAGTAAACAAATGTGTGATCTCGAACAATACTCGCGACTTAATAATGTTGAACTGAAGGGAATCCCTGAGACAAAGGACGAAGACTGCTTGGCAGTCGTCCAGGTTATCGGTGAGAAGATTGGTTGTCCAATTGCCGATACAGACATAGACGCCACGCATCGGGTGCCCGCTAAGAATGGAAGCAACATTATTGCGCGATTCTGTTCGAGAAACAAGAAGGCTGCATTCGCTAAGAAGGCAAGAAAGGCACGCCTGTCTACCACAGATATAGGGGTTTTCTCAGAGCACAGGCCCTAAACCTGTGTATGTGAATGACCATCTCACACCAGAACGAAAGCGCCTTTTTGCACAGGCACTTGCGCTTAAGAAAGCCAATCAGTGGAAGCATCTCTGGACTGACAATTGTACAATCAAAGCCAGAAAGGCGGATGTACAGTCGCGTGTTTCGAATTGCATGCGCAGAAGATCTCCGAGTATTCTCCTAGATATCCTATCAGTCCTCATTTTAAACTGACCTTAGATCAACATGGCTGCGTTCTCGTGCCAGCAAACATCAGAATTGCTACTCGAGAAGTCACCATCCCTATCACTACTTCACTTAAACATTCGCAGTCTTAGAAAGCACCAGGATGACCTTGTTGCGTTGATTTCCTTGCTTAAACATTCATTCTCTGTCATATGTTTATCCGAAACTTGGTTGTCTGGTAATGAGGATAACTTGTACGGATTGCGAGGTTATTATTCCGAATACTGTAATCGGGAGCTCTGTCGTGGTGGCGGTAGTGCCATACTTGTCAGCTCATCCTTAACCTACACACGCCGTAGTGACATAATCTTTAATAATATTTTATGTGAATCTGTTTGGCTTGAATTCAACCATAGTGTTATACCATTGAATAGCCGTAGTACTATTATAGCTTCCATTTATCGGTAACCTTCATCGTCGTATTCCGATTTTTGTAATCAGTTAAGCATCATTCTTAATAACCTAGTGAGGGAAAATAAAAACGTTGTCTTATGTGGTGATTTTAATATAAACATTATTGATCCTGATAGTGCATCGTGCTTAGAATATATGAACTGTTTATACTGCTATGGCTTCACGTCGCATATCTCAGCACCAACTAGAAACAATTTACTAGGTTCGAATACCCTAATAGATCATATTATCTCCAACATTTCCACTGAACACGTTGCAGGTGTAATAGATCATAGCATTACAGACCATAATCCCGTATTTTTCATTCTGGGCTCCGAAAATACCAAGGCCAGTAACATCTCTACGAAACGCCGATTCGACGCGGACAAGTTTGTGCAAATAATTAGCACAGTACACTGGACATCGGTGACTAATCTAGACTGCGCAGAAAAGGCTTTTGAGTCTTTCTCAGAAGTAATAGCTTCAGGTATAGATGCATCCACCACTTCCACTACTGTGCACGAAGTGGTATCGTTCCCCTAGAAATCCATGGATAAGCAACTCGTTGTTGAAGTCCATTAATAAAAAGAATAACCTTCATAAGAAACTAAAGTCGCAGCCTTATAATCTCGCATTAAAATGCCGCTTTCACAAATACTCAGCAACATTATCTTCCTTACTTAGGTGTGCTAAGCGCAATTACTACCGGAATCTCATTGTAAAAAACACGGGTAACACGAGACGCTGCTGGGAAATCATTAAAGATTTTTTGAACATGAAAAAATGCTCAGAGCCCACAATAAAAATAAAGCAAGGCGACGAAATGTATACCGACCCTGTAAGAGTGGCCGCCACGTTCAGTGAGCATTTCTGCGCATCTGCGGATACGCAGCAATCACCAGGTCATTTACGCAATATACCACGGTGTACTCATTCTTTTTATCTTCATTCCACGTCTGCAGATGAAGTCCTTCAGGTCATCACATCACTAAAGACCACAAGTGCTGGTTTAGATAATATTGATCCTTTTAAAGTAAAGCTAGTTTCAAACTTAATATCCCCACCTTTGGCAGTAATTATTAACAAGCTGTTTTCAGCGGGTGTGTTTCCGAGCTGCCTTAAGGCTGGTAAAATAGGTTAGTTTTTAAGAAGGGTGATAAGACTTTTGTACAGAATTATAGGCCAATCTGTATCCTGCCTTTCTTCGGTAAGGTAATTGAAACGCTATTCCACATTAGATTAATGCGTTATCTGAACAAATTTAATCTTTTATCTCCACAACAATTCGGATTCCGTCAAGGATATTCAACTGAGCTGGCACTAATTACCCTAACGGAGGAAATTAAACAAGCTATTGATAGAGGATTACTTGTAGGATCTGTGTTTATCGATTTGACGAAGGCTTTTGACACTATAAATCATCACGTTCTACTTGCTAAACACGAATCATTTGGTATGTCTGGTCCGCCACTAAGTTTTATTAAGAGCTACCTCAGTAACCGGTCTCAAATGGTTCATGTTAATGGCCATCTTTCAACGCCCAAGTTAGTTAACGTCGGTGTTCCACAGGGATCAAATTTAGGCCCACTTTTATTTTTGATGTTTATTAATGATCTACCTACAATTCTTACAAGGACCAAGTGCATACTTTACGCTGACGACACAACCATCTTTCAGTCATCTAGATCAGTTTCTTCACTCCAGTCTGACCTCAACACAGATCTACATAACAACTTTATGGTGCCAGGCCAATTATCTTCAGATCAATACTACTAAAACCGCGTTTATGTTGTTCCATTCCCCGCGCATTTCACTTGACATACAACCTTCCCTTCACATTGGTAATACCGTCATAAACATTTCCAGTGAAGCGCGGTTTCTTGGCGTCATCTTAGATAGCGAACTAAAATTTCATAAACATGCAGCATCACTCGCTAAAAAGATTGCATTCGGTATTCACGTTATCATCAAGACACGAACTTATTTTCCGCCTCACATCATACGTACTTTGTATTTTGCTTATATTCATAGCCATATTTCGTATTGCGTATCATCTTGGGCCAACACATATTTCACGCGCATCGAACGTTTGCAGCGACTTCAGAATCAAGCAGTTAGATTAATGACTTTCAGCCCATTTTACTTCTCCTGCAGCTCGTTGTTTCCTCAGCTTAACATACTCCCATTGAGACAAATATTTTGTCATAGAATGTCCATTGTCGCCTTTAGACTCATCACGCATGACATTTTTATTGCACGCATTGATCATCGTCACTCAACTAATGGTAACATCACCAGGTTTTCTCAGTGCAATAATCTTCTTTTGCCGGCCGTAAGGACAAACTACGGCAAGTTCTCAACCTTATTTACTACCATAGCCATTTGGAATTCATTGCCTTTCGAATTGAAATCATCGCATAACATCCATATTTTCACTTCGCGTAGTAAGAAATATTACGTTCAGGAATTATTCAACTCATCCGATTTGTGTAATTAACTGTTAATAGCTCTCCACAGTTCTGTGCTATTTTACTACTTCAATTTGCCTTTGTATAATTGATAACACTGATAATGAAACGTGTTACATTTGTCACGTAGAGTTCATTATTATTGTTTTTTGTCTTAACTTGCTTTTGATTGTTTCCTTCTTATTTTTTAATAGTGAGTATTACCATTATGTTGTGTATTGATCATGTTTTTATTGTTATTCAAGATTATTCATTATTACTCACAAGACAGTATACTATTGCTGTATTTTTTGTAATTACCCCATCCATGTAGCCATAGGAGGTCCCCCTGTCAGTTTCTCTGAAACTTTGGGACCTCCTGCTGTAATAACGCTAACCATGTAACTCAACTGAACTATTTAATAAACTTGACTTGACTTGAATTCAATCCTCATCATATTTCTTGGGGTTTGAAAACTGATCTGAATGGCAAACGTTTATGACATTGGGTGAACAATAATAACTTTATGTGCATAAACACAAAACTCCTACTTTTATGTGTAATCAGTCCTCCTCGGTACTAGATCTAACTTTTTCTAACGCTAACCTCTCCATCTTGTCATGGTGTGCGATTAACTCGGGAACAAGTAGTGACCATATGCCAACATTGTTCGAGGTGGTATGTCCGATAACCTTCAAGAATATATCTTCTGTAACACATATAAACTTTAATACTTTCGGGAAATCGTTACGAGGCGCTTTATCTAACCAAACGAATGATGCAGAACTAGACTCCATCAGAATTAGCGACATTTTAAGAAAGTCGTTAAATAAATCAAAATTCACCATTGAAAGCTCTAAACCATCCACCAAACCTTGGTGGAATGCGGACTGTTCCCTGGCTTATAGACTAAGAAAGGCTGCATGGAAAAAATTAATCTTCAACCAGTGTCCCAGGAACTTGAGTGATTATAAGTATGTTGCCGCTATTTTTAAGAGAACCATCGCTAATGCGAAGGACAAATTTAACAATGACCGATGTGAGTTCCTGTCAAAGCCGGTCAATAGAAAAGCACTTTTTCGCTTTCTGATAACTAAGAAAGTTCTTCTGGTACAAAGAAATATAGAATCTGTAGTATCATCACCAGTTGAATTGAAGGCCTTTCTATAAGATATAGCTCAGGGCCTAGAAAGTCGTTTTACGACACTTCTCTCATACCAAGCCCAGTCCCCCCAAAGGGCTGAGGATTTTGAAGAGGTTATGCCTGCAGAATTAGCAAACGTAGTCAGAACACTACCCCATTCGGCTCCTGGTCCTGATGGCATGACGACGTCGGTGATAAAATCAGTACACAAAATATACCCACTTGGCCCACGCGAAATTATTAATCACTCACTTAGAAGCTCTTGGATGCCACTTGATTGGAGAATGAGAAAAGTGATTCCAGTATTAAAAAAGCAAGGCGCTGGGTTTACCTTAAATAATATCAGGCCCATTTCACTTACATCGAACCTAGTAAAACTCGTTGAAAGAATTTTATATAGACGTATAGATCGATGGATGTCAGAAAAACTGACACTGAGCCCATATCAGATTGTATTCAGGCGTGGTTGCTCCATTTGGTGTGCACACGTGGATCTCGAAAGCAGAATTCAACTTGCTCGATATCAGAAACAATACTCCGCTTTGGTAACCTTAGATATCACGAAAGCCTATAATAGCGTCGAGCATGTTAAACTGCTAGATTCACTTTAGAATTTAGGACTGCCTCAATACTTTGTGGCCTGTATCCATGCTTTCTTAGGTGATCGAGAATTTTACTGCTCGCAATATGGTGTCAACTCTTCAATATACAGGCAAACGAGAGGTATACCGCAAGGGTCAGTACTTTCGCCCTTATTATTTAATGCACTACTATGTACCATTCCCATACAGCAAGATGTACAGGTCTATGTGTATGCCGATGATATTGCAATTTTTGCTGCGTCAGCGGACATTCACACTCTGTACCTTATTCTGTAGACATACATGAATAGTCTGGAAACGTGGCTGGAGGATATCAACCTATGCCTCAATACAAACAAAAGTACAATCATAGTTTTCGCAAAAAATGCCCCAGTGCGAATTTCACTAATGTACCGACAGGACGCCATACCTCAGGTCGAGTTAGTTAGGTACTTGGGGGTAACCTACACCGAAACACTTAACGGGAGTCCCCACATAGAAAACATGGCTGCTAAAGGAGCACGTGCCGTAGGGATGCTGTGCAGGCTCAGTAATTATCGTGCCGCTTTGCGTACAGACGTGCTCGTTATGATATATTGCATGTACATTCGACCGATATTAGAATTCGGCTGTGTTTTGTTTTCTGGCGCTCCGGCCTACAAAGTTCGACCACTGATTCTGCTAGAACGCGAATCTTTACGCTTATGTCTAGGGCTACTCAAATATGTTGCCAACAATATCCTATACGAAGAATCCCGCCTACCTTCTCCTATCAAAAGATTTCACATTCTAACAGTACGTACATTCCTTAAAATATATGCATCTTCTCAGCGGAGGTCACAGTATGTGTTCATTAACCAGCAGACCTCATTCTTCAACCACCAATGGCCTAAATCAAGGTGTCTTCAAGTATTATTTACTCAGAAACTTTTGGAGCCCTTATAGTTAACCTTTGGGAAACACTTGTGCTCAACACTGTAGATGCAATTAGGATAGAATTTGACGGTATATAACCCAAGAAATCAAAAAACCATATCAGTATATAAATGGCATTTCGGAAGATCATTTGGCCAATCTAGAAACATCCATTGTGATAGCGACTGACGCTTCGGTATATGAAGAGAAGGCTGGCGTAGGAATCGTATCATCCTCTCTAGATTGGGCTTTCTCAATTCGATTGCCCGACTTTACACCTATTTACCAAGCTGAACTACTGGCAATAGTTCTTGCATTGCGTAAAGTGCCGCAAGATCTATCAGCGGTGATTGTTCAAACAGACTGTCTCTCGGTGTGTACTGCCTTAAGCTTACCAGCTTTTTCGCGAACCTTAGAAACTTTCTACTCGCTCATTCCTACACATGTGCGACTCGTCCGACTAGTTTGGGTACCAGGCCATAGAGGTTTAGCTCTGAATGAACATGCAGATGCACTAGCAGTATCTTCCCTTGATTGTCCTGTTTTACCTATTTTGCCTACTTCGGAATATATCACAGCAGCACGCTTTGAAAAACGCACAGCGGCCAATAACTTTGAAAAATCCCCTTTGTAACAGACTTCCCAAAGCTTAAGTTTCTTAGGAAGAACAAGTGGTGTTCATCAAGAAAGGAAGAAATAGTGATTACCAGGCGGCGTTGTCGTGTCCCCTCATTGAAATTTTACCTTCACAGGCCGGGTCTGGCACAGTCGCCTATGTGCCTTTATTGTAATGAGAGGCAATCTTTGGAGCACTTCTTTTTGTCATGCCGAAAATTCAAAACTCAAAGAGAAAATCTACTAGAAGAACCCCTACGAAAGTTGGGCTTAAACTCGGCCCTTCCGGTGATTCTTTCATTTGGCGCAGTCGCATTTGGATTCAGCCACAGGAGCGTTTTTACCGCAGTTACAAATTTCTTACGAGAATCTAAAAGAATGAAATGCTAAAAATCAGTAACTTAGTTGTTTTTATGTATAATTTTTTTCTTTTTTGTATGTTTATTATGTTTTCTTTTTCAACGTTTTTTTTAGAAACTTAACGCCTTTTTATTATTACCTATATTACCTAATTATTTCAACCTCTCTTTCAAGAAGTGAATTTAAAAAGCAAGGCACCGTCCCATTCATGGCCTATCACCCTAGGTGAATTGCGCCAAGGTGTTGAGGAACCAACCAACCAACCAACCAACCAACCAACCAACCAACCAACCAACCAACCAACCAACCAACCAACCTGCAATAGCTGGTCACTTTGGACTCTTTCGGATGGTGGTTTGGCTGAGCCTTGGGTGAATTTGACCTGTTAAAACTAGCTGACGTTGCATATTACTTGTTTAAGCAATCGAATTATTGCTAAAGTCTAATTTATCTCCTGGCCAAGGGCACAGCCATTGGTCAGCCACCTTGATTGATTGATATGTGGGGTTTAACGCCCCAAAACCACCATATGATTATGAGAGACGCCGCAGTGGAGGGCTCCGGAAATTTCGACCACCTGGGGTTCTTTAACGTGCACCCAAATCTGAGCACACGGGCCTACAACTTTTCCGCCTCCATCGGAAATGCAGCCGCCGCCGCCGGGATTCGAACCCGCGACCTGCGGGTCAGCAGCCGAGGTCAGCCACCTTGCCTGATAATGACTTGCTATTAGAATATTTTTTCCGCAGTGTTTTTGGTAGCATCCCTGCTGCGCTGGTGCCCTCGAGTGGTGGATTTATTAGGCTCGACAACCCAAAGGCGATCTAGGCGGAGTTGCAGATCATGACGCCGCACTTCCAGCTGATAAGTGATGTTCGTCAGTTAGGAAGAGGTGGTTTGGTATGCTGATCGTCAGATCGTTCATGCGTTTCTGACATCCTAAAGTGCAAGACATTTGCTTCGGGCCCGGTGAGTGCGTTTATCCCACCTCATTTTGCGTGCACTAAGGAAATTGTACGAGGAGTCGACTCTAGATTAACGCCCGATGAGACTCTGGAAAAGCTGTCTGATGCTGGGGTCATAGCTGTGTACCGGTGCAACCGATTAGTTAACAGTTAGAAAGTCCCCACTGAGTCGGTTATTGCTGCCTTTGCAGCACTTCCTGTACATCCGAGTTGAAAATATGACCACTCATTTTCAGAGTCGAACGTCTCGCTTCTCGTCCTCTCCAATGTCAAAACTGTTGGCGTTTTGGTCGCAGTGTAGGGGGCTGCAAATCAAATTCACGTAGCCGCATCTGTGGCGATGCCCATCCATCGAAGTAGTGCAATGCCGAAACCGAAAAGTACTGCGTCTGTGCAGGAAATCATGCGGCCGATTACCTGAACTGCACCGCAAGGTCTAATGAAACGCAACTGCAATAGAAATCATGGACAGACGTCGTTGCTCACGGCGAGAAGCAATAACAGTTGTGAAGGATAGGGTCTTTGGATATGCCGTAGTCACTTCGAGGCATTAACAACTAAGTGAGACGAAGATTCTGAATCTTATTGAAGCTGCAGTAGAAAAAGCGATGTCGAAAAGCGCTGAAACACATAGTTTTGAGCGTAAGTGAGTGCCTCTCTCAAGTGTCTGCTCACAGATTACACAGCCGGTTTCTGCAGTAGCAGTACCGATAGCCAAGTCGGCACCTTCTGCAGTGGAAGAGATGCCGAATTTAGCCCCACAGCGGCAATTCCGAGAGGAGAAAACCCCATTTTGTCTGTACCTTCTATGTCGACCCACGCGAAGGATCAGAATCAAATGGACGTATGCCAAGATTTCAGGCGTCAGAAGCGCACTAGATATCCTGTAAAATCTCCTTGCCCAAACTCAAAACCTAAAAGGGCAACGAAAATGTCAGTGCACTTATTAAGAGAGTATTTTAGAAGCTGCCGTTGCTGAAGTGTTTCGCTCGTCAACATTGATACCGTGAAAGTAGTACAGTGGAATTGTAGGTCTTTGATTTCTGCTTCTACTGACTTACTTTGCTTAATGAATTATATCTGGATATAATCTTATTACGAGAAACCTGGCTTAACCCCAATCAGAATTATCATGTGAACAATTTTAGAGCTTTTAGGCTAGACCTTCCACCACTACGAGGTGATCTAATAATACTAGTCTCGAATAAAGTTTGTCGCACAGCGAGCATAGCTATTAAGCTTATGTCCTCAGACTGAAATTTTGGCAATAGACCTCAGTCTACCAGGGCACCACCCTTTTCACTTATAAACGCATATTTCCTACGGATTTGATAATACTTAACAATTAGATACTGCCTTGGCTAATTGCAAGAATGATTTCCTTCTGACTGGTGATTTCAACTCACATCATGTTTCATGAGGATTTCAAACAGACCCTTCCGGTACTCTTCAGTGGGATCGGATGATTAGTAAATACCTACCTGCCTAAATGAAAACAGCCTACATTTATTCGCGGACGGACACGATTGGTGTTAGATCTTATGTTTTGCAGCTTGAGTGTTTCAGTAAAGTCTTGGAAAACAATTGATTTCTCTTCAAACATTGAGCATCTTTCTGTATACATTTAAATCTCATGTGCTGTGAAATCTATTGAAAGGATGGAGAAAACAGTGATCAATTACAAAAAAATTAAAGACTGCTTGCGTTACATATTAGGGCAGTGTCCAGTGGTCAAAATGAAGATCTCGGCAGAAAATGTCTGTCCCGCTTTAAAAATTTCCAAGAACACTACAGAATTCGTAATTGCTTCGTCGTCAACCAAATGTGCCCAACATAGTAGATGATGGAATAATAAGTGCCACACGAGACTATAGAAAAAGAAAAGCTGCATGGCAAAGACTTATATGTAATCAGAGTCCATAAAAATTGGAACGATTATCAGTTCACTGCAGCAACAATTAAACGCACTGTATCGTGAGCGAAGAGCAATTTGACCAAGAACATTTCAAGTACCTGTCTAAATCGAATAACAAACGTACTTTATTCAATTTCTTTCGTAGTAGGAAAAGACCCCTATACCCAGGAAACGTTGATTCAGTAGTTCACACCTCATAAGAACTACAAGAATAATTAAATCAATTGGCTGAACAATTAGAAAACAGGTTTCTCAACGCGTCTTCCTAATTTTGCTTACACACAGCCATCTATTACTACACAGAAATATCGACTTCCGAATTAAATCAGGCTATAGAAAGATTGCCAAATGCAGCACCAGTTCCCGATAGAATAACAAATACAATGCTAAAAATACTACACGGGTAATATCCGAATGATCTTTTAGGTCTCGTCAATTATTCCCTTAGAAGACCATGGATCCCTTGTGAGTTGGAAGATTGCGAAAATTATACCATTGCTTCAGAAACAGGGGGAAGACTATAATTTACACAACAAACGACCGATTGCCTTAACGTCTAATGTAGTAGTACAGCTTATTGAAAAGGTACTTCATCGTCGTATATTTAGGTTTAATAATGAGAAACAACTGTGAGTCTTCCCAAATTGGCTTTGCATCTGTATATTCTTTATGGCATGCACATGTAGATCTGGAAAGTTGTGTTCATATGGCCGTCACAAAAAGCAGTTTGCGGCTTTAGTAACGTTAAATATATGTAAATCATGCGGTACTGTAGAGTATTCCATCTTGATTATTCAGTTATGGAGTCATGGACTTCCACCTTATATGGTAGCATGGGTGATGGAATTTTTAAGTAGAAGAGAATTCTATTGTTGTCAAGGCGGTTTCTCTCCCGTAAGCAGAAGCAAACCGAGGTGTACCTCAGGGGTCAGTACTTTCCGCCGTATTCTTCAACATATTGCTTAGTACCATCGCCGTTCAGCCAGATGTGAAAACCCATGTTTATGCCGATGACATTGCTTTCTTGTTATGGCACATGACTTCCACTGTCTTCACACTATCTTGCAAGCATATCTAAATGAAA